>VZTA01023042.1:6210-27834 GCA_013398855.1 Mohoua ochrocephala | reverse complement strand
GGCCCAGCCTCCTCCCACGCACTCCCCAAACCGCAGGCGAGCCCGGCTCCCAAAAGCATTCCCAGCACCAGATGTGGAGGAAAACAGCACGGCCCAGAAAGGGAGTCCTGCAATGGAGAAACAGAGGCAGCAGATGGATGAGGAGAAATGTTCTTATTGAACAGAACCTGCCGCTGGTTTCTCTTTAGTCACCATCTCCATAGAAGAGCATGTTAAGAACTGCTGCAAAGCTCCAATAAAACACTGCTCCCTGTTTTCATCTGCCTGGGAAAACAGGCAGTCCCTGCAGAGGGTTTTATCCTCCTCTCCCAGAAAAATTTGCTTTCTTTTGGGCATCAGATTTGTCTTTATCAGGTTGGGTTATGGTCTGTGGGTCAAAAAGCCACCACGGGTTTCCTTCACTTCGGGACACGTGGAAGTCTCCCCACTCTGTAATTAGCTTTGATTTCCAGCAATGCTTTCCCCTCCCAAGGGACGGGAATGGTGAACCAGCAGTGATTCCTGGGGATTTGATCCCAGGTTTAACCCCAGCTTTGAACCAGAATTCCCTCGGACTGAGGGGGTGCTTTGGACCTGTTACACTCCACGACGGCGACTGGACACAGCCAGATTTCTCAGGCTCCAAAGAAAGAATTCACGAAGGGGGTGAGATTCCTTCAGAAGGGATTCTCGGAGGGGCAGAGATCCCCATGCCGACCCCCCTTCCCTCGGCCCCCCGGGGCGGCGGAGCCTTCGCGGCGGTTCTCCGGCGGCGCGTTCCATCGAGTGATTCCTCGCCGCTCTTATCCCGGAGCTGCCTACGGACACAGCTTTTCCAACACTTCTGCGCCTCTCCCGAAAGTAGGTCAATGCAGCATGTCATCTGCCAGGCTGCTTTTGGGAAGCACGGCTCCCTCTCAGCCATGGAGCACCCGGAGCAGAGCAGCCTCTCCCCCCCGTGTCACCCTTCACCCAGCTGCCACATCGATCAATTCAACACAAACAAGTGTTTATGTGAATCGAGAGAGAAATGCAAGCTGAAAAATGGCTCTGCTGAGCCAGAAGTGCCCCCCCCCANNNNTCAGCATCCAATTCCTTGCTCTGGTATATTATTATTAAATCGAGTCCATTAATGGTTGGATTCAATGATTCTAAAGGCTTTTCCCAACCTGAATGATTCTATGTCTGTATTATAGCAGAAAGAGTGACTTGAAAGAGCTCCACAACAATGTGCTCTGTGGTTCTGCTCCCAGCTGCTCCACAGCTCCTCTCTCCCAGCAACTGCTCCCTCTTCCAAGGGGAACCAAAAATTACCCCTGCCCATCCAAGCCTCCCTGCTCACGCTGCCACGGGGACGAGGTCTGCAGCCAGCATCTGCTGGATCCTGGTGGCTGCACAGCTGGAGAGAAAGTTCTCCCCACACACAGGAGCATTTTGGGACTAAAAGAGGGACTTTTCTTCTCGAAGGACGCTGGGGCTGGAGGAAAGGAGCATCCACCTCAATGCCCCCGCCCCGGGGCTGTATCCTGTGTCCTGCTCTTCCCTGGAACAGCCTCCAGCTGGGCTGGATTCACACCTGCTTTGTTCTCCTGCTGTTTGCACCTCCGTGCAGAGGATCAGCCCCTCACAGAGGGGTCTCTGTGCCCTGGACACACCCAACCCTCCTGGCAGGAGAGGGATGCACAGAGGCCCCCGGTCCTTGTGACCACAGAGCACCCCCAAAGCAGCTGAGCCCCATCCCACACACTCCCAATGCCCCATTCTCTGCGAGCACAGAGTTACACAGACTCAACAGAACCCCAGAATCCCAGAATCGCTGAGTCTGGAAAGACCTCTGAGGTCATCGAGTCCAACCTGTGACCCATCCCCACCGTGTCCCCAGCCCAGAGCACCGAGTGCCACATCCAGGCCTTCCCTGGACACCTCCAGGGATGGAGACTCCAACACCCACCTGGGCAGCCCCTTCCAAGGTCAGACCACCCTTTTCTTTAAGAAATTCCTCCTGATGTCCAACCTGACCCTCCCCTGGCACAGCTTGAGGCCGTTCCCTCTCACCCTGTCCCTGTTCCCTGGGAGCAGAGCCCGACCCCCCCCGGCTGCCCCCTCCTGTCAGGGAGTTGTGCAGAGCCACAAGGTCCCCCCTGAGCCTCCTTTTCTCCAGGCTGAACAGCCCCACTAAAGCCCTCACACATATTTATGGGCAGGCCCCGTGCTTTCCAACACAACCCTCTAAGCACCCCTATTTCAAGGGAAAAAAAATCCAAATTCATTCCAAGAAGGTCTTGGCTGCTCCCGTCCCCGGCAGAAGGGGGGCACAGACAAGCACGTGGACCCCAACCTCGACAAGCACAATCTTGGTGCTACAAACATCCTCCTGCAGCACAGAGATGAGCACAACTCTGAGCTCCAAAGAACAGCACTGGGATTATATTTTTTTCCGAGTATCCATATAAATTTTACAGAGATATTTAAATCTCCACTCCTTTCAGGGGCGGAATTAGCACTCATCTTCCTAAAGTCCTTATCCCCACCAGCAGTATGTACAGCACATCCATAAGGATCTGCCAGAGCAGAGCAAGATGTGAAGGCAAAAAAAAAAATGCAGAAGACATAATGAGAGCAATTTGGGTTTTATTCTTGCTCATGAATCAATCTTGATTTCCCATTCACGGCAGCCCCCGTTCCCTGCACGCCAGCTGTACACAAAGAGGCATCTGTCCTACCTTCAGCCATCAAAGGAGCTGTGTCCCTGGGGATGCTGGTTTAGCCAGGGTTAGGAACAGGCAGGAGCAGCGGGAAGGTCTCCACTGCAGCAGTGCTGCGTGAATCCAGGGATCAGCAGATCCGAGGGGAACGTAGGAAGTGCTCAAACCGGTGCCAGATACTCACCGAGTTTAGTCAAACGTGCACACGAGCTCTGCTTCCATCTGCTGAGCCTTGGGCAAGGCTTTCCTTTTAAAAAGCAAACGCCTGGAATATTCAGCTGGGCCCGGACACCCCCACGGAGAGCGTGAGCTCAGGTGGCAGCAGTGGCCTGTTGCGAACGCGCCGCGTTCCCGGCCCCCAGGTGGGGCAGAGAGCGCTGAGGATGCACGCAGACAGCCCCAGAAATAACTCCGGGATTGGGAGAGGAAGGGAATGCAAGCTTTGGCTTCTGGAATTATCCCTGGGCAAGGGAAGCTTTCCTTTTGCGTAGCAAAAGCCATCTGCAATGCAGATCCTACAGAAGGGGGAAAAGCCTCCACACAAAGCACACGGGGGGTTCCATCAGCGGATATCCAACACCCGGGAATGCCCCGCGGAGCCAGCGGGATCCGGGTCACCGAGGCAGCCCAGCCTGGCTCTCCCGGGCCCATCCCGAGCCACCACGTGCTGTCCGGGGGTGGCTCCGAGTGGCACCGAGTGGCTCCCGGGCACGGTGGGCTCAGAGGTGGCACCTGAGCACTGTCAGATCCAGAGGCACCTCCGGGAGCGGGATCAGTGGGAGCAGGGAATGCGGAGCACAGCCTGCACGTGGGATAACTCCTCTGGTTTTGGGAGCTGATGTGCAGCTCCTTCTTGGCTCTAAGCCTTTAAGGTACAGCACTCACATCCCTCATTCGGAGAAGGGCTGGATGTGGGCTTTCCTCTCAGGAAATTCCCAACTCAGCTGCCAGGAGCTCCCCAACCTTTCCAGACACGGCTGCAGAAACTGGGGATCCTCCCAGGGATGCTCCCGGCGTCCGAGAGCTGCAGCCCCACAAAGGCTCATCCCGATGGCAATTCCCACTGCTGCCAGTTCCAATCAGGAACAGTGTGGTGCTCCCACAGAGCTCCGGGCAGAGCCACAGCCTGACCCCCCAGCCCTGTGTTTGCTATTCAGCATCCTGCCCTGCCTGCTCCAGCTTCCCAGCTCCATGCCTTTCCCTCCAGCCGACCTTTGGAAATGCCTCTGGGGAGCTGAACGTGCTCCTCCTGCTCCAAGCCTCTCATTCAGCCTCTGGAGTATCTTTGGCACAGTGGATTCCTGATCCAGCTGCTCCAAAGCTTTGCTCCTGTCATTCCTGCAAGCAGGAACTCCGTTAGAGCTTCCAGGTTTGGGTGTTGGCTCTCTGGATTTTCCATCTTCCCAAATCCAAAGGGCTTTTAGTTGAAGCATTTAAAAAATAAATAATAATAATAAAAAAAGGTGACTGTTTCCATCCTCGGGCCCTCCCCTGAGCTCCCGGACACATCCAGCCCTCAGTGGATGCGCTGTCTGTTCTCAGCACACAGGGGCCCCTTTGTCCCGGGATCAGAAGCCAAGGCAGAAGGGGTGGATGAGGCCGGGAGCTCCAGGAATGCACCTTTCCCTGCCTGGCACAGAGGCCCCTTAAACTGCCCGACCCCCCCTGTGTGCAGGGACCCCTCCCAGAGCCCCTTCCCAGCGGGCTGCTCTCTGCAGGACAGATGTTACAGCTGTTTCAGCTCCGAGGATGTGTGTGAATGACACAACTCGTTCCTCATCCTCGTGAGCTTCAGTGTGAGCAGAGAGATGCTCAGTTTGCCCTGCCGAGTGCTGAGAGACCCCTGCAGCAAAACCAGGTGCCTGGAGCCTCCAAGGTTTTTCCTACCTCGGCAGGGGAAGGAATGTGCTCGTGAGCATGGGCCTGGTCGTGTGCCTGCATCCAGCTGTGGCTGATCCAGCCCATCCTCGTGTTTGCCATCAAACTCCCCCTCCAGCTGCTCCTGCATCCCGGACACAGAGCAGCAGAGCTGCTCCTTGGTCCAGGCACCTCAGCTTGTGATGCCAGAGCCCATCTCACTGCCCCATCCCAGCTCAGCTCCTTGCCACACAAACAGGCTCCTCGCTCCCAGGCTGAGCTTCCCAAGGGGCTGGCACGCAATCCCTGGTTCCTGTTTCTCCCTGAGGAGACCCTCCCTGAGCTGGAGCTCCTCAGTATGATGACTGCAGCTCCCTCCCTGTTTCTCTTCCCTCGGATCTCGCTGATGGTAGCCAGATGCACCAGGTCTTCCTCTGGCTGAGAATTCTCCAGGCCTCAAAAACCACCTTCTCTGTCTTTTTAAAGCATCATATTCTCCTTCATTCCTGCCTTCCCTCCATTGCCAGTTTCTCAAGTTTTACAATCCAAGGCTGTAAAATTCCACTTTTCAGAGTTATTTATCCCCGCTGACACGCTGCCAGTGTCGGATCCACATTTCCCCCTCTGCTTTGCAGACTGGCCAGGCACTCAGGCACCATCCACACGGATTTTAAAAGCGGGCAAGCCACACCTCGTGGAGCAGGGAAGGACAGGGGGATCCCAGCAGCCACAAGCAGGAGGGACTGGGACACGGCAGGGAGCTGAACCTCTCCCAGCAGCATCTCTGTCCCCACAGCCCCCAGGCCTGAACACAGAGCTCAGCCACCTGAGAGCCACAGGCCCACCACTTCCCACAGCAGGGAAACCCTCTGGAAGCACTCCTTGGCCATCCACACCGCAGGCACAGATACATCCACGAGAACCACGCTGTCCCATCCAGCCCTCGCTTTGGGGAGGGCAGAAGGCAGCCTCAACAGGCTGAAACCTCTCCTTAAAGCCTCAAACCCAAATCCCTTTGCTCTGCTCCCTCCCAGTCAGCATCACCTGGCCAGGCAGATCCCAGCAGCAGAGACCAGAGCCGGCCCATGGCAGTGCAGAGGTGGCACTGGGGCCTTGTGTGGGCGCTTCAGTGGCTCTTGCTCCACTCTGGAGGCAGAGCAAGCACCAGGAGCCCTGGATCAGCCTTTCCTCAGGCGCTGGGACACACCTCAGGCTGCTGGCACAGGGACAGGGCAGGGAGTTCAGCCTCCTCCCAGGATGTAAAGGCCAAGTGGACACAAAAGCAGTTGTGAGAAATGCAGCTGACGGCAAATTTAGCCGGGCTTGTAACTGCACCTTCAGCTTGCCAGGCTCAGGTCAGACCCCAGCTGCTCCCCTAAGGGAACTCTCCAGAGAGTGGAACATCCTCAGAAATAACCCCTGCACTAACACACACCAAAAGGTGACATCAGCTCTCACTTCCACAGCTGACCCAAGAATTACAGAGCACCAAGAAATCCAGCAGAGATTCCCTGGCTAAAAATAGGCCCAGCTAATTAACAAACCTTGTTAAAAGGGACACCCAGCAGCGGCGTGACCTCTGCTTTGCTTACAAAGGGATGATCAATATTGACTGTCTCAAGAGCAGCAGCAAATCCTTCAGATCACTTCAACGTGAGCAATGCTCAGCTGGGAGACTCAAAGAACCTCCTCTGTTCCCTGCCCTGGGCTTCTTTCATAACCACTGAATGCCATGTGTTGTTAGGGAGCTCAACCCTTCCTAACCACTGCAATAAACACATATCAATCTCCTTCAAATTTAATAAATAGAGACCCTAAAAGCTTTGCCTGGATCTGCTTTTGCCATTCGATTAATAGAACACAACACCACAGTGATGAATTATTGAGGAGAAACATGAGCCTGGCCTTTCACAAACACTCGACTCCGATGGCAATTTATTACAAATTAATAGTGTGCTGCAGTTCCTCCTGGGAGCTGGGAGCTGCTCAGGAAACTTGGGAGCTGCCTTAAAACACAACAGACCTGAGCACAAAGAATCCTGGAATGGTTTGGGTGGGAAGGGAGCTCAAAGCTCATCCAGTTCCGACCCAAACTTTTTTTCCACTGTCCCAGGTTGCTCCAAGCAACATCCAACCTGGCCTTGGACACTGCCAGGGATCCAGGGGCAGCCACAGCTGCTCTGAGCACCCTGTGCCAGGGCCTCCCCACCCTCCCAGTAAATAAATAAATAAAGTGGGGGTGGAACTGGGGAGAAGGAGGAGGGATGGACAACTGACAGAAAAACAGGAGAAAACCTCGTTTTGAGAGGTTTTTACTCCCGGATCAGCACCGTTTGTAGGGCAATGATGGCTCTTTCCCATCCTTGCAGCACACTCCATGTGCAGGGCTGGCAGCAGGGGCACACTGAGCAGGGCTGCAATCCCAGAAAAGCATCTCTGAGCATCCCTGACTATTGTGCAAGGATGATCGTCCACATTTGCACATTCAGAACTCCAGCTGCTCCGCAGGGAGCTTCCCAGGTTTCTCACACCTTGCCCATAACAGCATGCCTGGCCCAAAATGACCCTCTGAGAGAAATCCCAAACTGAAACCACACCACCTTTGCTGCAGCAAAGGAGTCCAAACGCCAACCAGCCAGAAAGATACTTCACATTTCGCCGAGCTACTGCTCTGGAAGCACTTGCAAGAAGCCCTCAGGAGCCACGTGGGGATTGGCACTGGCCTGTTTGAAGAACATCCTGACTGCAGGCTCTGGTTTGATGTGCTTCTTGCTAAAAACCACGTGAGCACGTTGATCCTCCACATAAATGCATTGGTAAATTCATCAGTAAATTAGCACAGGCATGGTAATTTCCATCCTAGTGGAAGGTGTCCCCTCCCATGGCAGGGGGTGGTACAAGATGAGCATTAAGGTCCCTTCCAACCCAAACCATTCCATGATTCCACGCTCAGGGCCAGTGTTTGGAAGATGTCACGGCCAGCAGACACCTCCAGCAGCACACAGACACCTCCAGCAGAGCAACAGCCCCCCAAAAACTACAGGTGAGAGCAGACCCCAAACCAGAAGGGATTTCCCATCAAGGTTTTTTTGTTGTCCTGATAAACAACAAAACACAGAACCACCACCACGACTGCTGCGCCACCCTTTTCACCTCTCATTAAATGCCCCCAGCCTCTCCCCCTCCTGCTCCACCCAACACAGAGCAGTAACTCTCAGAAAACCAAACCCAGCTGGTTTTCCCCAAGCAGCTTCTCAGCTCAGCTGTGGTGCTCAATCTGGCCTGTTCCCATCCTCCCTCCCAGCACAGCAGGAAACTCACCTCCATTTTTGATGGCTCTGATCCCCCGATGGAAATCTTCGAAGCTGATAACGCCCAATCCACTGGGATCCAGGTATTTTGTCAGGTCCTTTACCTGCAACCAAAAAAAAGCAGTGTTACCTATGGAATCCTTGCCAGAAACAGCATCTCCCAGCACAGAACCAACTTTTTTCCTCTTTATCAGAAAGATTTGAGCAAGTAACAGTGGATTTCTTCAGCTGACCCCAAACTGTGGCTGTTCTCCTTGAAGGGAACAGAAGTAATCAGCATAAAGGGGTTAATGAGGACTCAGTTGGTGTTGAAACTATTGCTCGGCCTCGAAGCAGCACTTCGGGCAGTGTCTCCTGTAATGTGGGCCTGCTCTGCCAGGGATTTGTTTATTTTTATGGGTTTTAAAGAGGTCCTGTCTTAATTGGGAAACTCGGTAATAGGCTGCCTGGTAGGAGGGCCCAATTAAGGGGATTCGGTGATAATGAACTGCTCCATGTTACAAATTTAGGCCGTATAATTGAAACGTTTTCCCAATTAGACAATGCCTGAGGGGGAGGGAATCACGTCAGCTGGAGAGGGTTGGGTTGGGTTGGGGGTGCTGGAGCAGCACACATGTGGAGCGAGGGGCACTCTGCGACCTGCTGAGGACGGTCTGGGATCTTCAAAGAGAACAGGCAAAGGGCAAAACCACAGGGCCCCAAATTGTCTCAAAGAGAACAGGCAAAGGGCAAAACCACAGGTCCCCAAATTGTCTCAAAAAGGTGCATTTGGTTCCTTCCTCCCAGGCTGCCACGAGCAGAAAATCCTTTACAGCAGATGCTTCTCAAGCTCAGACAACCAGACATTTATCCCTCGTTTTAAGAGCTTTTTGAGGCACCTTTGTCTATTTTTGAACCGCGTCCTTCAGCCGAGGAACAGTCCCAGGAGGAAGCTGGTAAGGTGAGGTGAGCTCCGTACTCCACAGCCGCCCACAGCGCTGCCCTCACCCCGCCACACACATCCTCCTCCTCCTCCTCCTCCTCCTCCTCCTGCACAGGAGGGAGTCTCCAGGGCCCAACCTTTGGACTCACTGGGGTTTTGGTTTGTTCTTGGGGAAGGAGCTGGTGAATCACCAAACCTCTCCTTCCAGGCAAGGAAACCTCAGGTCTCAAAGGAGCCTGAGCCCCCAGCCCAGCCGTGGAGCTCAGAGCTGCCCTGCTCACCCTGCAGCAGCACTGCGGGGTTGGTTTGAGTTCTTTTTGGTTTGCTGAAAGCCAGGTGTGTATTTCTATAGGAAAATCCCATCTGCAGCACACTCAGAGCTGTTCACCCGTGTGTCCATGTTTCCCCTTGCTTTGGTCATCCCACATCCCTGTCAGGGCAGCAAGAATTCCACTGGCACGGGGGAGCCCACGGGGCTGAGACCATAAAACCAGAGAATCACAGAATATCCTGAGTGGGAAGGGTCCCACAGGGATCATCCAGTCCAACCCCTGGCCCTGCACAGACACCCCAACAACCCCACCCTGGGCATCCCTGGCAGCGCTGCCCAAACGCTCCTGGAGCTCTGGCAGCCTCGGGGCCGTGCCCATTCCCTGGGGAGCCTGGGCAGTGCCAGCACCCTCTGGGGGAAGAACCTTTCCCTGATCTCCAGCCTGAGCCTCCCTGACAGCTCCAGCCCTTCCCTGGGTCCTGTCACCGAATTCCAGGCTGTGCCTTTGTGGGACTGCCACGAGAGGAAACCCAAGTCCCCCATGGCACAGCCATGCCCACCTGCGAGCTCACTCCAGCTCATGCTGGGCATCAGGAGGAATTTCTTCCCAGAAAAGGTGATCAGGTATTGGAATGGGCTGCTCAGGTGGGTGCTGGAGTCCCCATCCCTGGAGGTGTCCAAGGAAAGCCTGGATGTGGCACCCAGTGCTCTGGGCCAGTGACAAGGTGGGGATGGGTCACAGGTTGGACTCGATGAGCTCAGAGCTCTTTTCCAAGCTAACCTGAGATTCTGTGAATGGGAGAAGACAACACGAGCATCTTCTCCGGTTTTCTGGAGCACTTTTTTGGCAGACAGACCTCCTAAACTCACATGGCACTCATCATCTTGGGTGAGTCAGGTTTCTTGTATGTTAAACAAAGGTATTTTAGACTAATAAAAACAACTCGTAGGAATGTGTCGGTTCCAGTTAATGCATCTGGCAGCTGCCTGGAGTTCAAAAGCTGTCGCTTAATTCGTTATCTGTGTACAGAGATAACAGGAAGGCAAGTGACATTGAATCAGACTCGATAAGCCTACAAGGGATTAGCATGACATACTCTAAATTACAGTTTCTGTAGTTTTCAGCTTCTCAGGAGCACAAAGGGCTTCAGCCCCTCATGCCAATGCCACAGCAGGGCACCTCACCCACCCCAGGGCAGGGCAGGGCAGGGCAGCCAGGGGAGTGTTTGCTTTATGCAAAAGAGCCACTCACGTATTTAAATCGGGCTGTGGGCAGGGGGAAATGGTTCTGAAAACTTCCCAACCTGGACATTACGGATGCAAACAATAAAAACCACAATGCTGAAGAAGCTTGAGCCCATGGCAGTGTCTGTGCTGATCCAAACCTGCCTGGATTTGCTGTCCGGGCTTAAAATCACCATTAACAGTAGAGACACCACGACCAGGCTGAGGGTGAGGGGCTGCTGACACTCAGATCCACCCCCAGCACAGTAAACTGGAATATTTGCTGGGCCTGCCTGGTCCCCACAGCCCCTGGACTCTTCCTCTCACCAGCATCACCCAGCAATTCACATGGGCACCTCACCCACCCCAGGGCGGCTGGGAGAGCTGGGGGTGTTCACCTGGACAAGAGAAGGCTCCAGGGACACCTCAGAGCCCCTTGCAGGGCCTAAAGGGGCTCCAGGAGAGCTGGAGAGGGACTGGGGACAAGGGATGGAGGGACAGGACACAGGGAATGGCTTCCCACTGGCAGAGGGCAGGGCTGGATGGGATATTGGGCAGGAATTGTTCCCTGGGAGGGTGGGGAGGCCCTGGCACAGGGTGCCCAGAGCAGCTGTGGCTGCCCCTGGATCCCTGGCAGTGCCCAAGGCCAGGCTGGACGGGGCTTGGGGCACCCTGGGATATTTTTCTTCATTTCTTCATTTTAATGACTGGGCTAAACCCAGCACCTTATCAGGGCAGTTGGGAAAACCACCAGCACTGTGGCTCAAACTGCTTTAGATGCATCCAGCAAACCCGAGCAGTTCTCAAGCCCCAGATTGGGGGGTTTTAGCTGAATCCTAAGTGCAGCAGCTCCCAGCACGCTCCCACTGCCAGCACCGAACAGCAACACTCCCCCAAACTGCAACACTAAGCTCAGCCCACCAGACAGGAGCCACAGTCCTGCCTTTGGCCAGCAAGAAATACTTAAAAGAAAGGTTTTGCTTCCTGTGTGTGTTTGTGGCTGGTTACAAACCCTCCTCGGAGCCCGAGCAGCTGAAACACAGCATTAAAGAGTGAAAGAGGATGACGTGGTTTAAGTAGCTGACTTAAACCCTGGTGGAAAGTGAGAGGTTTAAACTGCTTGGAGGCAGCCGGGCTGGCTGGAGCTGAGCACAGCCACGGGCCTGCAGGAGCACGGCTGGGGGTGACGTGTGCCGAGGGGGCTCTGGGCACCCCCGCGCCAGGGACACGGCCCAGACCAAGGGATTTCTCCTGGAAAAGGACATGGAGCAGATGGGGAGGAGGAGGGGAGGTCACCTGGCACCCCAACAAACACAAGGAGAACTCCTTATAGCATCCCCACTCCCGCATCTCCTGCATCCAAGAGTTCTGCACGCTCCAGGGTGTTTCACCTTCCAAAGCCCAACAATCCTGCTGCCAACACCACCCCTGCTCCTGCAGCCCTCCGAGCCCCACACTGCAATGCCCCGGGGGCTCCTCGCAGCACTGAAAGAGTTTCCTTGCTTTGATGCACTCAAGTCAGCTCAGCAAACGACCCCGAGCCTCCAGCAGCGACAACTCCAACCTCAAATTCCCACACAAAGGCTTGGCAGCCCCGCGGTGGAAGTTTCCCAGGGAGGTGAAGGATTCCCCAGCTGTGAATTCCCTGTTTAGCAGGTTGGAGGAAAAGGAAAAGGAAGCTCTAGGCCTCTCCTCTTTATCCTCAGGGATGCTCCACGTCTCCACCACACAGGACAAAATACCCACTGTGCTTGTTTTAGGCATGATCCCTGAAGGAATTCAGGGCTGTGCTGGGCAGCCAACACCCCCCTGGAACCCCTGAGCCTGCCAGCAGTTTTCCCTCATATTCTGGCAGAGATCAGGGCTGAACCAGCTTCCAAAAAGACATTCTTTGGAGGGGTGAAGGAGGGTGGGAGATTTCTAGTGGCCACAGCAGCCAGGCACCCCCCAAGAAGAGCTGGTGGAGCTCAGCTCATCAGATCGTGTGGCATCTCACAGGGATGGGGCTCCCGGGTCTTGCCTTGGGAATAAAATCCACTCTCAGCGCTGCTTTAATCGACACAGACTCTGGGAGCAAACCCAAAGGGGGCAAAGAGGAGGAATGAATTCTGATATTTTCCTGATAAACACCCTCAAATACCTGAGCAAATGGGCTGCAGCTCCCACCAGGACCTCCTGCAGCCTCACAAGTGCTGCCAGCAGCAAGGAGAAGGAAGGAGGGAAGGAGGGAAGGAAGTTGGTTTAAACATGGGGAACTCATTGAGCACCCAGGCACAGACCAATCCTGGGTGTCCTGCTTGGCTGAGACAGGACATGAAAATCCAAACACCTCTCGTGTAACTCTAATTACTCTCCCCTGAGTGCCAGAAGCCCAAATCTGCTCTGAACATCCTGAATCTTTCGGGGGAAACAGTACAGTCAGTGTGAGACAATCCCTGAACTCAAGTAGGGAGAAAGCCGAGCACCACATTGGCAGAAGTGCCAAACTGAGGGATTTTTAGCAATAAGAAGTGCAGGGAGGGCTCACAGCAGCTGCTCTCCTCTCTCTTAAGCCAGGTGCGTGGCCTGCAGTGGCCCACAGTATAAAACACTCACTATAAAACCTCTCACGGTTACACGGAGGTGGATGCAGCACCTCCACCCCCCGTGTTTAACACAAGGGGATGAGCCAAAGCACTCATTAGTCCCTAATAACCCACCTTGCCTCTCAAGGCTAAACCAATCCTTTCAGATTAAACGTTTAATAGTTTGAAACGCTGGTGACAGAAGTCAGAGTATCCTTTTTTCACCTTTGGGAAACGTGCTGCAGCTGCTGAAGCTCCTGCAGCCGAACCAAAGGGGCCGTGCCAAAGACACGGCTGTCCCCATGCAGCTCCCTTTAGATCCCACGCTCCCCAAATCCACGGGCTGCAGTGGGATCAGCTGAAACGAACTGATCCCTGCTAATGCAGCATTTGTCTGGGGTGAGACCACATCCATCCCCCCCATGCCGGCTGCTGAGAGAGCATTACCAGCCCCACACTGAGCGCAGCTCCGCGCTGCCTTCCCGCGCTGCTGCCGGGATGTGGAGCACGGCTGCCCCGTTCCCAAAGCCAGGAACACCCTTCCCAGCACCTCCCTTCTGGGGCTCCATCCCCATCACCAGCCAGGCCGGGATGTGGAGCACGGCTGCCCCGTTCCCAAAGCCAGGAACACCCTTCCCAGCACCTCCCTTCTGGGGCTCCATCCCCATCACCAGCCAGGCCGGGATGTGGAGCACGGCTGCCCCGTTCCCAAAGCCAGGAACACCCTTCCCAGCACCTCCCTTCTGGGGCTCCATCCCCTGATATCACCAGCCAGGCCGAGGGGAAGGCTGATAACTCGGGATTACCCTGGCTCCAGCCGCGTTTATAGGATCTGACTCCCTAATTTGCTGAAGGAGCTGGCACTCCACAAAGCACTCAGAACCTCAAAGCAGGTTTCTATTCTGCTGCAATTACACCTAATTAAGTAACCTTTAAAACACCCCCGAGGGGCAGATCTCATTACAGGGAGCAGCCGTGGTCAATTGTGAGTAAGCAGTGCAAGAACTGCATTATTTATTTCACAAGTGGCAGCGCTGACCCAGGGCTGCTGCCAGGATTTTGCTCTGCCAGCCTTTCCCAAAGCTCCAGGAGGAGCTCAGCAGGCAGATTGTGCCTGCTCAGGTCTCTGGTTAAAAGTTCCACCACAAGCAACCCCCGGTGAAGATGTTTTCTGCAGCATCCCTCCCTAATCTTGCCCAGACATCAGCTCATCCTTCCCATCCCTTCCTCCCGAGGCTCCAGCGCTGCAGGGCCTCTGTTCCCAGCGTGGTACTCGAAACCAAGGATCCAGGCACCTTCCCGAGAAGGAGACAAAGGAAGCCTCAGCCTGCTTCGTTCTCATCTTTTCCAGCCACAGAAGAAATAATCAAAGCTACTATTTAAGGTAGAAGGGGACGGTCTCCTGTATTTAGGAGGAATAAAGAGGAATAATTATTGTAAGGATAAGCCTGCAAGTATTGAAAGAACAGGAATGGGACAGAGATCACCCACAAACCGAGACAGGGAAGGAACAAAGCGAGCGAGTGCCCAAGAGGAGGACAGATCCTCTTCCCAGGAAGACCAGATCCTCGCCATTTAATCCACCCACTTGCCTAACAAATCCTCCTTTTCCTATTAATCCAAGAGAAAAGCTGCTCAGCCTGCCACCAGCTTTGCTGTTCTTCACCTCCTTGGGGCAGTTTCTCCCCCAGCCTTTCCCCTCCCTGACTCTGGCCCCAAACCCCGAAACCCCAGAGCCTCTCCCAGGGTCACCAGGCTCCTTCTGCAGGAAAAGCCAGAAGGGAGAGATGTGGATACAGAACGGACAGCAGAGAATTCCCTCCCCACCAAACTCCTGCTGTCCCCTTTAGGAAGAGGAAGGAAGAGATCTCCAAGGCAGCTGTGAGCCAAGAACCAGCCCAAAGCTGACAGTGAGAACCAGATCCCCTCCACACATCAGGAGTCTGCACAGGAAAAGACTTTCCCTCAAATGCTCAAAATTCACCAGGAAGCAGAAAAAGGAGCCAGAATATGTTTTAAAGAGCTGGCAGCCAAAAAAGCCTGAGGACCCACATCCTTCCTGCCCACGCCCACCAGAAACCAGGACAAATGGATGCAGGCAGGCCCTCGGTGTGGAGCGTGGAGCTCAACCGCAGGAGATCTCCACCACCTGCATCACTCACATCCAGAATTTCGGGGTTTTTCACCTGTTGGCAGAAATTCCTCTGGTCTATACAGGACTTTTTTGGACTAACCCCATCAGCTCCAAGGATATCTGGAGGCAGGAACACCTCTATGCTCACCAGGGCTTCAGAAGCCTCAGTTTGTGGTATTTAAGTGCGTTCTCAAATGCCAAGTGTGACATTTCCAAATTATCCCTCAATTGTTGCCACTGAAGCACAAAAACGTATTTAAACAAACAACTTCAAGGATGGTTTGGAAACATTACCAGGAATATAAGTAACGCTGAGATGGTTTTAATCCAAATTTAATTGTTTGTCTCAAGTGTTGCAGGTTTCCTGTCGCTCCCTAAGTGCTCAAAGGCTTCCGCGGCCACGATGCTCTACTCTAAACATTTATTTGTTGAATGAACTTGAAGAGGGTTCTTCCTCCACCCTCCAAGCCATTGAAGCCTTTGTTTCTAGCTTTTGTTCCTCTGATGACAAGGGAAACCTGTTCTCACCCTTCCAAAGGCGGCTCAGGGGCAGGAGGCCGGGTTCAATCGAGAAAGGAAAGAGGTTTGGTGCCTGCTCACTCCTGAGATAAAACCCAGCCTCGGTGGAGGGTGGAGCTCCCCCGGGGGAAGAGCCAAGGGCCAGCCCGGGCTGGGTGGTGCAGAACAGGGACACGGAGCCTCCACGGGGCTGGGAGCTGATGGGAACAGACAGAAAGCACAATGGGACACCGGGAGGTGGCACACCGGGGATCAGGCCTTTCGAGGTGCTGAATGTTCTGCCTGGTCTGGCTCCACCCGGCAGCAAAGCCGGCTGTTTGTGTGATGGGGTGTTGGGGTACACACCCTGTCCAAACCCTGAGTGGGGCTGTTTGCTCCCCTGTGCCCCTCTCCAGGCTGGAAAGCGGCACAAAACCTCCACGGCACATCCCAGGGTAAATCCTCGCACTGGCTTGGCACACTCACCCTCCCCAAAACACAAAGTACAGGCTGTAACTCCCACGAGGATTATAATCATGGAATCCCAGGATGGTTTGGGTTGCAAGGACCTTAAAGCTCATCCCATCCCACCCCCTGCCATGGGCAGGGACACCTTCCACTGTCCCAGGCTGCTCCAAGCCCCATCCAACCTGGCCTTGGACACTGCCAGGGATCCAGGGGCAGCCACAGCTTCTCTGGGCACCCTGTGCCAGGGCCTCCCCACCCTCCCAGGGAACAATTCCTTCCCAATATCCCATCCAGCCCTGCCCTCTGGCAGTGGGAAGCCATTCCCTGGGTCCTGTCCCTCCATCCCTTGTCCCCAGTCCCTCTCCAGCTCTCCTGGAGCCCCTTTAGGCCCTGGAAGGGGCTCTGAGGTGTCCCTGGAGCCTTCTCTTGTCCAGGTGAACCCCCCCAGCTCTCCCAGCCTGGCTCCAGAGCAGAGGGGCTCCAGCCCTCGGAGCATCTCCGTGGCCTCCTCTGGACTGGCTCCAGCAGCTCCACATCCCTGTGCTGCTGGGGGCAGAGAGCTGCACCTCTCAGCTTGTAAATGCTGGGGATCTGGTGGGCACGAGGAGCCTCTGGGGCCGCAGAGGTGAAGCCCAGGGGAGTGGCAAACACGAGCAGCTGAACAGGAGAGAAGGAACCCGCCCGGCCCAGCCCCACTGCTCCTGCCAGCCTGGCAAGGCTGAGCCCACTGAACACAAACAAGCCTGAGCGAGAGACCTGGAAAGCATAAAGACTTAGTTCTTTTTTAGAGCTGCTTCAAATTATCCCCCTCCTTTTTGGCACCTCTTCGGGCAGCTTCAGAAAGGGCTGTTTGTGTGAAGGACACGGAGCAGACGTGCCAGAGGGAGGGAGAAGAGCCCAGAACGGATCAAAGGCTCAGAGGTAGATTCCTGGAGCAAGGGAATAGAGGCTGAGATGCCATGCATAGTTTGGGAAGCCCAGGAGTTCAGGGGTTGTAAGCCCTGGGCATGAAGGCATCACCACACCAACCAAACAACTCCATGGACACGCTAACGCTCCTCCAGCACCTCCCCGGAGCAGGGGAGCAGCAGGAGGCCTGGAATCTGCTCCATGGCTTGGCAGGTGTCTGCCAGGCTGGCAGCCAAGTCCCTGCCCTGCACAGGGGACCTGCCTCTGTGCTCTGGGCTGCCAGTCCTGCCTGTGCCACCAGCACCCCTCCTTCACCCACCACGCCTCTGCCACCCCGCCCTGCCAGAACGGGGTGGATGCTCCACACAGCCTGGAGGTGCAGCTCCAAGCCCAAGAGAGAATTCCCTTGGCTGCACACAAAGAAACCCTCCCGTTCCAAACCAAGGTCTCCAGAATGCTCCTATTCCCCACCAAGACCTCCAGCACTCTCCTGTTCCAAACCAAGACCTCCAGAACTCTCCCGTTCTAAACCAAAGCTTCCAAAATTCCCCGTGGACCTTTCCAGGGAAGGTCCCACAAACCTTCCCTCTGCTCTTTGGGTGGTGGAGCCCCATCCCTGACCCACTGAGGCTCTCACATCCTCACTTCCATCCTCCCTGCTGTGCTCCTGCCAGGACAGTAGGCCCAGAGTTCCAAGTAGCCAGGAGAGGATTAGCTGGTTGCTGCATCCATTTAGCAAGCACAAGGAAAAAATTCCACGAGGATATCCAAATTTTATTTCTCCCCCCAGCTGTAAACTCCTCACACACACACAGCGAGCAGGGTGAAGAACAGCCACTCCCCTGGAAAAAATAAGGAATGTGGCCAGGCAAAAGGGAGGCAGCAGCTGCCTCTTCATCCCTGCCCAGCCAAGGGTAGAGGGAAAGCCTCCACGGCCCGATCAGCTTCTAAAGCCAAGGTGGGACTGAATGCTATTCTCCCACTAGGAGACTCACTTTCAGTACAGACACACCTTCTGCAAGCAGAGCCCCTCCAGCAGCCCCTCGTTCCAGGCTGTATTTGTTTGGGAATTGTGGAGCAGCCGCGTGGATCCCGGCCCCGCTCCGTGCCCGTGGCAGCCCTCGCCCCTCGCTTCCTGCCCCCAGCAGCTTCTTCTCTCTCCACACTCTTGGTTTGGGCTCCTTCCACTTCCTGCACATTTTGCCGGAGCCCAGCTTCCTATTGGACTCTGGCAAATGGATTTTCCACAGTCGGCTCCGCCGGGTCTTGCCAGATGACGCAGCTCCCAGCGCCGGCTCCTCTCCCTCCGGCTCTCCTCCTTCTCCTCCTCCTCAGGGGAGAGGAGGAAGCAGGAGCAGTGTGCAGGCTGACCAGCCCTCCAGCAGCAGCAGTGACTCAAACACACCATAACACCACTGGCATTTCACCATGGGACACTGCACACGGGGAACAGGAGCTCTTCCTTCTGGAAAACTACAGTGTGTTATCAAAAATCCCGAAATCGGGGCACTCCGAGGCTGCTCACCACGCTGCCAAACACAGGGACAGCCTGCAAAGGACGCTGTAACCACCCTGGGGACACCCACAGCCCCACAGGACATCCCCAGAGCTGTCCCCAGCCCAGGCCACGCGGTGCTGGGACACACCAGGACACACCCAGCAACTCAGGAATTAATGGCATTTAATCCAGCACACAAATTCCCATCAAATGCCGCTGTCCCTGAGCGCTTCAGCTCCCATGGGATCGCAGAAGGTGGTGACAGGGAGCAAAGGCATTCACAGGAAAAGGGATTTGCTGTCGCACTGGAAGGAGCTGGATGGGGAGAAGCCGAGCTCCCAGCAGAGCCTGGAGCCTCTCCCCACAGCAGCCTCCACAATTCCCTGCTTTAAGAGCAGCTTCCTCCCTAGAGAGGGGAAAAACCCTGACCAAAATCAGGAATAAAGTGCCTGAGCCAACCCCAGGGCCATCAGGAACCCTCGTGGCAGCAGCAGTGGAGCCCCATCCCCGACCCACTGAGGCTCTCACATCCTCCCTTCCATTGAGGAAAGCCCCAGTCTGGCCCCAAAAGCAGCACAGCCGTGTGCCAGGGAGGATCCACCACCACTCACAGGGGGTTGGGCTCTTCCAGCTGCTCTCCCCCATGGAGCCAACACCAAGCACTCCAGCTCGGCCCTTTGGGAGGAACTGTCCCCATGGCTCTCCTTGGTCGTGTCCCCTCCTCTTCCCTCCATCCCCAAACCCCCAGGACCATTAATAACTTGCTCTGCCCCACACCAACTCCAGCAATGGCCATACAGGGAAGGGGAAGCCTCATTGCAACCCAAAATTGGGGGAGAAGAGACAATTCCTGCAGAGCTCTGAGCCATGCAGAAAGCCCAGGCTGGCATTTCCATCACTCCGTGGCATCTTCAGGGCTATTCCCTGGGCTTGGAAGCTTTGGGATCCCAAAAGGAGGTTCATGGCTGGTCCCACTGATGTGAACTGTGACTCCCCTATTAACACAGAGCTCTCTCTCAGCCTGGAGGTACCTTCCTGCTGCCAGGCACATCAAGGGCCTCCAACATAAGGACGTGGAGCTGGAGTCATTCCAGAGGAGGCCACGGAGATGCCCCAAGGGCTGGAGCCCCTCTGCTCTGGAGCCAGGCTGGGAGAGCTGGGGGTGTTCACCTGGACAAGAGAAGGCTCCAGGGACACCTCAGAGCCCCTTCCAGGGCCTAAAGGGGCTCCAGGAGAGCCAGAGAGGGACTGGGGACAAGGGATGGAGGGACAGGACACAGGGAATGGCTTCCCACTGCCAGAGGGCAGGGCTGGATGGGAGATTGGGAAGGAATTGTTCCCTGGGAGGGTGGGGAGGCCCTGGCACAGGGTGCCCAGAGCAGCTGTGGCTGCCCCTGGATCCCTGGCAGTGCCCAAGGCCAGGTTGGACTGGGCTTGGAGCAGCCTGGGACAGTGGAAGGTGTCCCTGCCCATGGCAGGGGAGTGGGATGAGCTTTAAGGTTCTTTCCAACCCAAACATTGGATGATCCAAAGCAGAGACACACAAAGATACGAACAACCAGAGATTCTGAGAGCAGCCTGATGAAATCCCTGATGTCTCTCCCACTGTGGTTGGTTGCAGTCCTGCTGGGGGGCCCCGGCCTGAACCTAAAGCATCAGCCCTCAGCACCTTCCCACGTGTGAGAAGGGGACTGAAAGGTGGAATCATTGGAAAGTGGAAACCGAAGGCTGAGAGGAGCTTTGGGACAATCAGGGACAATCACATGGGACAATCAGGGACAATCCCAACTGTCCTGCAGACCGGGCTGCTTCAGCCAACAGCTGCACTGCAGATGTCCCAAAAACCCCGTCAGGAGAGCGGCTCCAGGCAGCTCAGTGCACACCAAGAGCAGGGACTGCACTCTGAGAGGAGCTGGGAATGCTTTTGGTGTGTGGGAGAGGCATTGCAAGGACAAAATGCACAACTCCCCAAGGCCACATCCACTCTCTGTGTCTGCCACAGTGGGAGTGGGGCCTGAAATCAGCACCTGCTGAGGCACCTCCAGTCCCACGCTCAGCTCGGGCCCCTCAGGATAAAACAGACCTGGAGGGGCTGGAGCGTGTCCAGGGCAGGGAACGGAGCTGGGGAAGGGGCTGGAGCCCCAGGAGCGGCTGAGGGAGCTGGGGAAGGGACTCAGCCTGGAGAAAAGGAGGCTCAGGGGGNATTCCTTCATGGGAAGGGTGGTCAGGCACTGGCACAGCTGCCCAGGGCAGTGGTGGAGTCCTCATCCCTGGGGGGATTCAAAAGCCGTGTGGATGTGGCACTTGGGGACATGTTTTAGAGGTGGCCTTGGCAGTGCTGGAGCAGTTGGACTCAATGATCCCAGAGGTTTTTTCCAACCTCAACGCTTCCCTGATTCTCAGCCCAGCAGAACCAGTCTGGCAGCTTTGTACCTCCATTTTCCACGGGTGCCTGAATTTACTCAACCCCACGGAGGGAATGGCCGGCACCGCTCCCCCGGGGCTCGGCAGGGGCCAGCCCGGGGTGCCAGGCCAAGAACCCACGCAGGAATTAGGAAAGGATGGAGCCAGGCACGAGGAAGAGAGAGAAGCACGCCGTGGTTCACTGCCGTCCCACTGCCAGCAGCTTCCCAGAGCTGGAAAAATGTTGGTCCCATTGCCGAGGGGACGCTGAGGGTGGCCCAGCAGAAGCAGCTGTCCCTGCCCAAGCAGGCTGAGGTTTAAGGGAAGTCATTTGTTTCGCAAAATTCCAAACCCAGGAATTAAAAAAAAAAACAAAACCAAAAAGCCCCTGGGTTCCAAGCGGATCATTCCTCTGCCAACGAGCAGCAAACGAAAGTCAAACAGGAATAAAGTGCAGAGGAATTCTGTGGGCAATTGTAATGATTATCAATTACTGTCTGGGCTGGGTTACATAACGCTATCAGCAGCTGGGGAGGGCTTTGGGTCAGGGCACTGTGGGCAGGAGCAGTGGAACAAGCCCTGAGTTGTGGTGCACTATCATATTCCAATCGGTTAATTATGATGAACCCAATCCAATTCTAATCAATCGCAGCCTTAGGAAATACCCTGCTCCTGAGAGGAAATTCTCGTGAATCCACCTCTCTCCTCTCAGTATTTAAAGGGGGTTTGTAAAAAGAGAGGGAGAACAAGTTTTACACAGGCAGACAGTGACAGGCCAAGGGGGAATGGGTGTGAACTGAAAGAGGAGAGATTTACATCGGGTATTATGGAGAGATTCTGCCCTGGGAGGGTGGGGAGGCCCTGGCACAGGGTGCCCAGAG
>VZTA01023041.1:0-80993 GCA_013398855.1 Mohoua ochrocephala | reverse complement strand
GAAAGGAAAAAACAAACAAACAAGTGATGCGCAATACAATTCGTCACCACCCGCTGACTAGTGTCAGACCTCCCCTTCCTAAGCCCAGATCAGCCACCCTTCTGGGTTAATCCCTCCAGTTCCTGTACTGGGCATGACATTCTGTAGTGTGGAATATCCTTGTGGTCAGTTTGGGTCACCAGTTCCAGCCGTGCTCTCTCTCAGTTTCTTTTGTGTTCCTCCTCACTGGCAGAGCATGAGACATGGTGGGGGGCAAAAGTCCTTGATTAGGATAATCAAGACATAGCAAAAAACCAAAATATCAATGTGTTATCAACATCATTCTCATTCTGAATCCAAAACACAGCACTGTAACAGCCACGGACAAGAAATTAAGTCTATCCCAGATGAAACCAGGACAATCACTTTCTGATTAAGGTCAATCAATAACTTGGCAGATGGTACAATAACCAAAGACGAGGGAAGACTTAGATGCTGATGAGATCGAAGATATAAACCCATACCAAAGAAGGAGTCCAAATCATCTGACTATTAGATGCGTTAATGCTGTCAAAGTTCAATTCTTGCCTTAAGAGTTGTTATATTTCATTTAGTAAATCATGTTTTCTTCTAGCATAACATAGGGAAAAAAAATAGTAGTTGAGATGCTTGATATTTTTCCCTAAAGGGAGGTCATGGTAGAATTGAAGTATCTAGTCACAAGAAAAAATATCAGAAAGCAAACATTTCAACAGCCACCACCTTTGAGTCTCATTTATTTGTGTATTGATGGCATTCTGAATCGGTACCTTCACCGTCTACATTTCTGTGTTGAAACATAATATAGACTGAGGAACTGTATGACATCAGAGGGGACCAGATTTTGTTATGATAAATTTAACTGTGCATGTACTTTAGGAGAGATAACTAAGTTTCTACAAATATACTGTGTACCTGTGACCTCTCAAGTGCTCTCTCTGGCTGTGAAACCTGCAGTTAACTTCTCTTGGCCTTGATTTGCCTGCCAGTCAAAAAGAGAGATATAAAACCTTAACAAGAGATATGTACTTTAAACAAAATGTATCAATATTTTTAATCGATTCTGTGTCCTTGGAAATAGAGAATTACACCCATCCAGAACATAGCGGAAGGAATAAGAAACTTTCTTGGTATTTTTCCAGAAAATGTGTTTTGCTTAACTTTGCAGACAAAACGCTTTCCCTAGTTGGAGTTGACAGTAATTATTATGACAAATAAATTAAGTCTCATCATGATTATATTTTACTGTTCAGAGAGTTCCCTGCAGACTGGCTGCAAGTTGTTCATCATTTAGCAGAGCTGATTTGACATCAGTCTGAATTCCATAACAGCCAGCATGTCATTTAAACCACTCTTGACCAGAGTGACTTAAAGTATCTTCAACCTGAATGAATTCAGAAGTCTAACATATTTATTCTAAGTCTGTTTTCTGGAGCAAATAAAATTAATATTAAACTAACTAAACAAAAATTACTAAACTAGCTTCATTCATCAGGAAAATATCTAGGGTAAAATTAAAAAGAAAACAAGTATGGAAAATAGAATGTTCTGCATCAAACTGCTTTTAATACTACAAGTATTTCTGAGTACTCTGGTTTTTGTTTTGCTTTGTTTTCTAGGGCATTGTATCAAAAAGATCTTTCCAACTTATATGTGCTAATTAATATATGTATTTGTGTATGGCATCATAAAGGAGACCATTTTAGTTCAGAATAATTTTCCACTAGTTCTAGCACAAAAGTGAAAAAAAAGTCTGCTGTGAATAGATGTTTAGCAGATGTAAAACTGTCATATATAATCTATAAAACATTATGTCAGTGACAGGGCCCTTGTTGATAAAATGAACAGTGTCTGCCTGGGCTTTAGCTAACTGTCCCAGTTCTGCCAATTACGAAGCGACAAAGTTAATTCCCTTAAAGTCAGTGCTCTGAGATACATTACT
Source organism: Mohoua ochrocephala (assembly GCA_013398855.1). Classification (NCBI taxonomy): domain Eukaryota; kingdom Metazoa; phylum Chordata; class Aves; order Passeriformes; family Acanthizidae; genus Mohoua; species Mohoua ochrocephala. The sequence continues at coordinate 79,033 of VZTA01023041.1, read as the reverse complement.
GTAATACCATTAAAACCCATTCAACTCCACATTCCCTGGAAGCCGACAGAATGACGATTGGATTTCTATGTCAAGGACTGGATTTTGGAGTGAATCTAAAATGCCCTATGGAAATTTTAAAACTGGGTGACTGAACGTGACACGTCCCATTATTAGAAAATCCCACCCTTTCTAGATTTCTTTAAAGGCAAGTGATAGAACAGCATATATTGACCCACAAGCTGAAGTGTTTTTATGATGTCAGGATGGAGACTAAGATTCTTGAAGATATATATCTCAAAGAAAGCATTAAGAAAATAAATTGAAACAATTAAATCTTCAATTCCGAATAGGTTTACATAAACCTACTGTTTCACGTTTCTGCAAATTAGTGAATAAAATGCCTACCACCAGCCTTAGTTGTCCTAGATGTCTTAGTTACCACCATGCTGATACACGGTCCTCTGAATCTAAAAGAAAACAGAAATATCAAGAATTTGGTGGAGTAGACTGAATATGACTTCTACACAGAATTTATCTTTCTTAGGTACATAAGAAAGATAAAGTACATAGATCCTTTGGTCAAGCTTTGGACTAAACCACAACTGAAGTAAAGTGGAAGAAGTGATCACTAGGGTCAGGGTGAATAAAGAGCAGTGAGAAATCTAATACAGGAAGGAAAAGTGTGAGATCATGGGAATGAGGACAGACTTGTGATGAAGAAAACAAGGACCAGAAGGGGATCAGTTTGGCTGTAATGAGATGTAATGCAAGAGACAAAATTCACTAGCGTAAATTTTATTTTTTGCAAGCAGATCAGAAAAATGAATATAAAGAAGCAAGAAGGCTGGGGATAAAAAAATTGAAACATAAAAATTATCTAGCTGAGTATGAGCAAAATTTGAGCTTTACCACAAACTAAAGGGTTTTTTTTCTACAGATGTTAAAGAATGTGGGAAACTACTGTGATTACTTGTGAAAAGATTCATTTTGGTAAGGACAAAGAAATAAAGTTGGCCCCTGATGACTTCAGTGTTGCATACATGACAATGATTTTAACAGGTGAGAAAAAAGTTTCCCTTATAGCTAAATACGTATGCATTTTGCCCTGTGTGCAGATATTCAGATAAGTATGAACACAGGTAATCGGCTGACTTACTGAGGAAGAGAACTAACAATACTTTGCAGAAGTACAAGTTGTTCACTATATATATGCTTACACATACATTCCACAAAATGTCAAAAATCTATTTTATTCCAAGAAGTTAGGAAGTAAAATTAGCATTCAAATGTGATCAACCATACAACAGAACCTAGAGGCACTGAGAAACTGCAGGCTAGATGTGCCAAGAAGCCAGATGCTGCCTTTGGAATAATATTTTTCAGGCCTTGGCGTCAAAAATCTGTGATGCCATCCAAATGATTCCTACACCCTATAAAAGCTGTTTTCTTCAAACAACATATTAGCTATATTAACTATCCAGGTATGGAATAAAAATAGATGAGGGTTAAGATCTAAGAAATCTATTTGATCTAACCTTACACGAAAGGAAATTTACATGCTTATAATACCTGAGAAGTCAAGATGGATATGAGAAAGTTAGAAGACAAGCATTTTTCTCTGTGCTCCATGAGTCTTGTTTTCTTTTTCTAATACATTGCTATGAATTTCACCCTGCAATATTAATAATAAATAGGATCAGCAATCACAAATAGCTCTTATGAAGCCAAGCTAATTACACATGAACATTCTTTTATGTTATTTCCACAAAGAAAGATCTGCTTTTTTACTACAGGAATTTGTGTTCTAGAGACAGCCACTGAGGTAGTGGGAGTTTTGCTCTTAGTTCAAGAGTCTTGAGATTATTTCATAAAGTTTTCACTGTAAGATTTCACTGGACTTGATTTTTGGTACACCTTTATGACCTTAATCGAATATCTTCCACACAGCTCAAGTCATAGCAAAGCCCCATTGGAAATTCTGGAATAAACAAGGAGGCAGTGTCAAAGAGGTAAGACTGGTCCAGCAGCAGCTGTGTGAATGGAAGAAGCTTGTTATTCTCCTTTCCTTCCCCAGCAGCTCAACTCCAGTCCCCAAGATTTTTCATCACCTTTCTGATTTCTTCGCAGTGTGGTAGCTCCCTAAACAATTTCATTTCAAATACTTGCTGTTTAAACTGCTTAAATTAACTCTGGCTTGTTTTTCCTGAAAAAGGTCAACAAGAGCTTAAACAGGGAGCTTAACGGGCAGCTCTGACAGGTTCGTGATGAACAATTGGGACAAAAGGAAGGCTGGGGGCAGCAACTGCTTTTCCTGAAAGAAGTGCAGCTGGAAGATCTATAGGCTGAGACTTCATGCTCAGCTATTCTAGATGGATAACAAGAGTTGGCTACTAAAAGAAAAAATCAGACAGTTTCCAAAGAACTGGTAAAATTCTGTACAAAAGTATTCTAACAGAACCAATTAATCCAATGATCCCTCTTTTGTGTTGATTGCAGAGTCACACATCAATTACGTTGGACAAGACCCCTGAGATCATCGAGTCCTCTATTTTTTACAGTCCAGTCAGTTTTTTCTTCATTTTATATACACCAATACACCAAAAGACTACATTTGTGTATCTATATCAAATTTTTAAAATCAAGTATGGGTGTACTGAGAAATACTTGCATTAATACTACTCAAGCAAGAGTATTGTATTGTGTTGTGTTGTATTGTATTGTGCAGTATTACTACCTGTAAGGATACACTACAACAGCATTTGTCATCAAAATCAGCATTTACTGTCTTTCTCACTATTAAAGAAGGGGTTGACCTAGACATGAAAATGAGTCCATCATCTGCAGAGTCCATTTGCACAGTTGCCCACAGGGAAGTTTACTTCTGGAAATAATCGACAACAGGATAGTAATTTTCAGTTAAAACAGTTGTTTTTCTCATGGAATGTCAGTGCAAAAGAGACAACTTTATCATGTTACCAGAGTTCTCCATTTTCAGCTTGAATTCTCCCACTTCTCTGATGTGTTCTGACAAGAAGTGGTCTGGCTCCATCTGTTCTATACGATTTCCACGGATAGTTGAATTATTTTCTAGGACCGATCACACACAGATTCTACTTGTACAGCATGTACTCCAGTGCCCTGTCTCAGTGTCTGCTGTTGTGCACACTCTGTGTATCAATATGCCTTCTATTGGCGAGTCCAAACGTGGATCCAGAACTTCAGGTGTGGGCTCACAAATACTGCACATAAGGTAAGGCTCTCTCTGAACTCCTTCGATCTGCTGACCACTCTTCAAAATACAATCTATTATATGGTTGGTCACATAAGGTCAATAAATTTATCTCCCAAAGTTTTTATTGTCTGACTTGAGAACTCAGTGACGTGATTTGTGGAAAGGATAAGACTAGAGCTCAAACCCAAGTAGTTCAAAGCTATTATTTTACAGAGAAAGATAAAATAAATGTAAAACTTCTTTTGTGAGTTCTCTATGTGTCTGTTTATTACCTGCAAAATAGTACCACTCCACCTCTCAGGGATGCTGCAAAAATAAATTAATTAATGTTTATCATACACTCACATTCCCCAGAGGAAATCTCACAAAAAAATAAATAATTCTGTCTTTGAAGCAACATTTGATTAGTGTCCAAAAATGAAAAATTTTGAATAGATATAAAATATATTGTAAAATCTGCTTGGTAACTGAACACAATACAACTTGGATGAATAAGGGAATGAAAAAGTATGTGTTTTTATTATATATGCTGTGTGAAATGCATTTCATAGAATCATAGAATGGTTTAGGTTGGAAGGGACCTTAAAGATCATCTAATTCCAACCCGACTGCAGTGGGCAGGGACACTTTTCACTAGACTGGGTTGCTCAAAGGTCCATCCAACCTGGCCTTGAGCTCCTCCAGCGATGGGGCATTCACAGCTTCTCGGGGCAACCTGTTCCAGCACCTCACCACCCTCACAGTAACAATTTCCTAATATCTAATCTAAACCTACTCTCTTTTATTTGAATCCATTACTTGTTGTCGTGTCACTAGGTGCTCTTGTAAAAAGTCCCTCTCTGTCTTTCTTCTGGCTCCCATCAAGCACTGGAAGGCCAAAATTAGGTCACCCCTAAGCCTTCTCTTTTCCAGGCTGAACAATCCCAATTCTCTCATCCTTTCCTCATAGGAGAGGTGCTCCATTCCTCTAATCATCTTGGGGGGCCTCCTCTGGACTTACTCCAGCAGGTCGATGTTCTTCCAGGGACAGAACTGAATGCTCCAGGTGAGGTCTCACAGGAGCAGAGCAGAGGGGCAGAATCCCTTCCCTCACTCTGCTGGCCATCCTGCTTTGGATGCAGGATAACCTGCCAGAATACAATTGGCTTTCTGGGCTGTGAGTGCACATTGAGGGATCACATCCAGTCTCTCATCCACCAGCACCCCCTAGTCCTTCTCAGCAGGACTGCTCTTGATCTGTTCATCCCCCAGCCTGAGTTGATACTGGGGGTTGCCCCAACCCAGGTGCAGCACCTTGTACTTGGTCTTGTTAAACCTCATGAGATTCCCATGCACCCACTTCTCGAGCTTGCCCAAGTCCCTCTGGGTGGCATCCTGTCCTTCAGGTGTGTCAACAGGACCACTCAGCTTGATGTCATCAGCAGATTTGCTGAGGATGCATTCCATCCCTTAATTTGTGTCTTTAATGAAGGTATTAGATAACACTGATTCCAATACGGACCCCTGAGGGACACCACTTGTCACTGATGTCCATTGGGACTCTGAGCCATTGATCACAACCCTCTGGGGAAAGGACTCAGGTTCTTGAAGGACTCAAGCTATTAATTGTGAATGAAAAAGTAAAAGTTCTAATTGATTATCTTTCAACTGAAATTCTTCAGAAAATGTTATATACAAGTAGATATCATTCTTAAAAGCAGAAAGAAAATCCATCATTTAAGTGTTAATTTCAGCATATCAAGTTGTTAATACGACACTGAATTAATTTTTCTAGTGCAGTGAATTTTAGAAACACACACCTTCATGTAATCATGCACAACAGCAATAATCAACTTTTTGTGCTTCTACCAACCCTGAGTTAGAAAATTTTGTCCAAAGCATCATTTCTGTTGCAGATAGCTGAATTGCTATGCTGAAACACTAGTTCATGAATATAGTCAAAGCTTTCATTAACTTAGACATTAAGTATTACCATAAATAAATACTCTGCTGCCTAACCAATGAATCAGAGATAATAAAATATGAAGATATCTGTTCCAAATGTCTTACACTCTGAGACCTCAGAGAGTCTCTAAATTACATTACTGATGGTACAATAGGGAAAATTCTCAGTGTGCTGGTTTTGGCTGGGGTAGAGTTAATTTTCTTCCCAGTGGCTGGTATGGGGCTGTGTTTTGGATTTGTGCTGAGCACAGGGCTGATAACATAGAGATGTTTTTGTTATTGCTGAGCAGTGCCCACATAGAGACAAGACTTTCTGTGCTTTAACTAGTGCCATATTGGTAAGGGGGTTTGGGTTATATGGGAATTTGGGAGTATAAACCGATGGGAAACCTGCCCCAGCTGACTTAAGGGATATTCCATATCCTGTGGCATCACGTACAGTACATAAAGCCAGCGGGGAAGGACAAAGCAGGGGATGTTTGGAGTGATGGTGTTTGTCTTCCCAAGTCACTGTTAAATTTTATGGAGCCTGATGCCCCGGCGATGGCTGAACACTTGGTTGCACCTGCAAGTGGTGAATGAATTCCTTGTTTTGTTTTGCTTGAGTGGATGGGTTTTGCTTTACCTATTAAACTGTCTGTATCTCAACCCATGAGTTTTCTCTCTTTTACTCTTCTGATTCTCTTTCCTGTCCCACTGGTAGGGGAGTGAACAAACAGCTGTGTGGGGCTGGTTGCTTGCTGGGGTTAAAGCACAAAAATAGTTTAAAACTTGAATATCTTATACAAAGAGAGAGTTTCAGTTCTAGATCTCTTTTAATGAGCTTAAAAAGTATGCTGTGTGCAAAATATGGCACTAGCACATTTCAGTCTTTTTGTTTGGATTTGTTTGTTTGTCTTGCTTTTGTTACTGAGAACTTGGCTAGGAATGAAGGCCAGGAAATGGACTGATCCCAGTCTGCCCTTCCAGTCAACTTTGCGCAAAGCCACTGTTAGCTGCAGGATGACTGTAGCTTGCCATCATACTGTCCAACCAAACTACATAAAGGCAGATACAGCTTGGGTTGCTTATCATTGTCCACATGAACATGCTGTGGAGATAGATGCGAGATGCTAATAATATGCACGGATGAGCAGACTGTGCCAAAACATTTGGCCAAAGCATTTTCATTTGCTCCACAGTTTCACTTAAAATACAGTAACTGTCTGTAACTTGCAGGCCTGACATTACAGGGAAGGCTGAATCTGGGCTTAAACAAGAGCTGTTGTTCACATTTAATGTACAATAAAGTCATATCCATGATAATTCTTCTTAGAATTTTTTGCCTAAAGATTCATAAGCTAATGATTAGCAAAAGTTTGATTTTAGCTCATGATTCCTGTATATCTTAATAATATTTGTGCTCAAATTCTCATGACGGAAATGTGGGAAATTGATCTCAAAATACACCTCCATTGTAAAGGGTGCATCACAAGTCCCTGTAAAGTACAGCAACATCAATAGATACAACAATAAGCAGGGAGCCATGAAATCATGATTCTTTTAAACTCCAAATCTTCTACTGATGTGATGCTGCCTGACCTTAGTCGTACTAAGTCTAGCTCTAACTGCTTGCCTATTTGTCAGCTGGAAAGAATGGCTGGGTGACAGTGTCCCCTGGGAAGCAATCCTTAAAAGGCAAAGGAGTCCAGGAAGGATGGACATTTTTCAAGAAAGGAATGTTAAAGACATACAAGTGGGCCTTCCTCATGTGCTGAAAGATAAGCTGGTGGAGAAGACTGGTCTGGCTGAAGGGAGATTTTTAGTTGAAACTCAGAAAAAAAAATAGTTTATGCCTGTGAAAGAAGAGGCAGGCAACTCAAGAGGACTACCAGGATGCTGTGGGATATGCAGGGAGAACATTATAAGAGCCAAAATCCAGCTAGAACTTAATCAGCTGCTGCTGTGCAATACAATAAAAAATGATTATTGCATAAACATTAAATGCATAAACAACAAAAGGGGAGATAAGAAGAATCTCCATCCTTTATTGGATGCAACAGAGGATGAAGAAAAGGCCAAGTTACTTAAGGCTTTCTTTGGCTCAGTCAGTAATAGTAATACCAGTTGTCCTCCCTTTTACTATTAAAATAAACATATTTTTATTCATATTGTTATTTTGCTGTATTGATTTTTTTTAATTCGATATTTGGTTTTACAAGTATTCATCATCAGTATGTCAGTGTTATTTTATATTGGTATTCAAAAGCTCATGCTGTTGCCCTAGGACCTTGCTGTGGTACAGCACTGAGCTCACCTAAGAAAACTACTGCATCAGCTGTTGTAAAAGTCAGCTGTTTTCTAAATGGCAGTAGTATAAATAGAATGTTAAACAACAGAATCATGCAAATTAACAAGGCTGGGGAAAGCTTACCAATATATCTCATTTAAACATGCAAATATAAAATGTTAAAAATGTAAAACTAATTTATGAATGCACAACAGTTGCTCAAAGGATATTTTCTAACATGCCAGAAGACATTCCTTCCATTTGTCCTTCTGTACAAAACTTCAACTGCTTTAAAGAAAAAAAAGCATTAAGGCATCTTCTGATCTGTAACAATGTTAAGAAACACCTTTCCGGAATGAACAGTCCATATATTCTTGCCAGTCCATACGGCTGTTGATGCATGAAATTACTGGCAATACTATTTAATAATGATAAACTATAGGCCAAATAAGGGACAGTCTTATAGATAATTCATCCCACTTCTTTGATTTATTAGTAATGATGTGAGCAGAAAATTATCAAGGAGTATTCAGAAAATAGAATGCTCATTGTCCTTTTTTTTTTTTTTTCAATTATGGCATTAGTGTGTCATCTGTGAATACAAAGTCAGTAGTCATTGCCAGCATAGACTTGGTGTGACACAAAAGAAGAAAGAAAGTGTTTACTGTGTTTTCTCCGACAGCACAAAATCTGAGTACCTAGGAGACTCACTACAGATCCAAACTCATACTTTTCATGACTCAGATCACATATTTGGATTTCCTAGGTCTTGGGAGAGAATCATAACCAATGAATATACAATACTGTGAAATTAATTTCTTTCAGTCTTACATGCTAACCATATTTTAATTTACATACAATATGTAAATAAATGAAAGTCTGTTTCAAGAAGTATCAGACAGATTTTGAAGTTTAGTAAGTAGGTGATTTGGGATATCCTTGGTCAATAGTGCTTCATAACATATTGAATATATTTCCTTCCTCTTATTCTTCCTGAAAGGAAAAATTTCACTTGTCTTAAGCATCTGGACTATGGCTGTCATTCTGAACAGTGCATTATTTTTCTCTAATCCTGGTTGAAAATCTAACTCTCTGGAAGGGTTCCAACACAGACAATTCACATTTGAACACTGATTATAACTGATAACTATATAACAGCTACCTAGCTGCCTGTCATTTATATCTATGAATCTTATTCTTAGACACATCATTCTTGCCTTGCATTTAGTACATAATGTTAGCCTGTATCTCAGTTATCTAACATCATTCTTGCCTTGCATTTAGTACATAATGTTAGCCTGTATCTCAGTTATCTAACCTAGGTGGGAGGACACCTAAGAGTTAAATGCCGCAGTCTTGAGTCAATCTCATCTTTGTCTGGCATTAGACACATTAGGTATTAGATATTAGAATTGTATATTCATATCTGCTTTTTTGGTTTTTGTTTTTCTCCTTCACATGTATCTTCTCTTTTTTTTTTTTTTTTCATTTTCCCCCCTCAGCGTAAAGAATCCCATTGAAGTTATAGAGTTTTTTATAATTGTTATTACTTCTCTGTGAAAGAAACTGTACTGTGAGGCAAGCCAAAACCCTGCTTGCCCAATCTCGGAGAAAATTCGAGCTGTGCAAACACTGCTGTTTCATTCTGTTCCCAATAGCTCGAGGCTTTCAGTCGCACACCCTTTTCTCAGCCATTCCATTGACCTGCTCCGTATGCCCTAATATTCCCTGTTGGCAACGTTTGCTATATTTGCAGGCATTTTANAGGGAATTGAACAATCATGTCCTGAGGGGTTACTGTATTTCTGTGTATAAAGACAGCAGGATTTCTCCTAGGCGAAGAGCATCACCCTGTCTTTATTATTCATCTTCTAGAATGAATTTGAAAAGTAAGTCTGCAGAAAAGGAATGTCAGTATTTTGAGTAAAATTCAGTTGAATACTCATTATGAACCTGTGGTGAAGCCAAAGAGAAGGACTACAGGCAGAGAATGAAAGACTGTTCATAGGACACTTAGACTTAAATACATGCAAACATCCTTTGGAACATAGGATCTGTTTAAGGAGATTTTGCATTAATAACGAAAGCAAAAGCATATATTTTTACCAGTAAAGATTTACCTGCCCTGATTTCTGATGAGCCAACCACCCATTTAGGAAACAGTTCTCCATGGGACAAACTTAGGCAAGTGCTCTGTAGGACAGTGAGCCCTCTGTTCTGAAATTCATAACACATTCAAATGAGTGATGAATCCGCAGTCTCTGGTCTCTGGAATTTTTTTGTTTCTAACATTTTTAGTATTTCCTGTGGCTTAAGGAGATGTTATATCTAAAAAGAATGTGACTTTACAGCAGACTCTAAAATATTCCTTTGGCAGTATCAATTGGCCTTGCATACACTGAACTTGTGAGCATTTGTTCAAGGGCCTTCTTCTCGTATAAGGAACAAACCCCTCCAGCTGCAGGTCACTCAAAGCTAAAAAAAGATCCCAGAGACAAGGCAAGCCAGCAAGTTTATCAGCAGTTTAATTCCCCAAGAGGGCACCAGGGGCCATTACACGGCCATTAGCATAGCCAGCACTAGAGTCACAGACAAAACAGAGGCAGCCAAGCAGCCAGCCAAGAAATCAGCCAAGGGCTTTGCAACAGACACAGATGTTGCTGCTAAAAAATTTATTCTAGACCTTGGCATCTGAGTCCTTTATCTGTCAATTTTGTGTCCTGTATGAGGCCCCAGCTGTTAAGTTTGTTGATGAAAAGAGAAGAAGGAAAAAAGCTGAGCTGCATTTAGATGACCAGCAATTTGATTCCTTCTGAAGTACTTCTCTTAAAGGGTTGATGTCTTTTTTAATAGACATCTTCTAACCTTTTCCTGCAAAGTTTTCAAAAATTTCCCACAAGTTAGTTGTTAAGGTGTAGCATTTCTTACTGGGTCCAGAAACAGTAAATGGCAAACTGCTCTCTCACACAGGGGAAGGGTTGGTCCTATGGAGAAGAGCATGCACAATGGAATGGGCATCATGGATTAATGGCCTCTAAATTTGGTTGTCTGACAAGTTATATGAGCATACTTTCACCTGGAAGGATGACTGTAGTTGAAAAGCTTTCACTGTTTATTTCTTGCCCTTCAAATATTCTACATTTGGATAAATGATCTAGTATCCTTAAGGAGATTGCCAGTTTTTTGACTTTTCTCTGCTTTTCTTATAATTTCCAAAGACCCACTATTTTAGCTACAGTCGAGATCTGTTTATGAATTGAAAGCTCTGGTATGTATTCTTGCCTTAGTTTTCTTTGCCTACAACACTTCAATCAGTGAACATTATTGTTCTCCTACCATATACAATAACCAATATTTTATTTGAAAAATACATTAAATAGTTAATTTTTACCAGATCATGAAAAAAGTAGCAACAACACATATCTGTTCTTTAAATTACTATTTAATATTATCATATAAGAATACAGGCAAATAGTAACAGATATAACTGTGTGTTAATACATATTACCATGGCATAACTCAGGCAATACAAATTGTTTTTAGACAAAACATATTCATTTGTATCCACCTACATAAAAATAAATGTTCTGCTTTGAAATTTACTTGTTTATGAGCGGGTTATGGGTTTCTCCTTTCTTCCATCAGCTTCTGTTTTGCAAAAATTAAAAAGAATTTCCAGTTTAAATTCTTTTTTTACCTTAACCATCATTTTCTGTTAAAGTCTGTCTTTTTTTTCCTTTCCTAGCTATGCTGTCAATACAGTTAGAGCAAATTTCTTCACTTTCATTAACAAATAACTTAGTGCACTTTGACCCTTTTAAGACTATATCCAGCTGCTCTTTCTTATCTTTTAGAGATAAACCCTGAGGGCTTGAGGCCAACTGCTCCATTCTGCTTAGGTTAATGCTGTTGTCATAAATTCCTGCACTGTTTTGTCATTTATTCGGCTCTTAACCAAGCTACTTGAGACTGTATTGGGCATCCAGAAAGTGAATTACAGAGTGTAACACAACAAACTTCTAGGCAGTTATAATGATTTGAAAGAGTAAATTCAAGAACAGACAGCAATTTCTCTTTGGTGTATGAAAGTAAATCTCTGATTTGGCTGATGAATTAGGATTAAGTGACTGCACTCCTCTTCCTTTTAAAATAAGCAAGAGGCTAGTTATTATTACTCACCAAAACCCATAGGAACTTTTTCAGGTGAATGTCTTTGTCATCAGCTTGATATTTTTAGCAAATTCTTCTCCTTCCTTCCTTCCTTCCTTCCTTCCTTCCTTCCTTCCTTCCTTCCTTCCTTCCTTCCTTCCTTCCTCTCTTCCCCACCCTTCATCCCCCCCCCTCCCATGACCCAAAGACTCTTGAACTACTTTTGTACTATAACACAGTGCCAAAGAGCAGAAAAAAATCCCAAGAAATAATTTAGCTATTGAAACAATCTCCTATAAAAGGCAATTTTGATCAGCTTAACTCAAGGTAAAGCAAGAACTGAATTGATGTAATCCACTTCCCAAACAGTTCTTCCAGCTGGTAGGCTATCATAGAAAAAATGAGAAACAGTACAATTACTGGCTGTGCTTTCTGAAGATAAATAATTTGCCAATTGTTTTCAAAAAAAAATTGCACATAACTACTCTGGTAAGGATATGTAAGCCTGAAGTCATTTACTGTTTTCTTTGAGGTTCTCTTTCTTCCACATTTCTTCTTGTTTTTGTGTAAGTAGCTGCCTGTGCTGGATGTAACTTCAAGGATTTTGCTGTGCATAGAAGCACTGGATGCCTTTCACCCAGTCAAAAAAATCACAAGGATCCTTATTCGCTATTTACAGAGATGGGACTGTAAAACGACTTTTCTGTATTTCACTCAGAAACAACAACACTCCCCAACCATGCCCCTGCCCTCCTCCCTCCCCTCCAAAAAAATAAACCAAACCAAAACCAAACAACTAAATGATCTGCTGAAGTAACTGCATCCTTTATTTATTGTGTTAGGTTTTACAGTCGCCATTTTTGATGCTAGTTCTGATATTTAGGCACTGACTAGCTGTGCTTACAGTACAGGATGTTTGCTCTGCTGTGTGCTCAGTCATCCCTGCTAAGTACAGATCCTAGCTGTGTCCCAGTTATGGGGCAGATGTACCACATTGTTGCCCGCAGTACTGGTTTTCAGACATTCAGAGAGGAATTTACTAGAGTGACAACTTCTTGTTGGCCAGGATTTCTTTGTCTCCCTCTCAAAGAATCAGGGCACCTGAAGAGGAACAGGAGAAAAACAGATTCAGACACAGCTCAGTTGTGAATTCCCCCACACCCAGGGATGCAAACATGAAAAGCATCTGTCAACACTGTAAACATGAAGGACAAATGCAGAAACTTTGTCCGCCTCCAAATTTCTCCAGAGGAAAATCAATCAATATGAAAACTGGAGGCCCGGATAAATAGGCTAGTGACCAGCAAAACACTAAAGGATAAGAAATGGAATTGTCACTGCACCAGATTTTAATTTAGACCTTTCAGTTCCTGAGCAATTTGTCCCTGTGAAAAAGAGGAAATAAGACAATGTGAATTAGTTGTCCTTCTTTGGAAAGCATAATGTTTGTTTCTTTAGAAAATTGTTTTGGTTTCTTTTACTAATGTTTAACACCACAGAGCAACAGTGGGAGAGTCAAAGTGACCCCTCAGCACTGTGAGCAATACATTCATAGTGAGCATCTCTCCTATGAGAGTTTCACAGGAGAGGAAACAGATTTGATGAGAAGAGTCTGAGATCAATTCTACAGTACAGTCAGCTAAAAGGGAATGTGAATAAGAAACATTTTTTTAAAATTTCCGCTGTCAGAGAAGGAAAGTTAGTCTGTTCAAGTAGAGAAATGTAGCCAAGACAGACAACTGTTTGCCAGTGTGAACAGACCATCCACGTACAAAAGAGACTATGATAAATCGATTTAAAGATTATTCAGATTCAAAGATTTCAAAGTTTTTAATTTCCTTACCTGAAGTAGGCTAAATATGCTGAAATGAAACCTCAATCTATAAACTCCAGCAAGCAGATCAGGGACAAACCTAATTAGCATCTGAATAAAGCATTTAAAAAAAATTCTGAGTACCTTAGTAAGTGAAGCTCATGAGTCAGCAAATTGTACTGTCCCCTTTTAAGACTTCATTCAATACACTTGCTTAAGTTCTCAGTTTTAAGAACCTGTATATTACTACTCCTACTTAGAAAATAGCTTAATGCTTGTCAACATTCCTTATTTAAGTCAATTACATGCTTGAGTGCTTCACCATAAGTCGAACTTCATATGAATATGCGTGTGGTATGAGCCAATGAATCAGTATACTGCTACTAAGCCACTGGAAATAACAAATTTTCAATAAAAACAGGTGCAGCTACAAAAAGCCATGCTGTGTTTTATGTAGGTCTAGGCATATAGCCCCTTATAATCTGGAAGCTAATGGCTGCGTACTTAATTTCGGTTTGAATTTTAGTATGGTAATTTCCATGAGAAATTCACATGTATAGCTGATTCCAAATTTTTTGCTTGCTACATTTCTGCCATGCCTTGTATATCTCACTTTCAGTGTGGAAATATATCATCGAAGAAAATATGAAAATATGAAATGAAATTTCCTCAGTATTTCCATTTCACAGAAGATTTTGACAAATAATTTATGTCACGTTCTTTCTTTTTTTTTTTTGAAACAACATCCTCTAAGAACATGTTTTTTGTTTCTCTCACCTCTATTTTGTAAATGCATTTTAATCTAGAAGCAATTTATCCACATTATGACATATTTGTTGAACTCTAACAATGTCAAAATTTGTACAATTTTTCACATTTCCAGAAGTGGTGAAGTCAAGTTGATGTGAGGGAGTTTAATTTCCATAAATTTGAGTTATTCCATGTGGTTTTACTAGCTATTCGAAAGAAAAAGGGATTTAATACCTCTATTTAAGGCTCTTCAGGCAAAAGCACATGAGAAATTACTAATTAGTTATATATATATATAAAATACAATTAAAACCATGCATAAGTCGGAGTGGTTTGCTGGATCCCGTTCAAACAGGAAAGTAAATGTAGTCTAGCAATATAACTAGATCTTTACCTTTTACCATCTGTGTCTTAGTTGTCCATCACTGAAATACAGTAAGTATAAATATACTTTTTTACCATGCAAAGCAGCTAATTACACAGATGACTGAGAGTTGTTTGTTTACTATGATGTGACAATATTTAAGTATACCATGAAAGAAATATGTATGTATATAGGTAGATCAAATGTATGAGCTAAATCTGTATTACCATTTCCCAATCACTAGAAATCAACTCTCTATAATGTTCAGTTGCAAGGATAGTCCCTGGCATAGTTTTGCCTGGACTAAGGGTGACTGATTCAGCCTGGCTGGACACCAGATGTAAACCAAAACCTCCCTCTCCCCAACTCAGTGGGGGAGAAATATTGCAGTGAAAGGCTTGTGGGTTGAGACAAGGACAGAGAAAGATCATTCACCAATTACTGCTTTGCCATGAACTTCATCCTGGGCTCCAGGAATGTGGGATCCCTGCCACAGGAGACGGTCCTCCACAAATGTTCCCAGCATGAGTCTTTCCCACAGGCTGCAGTTCTTCACAAACTTCCATGGGGTGCAGTCCTTTAGGAACAGGCTGCTGCAGCATGAGTTTCCATGGGGTCACAAATCTTGCCAGCAAACCTGCTCCAGCATGGCCTTCTCCCTCCATGGGGCCCCAGGTCCTTCCAGGAGCATTCTCCAGTACAGGCTTCCTGTGGGATCGCAGCCTCCTTTGGCCATCCATCTGCTTCAGCGCTGGACCCTCCACAGGCTGCAGGGGGACAGCCTGTTTCACCATGGGCTTCACCATGGGTTGCAGGGGAATCTCAGCTCCAGCACGTGGATCACCTCCTACCCCTCCTTCTCAACTGGCCTGGGAGCCTGCAGGGCTGTTTCTCTCATGCATCCTCACTCCTTTCTCAGGTTTGTTCTTTATGCAGTCACTTTTCCTCCTTCTTAACTCTGATATCCCAGAGGTGTTACCACTGTCACTGATGGGCTCAGCCTTGGCCAGCACTGGCTCCATCTTGGCCTGGTCAGCATTGGCTGTGTTGAACATACAGAAATCTTCTGGCACCTTCTCAGAGAAGCCACCCCTGTAGCTGCCCCCCCTGCATCAAAACCTTCCCATACAAACCCAATACTCCAAGTAACACTTTTCAGAATTACTTCCAAGTGTGTTCTGGGACATACCGTAGAAGAAGGAGGATTCTTAATTAGAATGTGGCCATGCTGTTTGGAGAGTAAGAGAATTTAATAATATGAATGCAAGCTGTTCTATGCCAGCTGGCCTCAACAGCAAACAACAGTCCCAGACATATTTAATTTACTAGCCTAAATGTAGCTTTTGTGCTCTTCCATACTGCTCATGCAGCAGTATATTCCTGAGCAAAGGAGAATAAGCACCAACTTTTTTATATGGAAAAAACCCCAATGTTTAACGACAACTGTAAAATTTTGTAGAGCAAAGGAATATCAATATACCTTTCCTCAAGTAAGATGATTCAACAACCATGAAAATGAATACTAAGTAAAGATGTCTTAAGTGAAGACGGGGGTTTTCTTGAGATTTCGACAGGATAATTGCGTATTTATTGAAACAGTTATTCTTAATTTTTTTAATGGGAAAATTTGTTCCATCATTTATTGTTAGTCTCATTAAAGCCTTAAGAGTCTAATTAAAACACAAGAAACAGCTATTATTGGTCTAATTACAACGAGACTAATATTCATAAATCATTGACACAGTGAAGCTATGGGCTTCCTCATATTAACCACTTTTTCCTGCGATTAGGCTCATTACTGGTGCACCTCTAAGTCATAGCACCTTCAGGTTCATTCCTCCCAAAGTAATGGGATAGGCAAAGAGGAGCCATCAGCTTCATTAGATCTTTGCCAGGAGGAATATGACACTCATGGTGGAAGTTTACCTATTTTGGGTCCACTTGGGGCTCTTTTTATGGAGATTTTTATCACAGTTTTCTTTCACATTCTTTTTTTTTTCCCCTTGGTTTCCATCAAGAATTTGTCTGTTTGCACTACTTAGCTGTTATTTATGACATCATAACACTTTGCCAAAATACTATAAAGGGCTAATGTTGGTTTTCTTTATTTGTTTTTTGTTTGGTTGGTTTGGTTTCGGGTTTTTTGTTGTTTGTTTTGGGGTTTTTTTTGTCATAGTGTAGGATTTTCAGACCTTTACCATGGAGGATAATCACAGAGTTAAGCCAAGGCGGGCAATAGTCACCTTCTCCCAGATAATTGCTGTAACAGTTAAAACTAGCAGCTCAGACTCAGACAGGCCAGACAAGTCCTGAGGGCCTTCTTTGTCAGGTCAATAAAATGACTGCAGTAGGAAAAACAACATCATATTTTCTAGCCCCCAAAAGTAGGGGAAAAAAAGCGCCTTCTATATACTTTGGGGGCAGGAGTTCAAACCACAATGATGAAGAGAAAAGTAAGTATCCTGTGGGCTCCAGGGAAAAAGAACAATATAAAAATATTTTTACTTTGATTATTTCTGTTCGCTTTTTCCTAAGTGTCTACAATGTATAAAGAATATGAAAATTTCATGTAAAAATACAGCTCAAACACTCTGATCCTAAATGCAGGGAAATCAATAGCTAATTTTTCATTTACCTTCAAATATTTTAAATAAAGAGCTGCACTAACAAATAAAAAATAAGACTGCAACATTGTTTGATTGTGTGATTACATATAAGCCCAAAAAAAAAAGAAAATTATATTTTGAAACCTCAGAATGATGAGCCTATGTGAATTAATAAGCCATGTGTGAGTACATGCTTTCTTCCTGTTCATAATTCATTTTAAACTTTCTTGCTTCCAAACTCTTTTTCCCTTTCCAGGACATCTGGTGCCTAAAAATCACAGCATAACAGCTCCAGACTTTCTCATTTTGTAATTAAAGAAAGCCTGGATTTTTAGGTCTTGCTGTGAAGATCACAGTATGTGTATTTATGAGTCTGGCATATCCCTCTCACTTACTAGCCTGGTTGCAATTTTTTTATCTTCTCATGAGCTCAGAGCTGATAATTCACAGAGTGTTTGTGATGCTGTGAAGGGACCTAGTTCCTTAAAAAGCTGACCTTGGAATCAGTTTTGAGGGACAGGATCTTAGACACAGGGAAGACAGATTGTGAATCTCAGCAAGATATGGCACATGGATTCATCCAAACAATCCACATTGGATCTAAAGTAAAGACATCTATGACATCTGAGTCAGATTTCCTTTGTGGCCAATAGGGAGAATCATACTTTTTATACCAATTTAAGATACTATAGATACCAGCTTGTATGTATTGCACTAACTTATATCTAAAGTAGATTGCAAGAATAATGACTGAAAATTTTCTTTCTCTGCTTTGAATGTTAAGGTCACCTAAAGTTATTGAGTGAGATGTAGATGTTTCTTCTATAGACCTCCAGATTCCTGCTAGACTCTGGTATGGCCAGGGATCCCTGCATCCCTATTTTGTGCAAGTATGACATTGCTAAATGATTTGAGTGACACAAACAGCATTGCATGATCGTTTCCTAGATATTTCAGTGAAGGTAGTGTGTTTTCTGGAAAGTTTAACCCAATTTCCTGCTCCTTGTGCCATTTTCTCTTTTGTAAAAGATAAAATGACTTCTTACCTGTAAAATCAGAAGAAAAATTCAAGTTAATTTAGATATTTCCATTCCTTACCTGTTACTCAAAAACTTAGAGTGCTTAATGTTTTTCATTCCCCACTCTCTTTTAAATGTTCCTCTCAATTTATTTAAAAAAACCCCGAAAACACAACTAACATCAGTTCCTCCCACTAGAATGCAAGGACTAAGAATGTGGAGTTAAAAAAAAAAAGGAGTTTGAATTCCATTTTTTTTAACTTTTTCCATCTTTATATAATCAAAATCTAACAGGTATCTTTAAAAACCAATTTAATTATATTCCCTATGCGATCATTTTACGAATTGGAAGTGTTCTCCATTAACATTCAAAGTTACATTTGATTTAGGTTGATAAAACAATGACAACAGTGACAGAATCTTCAATTTACCTTGCGCGAAAAATTTTTAAGTACCCTCCGGAGATTTACAATTACATTTAGAAACAAAAGTAAGATAGGATTTACAAAGAACCATTAATGTTAATTTTCTAAGTGAAATCTCTCAGCTACTGTCAGTTACACCATGTAAATAAGTGTTGCAGCTTTATAGATGGCCATCATGCCCATCCTGTAGATATGGGTAATATCTGTATGTGATCTGCACTCTAGTAACAATCTCCGAGACGCTAACTCTTAGGAAACCTTTCCAGCAAAGCCCCATTCATTGCCATAATCTACCATACTCAAAAGTATGAACAATTTCTTATACTTCACCCCAAATAAAGCAAGAAAACGTGCCCTACTCCCTTCCTATGTTAAAAAGAACATAAATTTCTCATAGGAAAATAATTCTTAGTGATAAGTTAATATATTTTGAAGGGGGTAAGCATTTGACATTTTAATATTTAATATTTTTTGATAGATCAAGCCCAAATAATTCCAAATGTATTTAAATCAAGTTAAAATCTCCACCAGTTCCTTATTTGCCTTATAGAGGTTGCTTTTCCTCAGCTCTTTTTTTTTGTTTGTTTTTTTGGGGTTTTTTTTAATAAGTTTGGTTTTATTAAGGCAGCTCATGAACAACAGTATGCAACACCCACCATCGTTTCTGGCTTAATCATTTGTAAGGAATTGAGGAGAACAGTTGCCTGTCTCGAACACTGTCAAGTCCATGGAAGGAACTTGCCATAAGATAAACCAATTACAACGGGAAGTTGAGATAAGCACAGAAGGGAGGACTTTATGACAGGAAGGCGCTAATTCCAGGCCTGGTGGAGATGAGATCTGGTTAGCACATCCTGGATAATGCATCCAGACAAAAATTCCTACTGTGGCAAACTGTGGGAAAGGGAGGAACTGCTGTCCCGTTGTGAGACAAATTAAGGGAAATGCTCTGGAAGGAATGTCTCCTGCAAAGAAGGCAGGTTTCAGCTGCCCCTCCCCCACCAGGTTCAGAAAGAAATTCCTTGGAGGAAAGTGAAAAAAAAGTTATTTAATTAACAAGCAGAGTGCATGCAGGCATGGAAAAAGAAAGATGTTAAATAATAAAAACTCTCACTGTGGAGAGAACCCTGGGTAGATTTCAGATCCTTTGTGGGTGTGGCTCTCTCCTCTCCGGAGCTGGGGTTCAGTGTGGGCCCCTCCGGGCCAGGGTGTAGGACCTCTCAGTGATGCTCCGGTGTTGCTGAACAGGCCAGAAGAGAAGAAGAAGCAGCCAAAGTCCCAGGGCTCTGTGCTTTAGCTAACGAACAAGAAGCTAGCTAAAAACCAAGAGAATGCCACTCTCTTCCCTGCTGCAGAGAGCTGAGAGCTGAGGAAAAAAAAACAACCAGGAAGATGCTTTCCTCTGCTCTGTAGCAGTGAAAAACGCAGGGGAGTCTATGTGTCTTTGAAGCACAAAACCGCTCAGCTCTTTTTTTTTCTTTCTCTCGGGCCCAGCTTAAAGACACAGAAAGGCACAAGATTCATGTCTGGCATAGAGCAGGCGATAGGAGATACAGCATCATAAAGTCACCCCAAGACAACTGCTCATACACATACCACCCCAGGTTTTGGGAAAGGCATCTCCGACCACTCTGAGACACCCAGAGCTTGGACTGTATAAAGGTGGCACCCCCAGAAGAATGACTCCTGAACCTCCACCACCAAGCCCAGGGTGAAGAAAGACCAACAGGACCGACTGGATCCATGAGGGGTGATAAATAAAATCCATATTATTGACGTCAGCACATGGTCTCTTTTGCACCTTAATACAGACAGAGGCATCTCCCACTAATCAGATCATAATTTCATTATTGCACTAATAGCCTTAAACTGCTTCAAAGTGTTGGGAAATTAAAATAAAATTAATTGCAGATCAAAATTTTATTTTTTTTTGACACATTGAGTATTTTAGAGGGCTGAGGACTATGTAAAATAAGTCATGCCCAGGCTTTTCAAATCTTTTTGACAATATTATTGCAGATACCTGAGAATTTTGTGCCCTGTAGGGTCTCCCTTTATTGTATTGCCAAGTAATAAGAGAAATACAATGTATTTCTAGCTGATTTTGATATATTCAGTATCTTTCTACCAGCATGATTTAATTGTCCTCAGCATCACTTTTCTGTCTATCTAAATATTTTTTCATGCTCTATATTAATTAAGGTGTAGGAAATAAACATTGTTAAGGGATTTGAGGACAGACAGACCTCTGTGATCCCTAGAATTTACCAAGAATACAGCTGATTTCAATCCCCAGTTTGTTTTTGCGGGGCTTTCAAACTAATGCAGTTACAGAAACTGTTACTTTTTAATTATATTCAAAATGCATGTGTGAGACAGGGAATCCAACAGCAACATTGGCACCAAAGTCGTGTAAATTATTTCCTCTGAGTCTTGTGAGAGAACTCCTGTTCAGAATTAGGTATTA
This sequence comes from Mohoua ochrocephala, assembly GCA_013398855.1. Classification (NCBI taxonomy): domain Eukaryota; kingdom Metazoa; phylum Chordata; class Aves; order Passeriformes; family Acanthizidae; genus Mohoua; species Mohoua ochrocephala. Next base: position 58,013 of record VZTA01023041.1, on the reverse strand, counting down.
AACCTAAGGGGCTTTGTGGAATTGCAAGATATTTCATAAAACAATTACAGCAATGTAAAAAATCTTTTTTTGTAACCAAGGCAAATTTTATTATCCTAAACGTCCATTACAGTTGTGGCCAAAATTCTTTTCACATATTTTAAACTTCTCAAAGGATTTAATCTCTTCCCTTATAGAAACAAATTGTCCCCTGAGCATGGGAAAAGACTAGAAAAGAGAATTAAAACAGACATCTAACTTCATGCATTTGAAGATAGGTGAAATAAATCATATTCAAAATGACTTAAGAATACAGTGTAGATTTTATAGTAAATGTAGAGACACTGCGAATAATCAGTCATTAATTCTGGCATGTCATCATTCAGATTACTGATCAGTATGATATCCCAGATAAGATGAAGAAAGGTATACAATGGCTTATATGTGGGTGGGGAAATGGCAAAAAAAGTGTGTTTTTAAAGGCAAAAAATGAAACATGTGGTTGTAGTTTTCAGCAATTCTTCTAAAGTAATTTGTAGAATCATAGAATCGTTAAGGTTGGAAAAGACTTTCAAGATCATTGAGTCCAACCTTTAGAGGCTTATTAGCTTGTAGATGTGGCACTTAGGGACATGGCTTAGTAGTGGACTTGGGTAGTGTCAGGTTTGCGGTTAGGCTTAATGATCTCAAAGATCTTTTCCAACCTAAATGATTCTATGATTCTAAACCCAAACAAGGTTAACTCCATCATTCATCATACATCACTCCCAGAAGTGTCCAAGGCTAGGTTGGATGGGGCTTTAAGAAGTCTTGTCTAGTGAAAGGTGTCCCTTCCCATAGCAGGGGGGTTGGAATTAGAGGATCTTTAAGATCCCTTCTAACCCAAAGCAATGTATGATTCTGTGATCACATTCATTTATCGATATAAGCTTTCCCCACCTTGGGAAAGTTATAACAAATTTGAGGAAGGCAATAATGTATAGATATTTCTAAATTACAAAATGCTACGTTTCTGATTGACCTTTTGTAGCTGAGCATTTGTTGTTATCTCCTCCTCCTCGTGGAAGGAGAACGGACTATAACATAAACATGCAGTAGAAACAGAAGAATGAACTGGAGACATTCTACATGTGTAGCTGTTAGGAAATGACGAGTTTGAAGGCAGAGCACTGACGAAAACTGAAACAATGAGGTGAATGACCATAGCTGACCACATATGTGTGTTAAATCTTCCTCAACAGTAAAGTTTAATGCAATAATTTAAATCTTGGTTAAGGTTGCTAAGCCTGTACAGATAGCCTTGTTTCTGACTAGGGAATGGGGAGAGGAGGGTGAAATTACCTACTACCTATTACAGTTTTTCTTGTGTTTAAGAAAACCAAAAGAATCGTATTAGGTAAGTCTTAAGGGCCTTGGGAAGAGAAACTTTAAAAGGAGGATCAAAATAAAAGTAGTACAAAACAAACAAAAATATCTTTACAACTCAGGATGCCAAGATGACCATTAGTATCACCTTATCTTTGCTTGTATGTTCTACTTCTCTGTTCCAGGAAACTTTTAGAGGACAGCAAATATATACAGGTTATTTTAGTGTTATTATTTCCAAATATCATCCAGCAATGCTTCTGGGCATTGGAAAAACCATAAAAATAAAAATGCATGAGTTTGTGGGAAGACAAAACTCCATGGACCATGTTTCTGAAATTATTCTAGAGAAATGATAATTTTCAATTTTATTGCTCCTTGACTGACCTAACTGTGGAAAGTTCAAACAAAATGTAACAATAACCTCAAATTTGAAGTAGAAGGGGAATGTCTGTTATCAATCAAAAAAACTATCAAAAGGAACAACAGAAGTCTAGGGAATAAGTGTGCCAATAGTTCAGACAGTAATATTTGATTTAATAAGTGCAGGAAGATATCTTACAGCACATAGCAAACAGAGATGATACATGGTGCACCAAAGCCTTGGAAAGTCAACATGGACTATACAACTGCCATTTTTTCTGTTCATACAAAATAGACAAACAAAACTACTATCTGTATACTTATCTATACACATTTGTGTAATTTAAAGGGTTTTTTTGCTTTTCTTCTAATTCCTTGTATGGGACTTTTTTTTTTTTTCTAATAATGCTCATCTTATATCCTGAAAGATGACAAAATACAACAGAAGATTTTTGTTGCTCACTTCTGGGTCATTTTTACCTGAAAACTAATGCTATCACTAGAAAAAAGCAAATGCAGTACTGCATCTCTATTCCCTCAGCTTTTCCCTTCTAAGCCTTGTTTTAAAATGACATATAAAGGCTTCTATGCACACAACTGCTTTCAATATATATAAATCAGTAAATTTTATTGAATTTTGAAATCTGAAAGAACCATGCTTCTATATCTGTAAGACTGAGTTACAATTTTCAAACGCACTCTTATCTTTTATTTTTTACTTTAATCTTAAAACAGCTGACTTTTTCTCATTATGCTGCATGTATTGTCTTGCTACCAGAGAGTCCTGTGATTACAAGGTATATATCACTGTGTAGGAATCTTGACAGTTTGCTTTAGTCTGCAAAACTCCTCACTTCAAGACATTACCTAATTTGAAACACTACCTAATTTGAGATATTTCAGTAATAACAAAACACTTTGCCTGCAGTCATTTGCATTATTTGTTTTCTATTCTTTCAGTAATGAATCCTGGGTTTTGTGGAGGTTTTTTGGGGGCTGGGATGTTTTTGTGTTTGTTTTTGGTTTGGTTTTGGGTTTTTTTTTTTGTTTGGTTTCTTTTCTAAAGCCTGTTAATTTATTCAATTCTTTAAAATTAAATACCAATTTTAGCCCTTTTTTTTTGTACTTTCATTCTGATAGCTGTTTTTGAAAGTGACAAACATTTTATTTCTGAAGATTGTCCTCACCAAACTTTATGTCAAAGAATTTGCCCTAAAATTTAATAGGATTATTTTTTTGAACAGAACACAAATAGATCATTAAGGTTAGTATAAGAAAACATAAAATCTTTCTTTTTTCTTTTTGTTTCCTCAGAAAAAAGTTTAGATATGTTTTAGTGGCCAAGTAATTAATTTTTCGTATTTTATATGTACACTCCAATCTTTAGACTATTCTTGGTGGTCTGTGGACGAATGCAGCATTATCAGAATTAAGACATGTCAAACAATCTGATGGAGAGCAGGTGAGACAGATATTTTGACAGTTTGACTATTTATGAGTATGCTGCACGAGTGACCTTCTGCCTCTGCCAGTCGAAGAGGAGGAGGGGACGTGTCCATCTGTGCCTGTGTCTGGTGTGAGTCCAAATGTGGGGGCTGCTGGGGGCAGAGCCTTGTCTGAGGCTGTCTGTGTGACACATTGTGCGTGTGTGTGTGTGTGTATGTCTGCATGCTGACGTGTGTACGTGCCTCTGTGTGCGTCTGTGCGCAGGCTGCCTTCCAGCAGCAGGACAAAAGGGGTCCCAGGATGGAGCAGCCAGAGAAGGTGGCTGCTCTTTACACCCCTTAACTATGTCCTCAAATTAATTTTTGAATTTTCTAAGGGAAGGCTCTAGAAAAAGAGAGAAGGTATTTGATGTATGGCAAAGTCAAACAGAATCAGGAACATTTCAAATATAAAGGAAAATAGTAATTCCAGAGAAAGATCTGACATACTTCATCACCTAGCCTAAGCTTGAAACTTGAGCTTTAGTAAAATGGATCAAGAATACGCTTAGATTTAACACGCCTGATTTTAGCTGTTGAAAAGTACAGTGCTGAAGTGTCATAATTGACATCCCTTCTAAAAGTCTGCAAGAAGCATTAGATTTTTAAAATAGAACTAAGTTAAATCTTCAGTTGTCTGCACACAACTAATCAACCACAATTCTTTCTGCAGTCAATACACCACCAGTGAACAATTTACCCTATTTTAAGGTAGGCGTCTAATTTAGGTAGAATGAAGGCCCCCCTGAGGTGCCTATTTCTCTCCAGACAATACAGAAAACGAGAAAAATACAGCATAAGTTAGTTATCCCAGCAGCCACCGAAGCTGCAGTACAATCTAGTTGCATAAGGCAAATTCGCTCTTACCTTCAAGTTTTATTCCTTTTAGATTTCTGTAAATAGAAGAAACACAAAGAATATTAATATAACCCAAAGCCTGATCCAGTCACAATATTTTTTGCTAGTTTCTAACCCAACATTTAACTTACTGCTAGTTCTAGCAGAACTGTGAGGCTGTGATAATATCACAGCCTGAATGGGAAATTGCCATGCATTTTGAAGACATTGATTACCCCTTAAACTATCACCTACTTTGGTATCCTCTTTTGCTACAGTTGCTCGTTAGTTTTCTAACAGTAATTAATTCCAGTTTAATTACACAAACAAGGAAGCAAACAAATAAATCATTTTGGCATGAAAAAGTAAAAACTACTCAATCAACAAACACCCTCTCCCCCCACCATGACTCAGGGATGTAAGCTAAAAATTAAATATTAAAATTCTCATTAAAAAAATAAAACAACATGTTATGAACCTATTTCCATCAGGGAATTAGGAAAAGTTGTCACCAGAATGAAATATTGTCACTTGTTCATGGTTTCTAGTTCCATTGTGCATGGTGCATAATATATTCAGTTCTCAAACAGAAAACATGGAGTATGGCAATGTTCTATTAAATTGCTCTTTCTCTTCATTGCACAAAATGCTTTATAATTGTACTCATTTGCTTTAAGTCCTAATATTCATGTCAAAATTGCTCATCACTGTAGCTTAATATGAGATTTACAGGTTTTCTATAAAAATAAATCTGTTGCATGCTAGACTATTTTATTGTTAAAAATAAAGTTTTCTTATGACTGACTTAATTCATATGCTTGCTTTTGCTATAGTTCTCTCATTAGAAAGACTATCGGTTCTGGTGGCAAATATAGGGAAGAGTTGAAATCATTGGCTATCAAATGTTCAAATTTCATGTTTTTCTTTCATGTTTTGGTAATCACACATTAAGTAATTGCATAGTGTCCTAGGTAAATGCATAAAATTTATGTGTTTTTTTTTTTTCCTAAAAATATGTCATACATAGTCTTTTTAGATAGTTTAAAAATACTTTTCTGTTAAAAGAATGTTCCTGACAAAAATTTTTGACAAGATCTTCTTAATAACATTTCAAAAAATGGCCTTAATTCCAGAGGAGAATAAAATATTAGAGCCAAAAAGAGATTTGCACAATAAAGAAACATAAGAGCATAAAGCAGCTACCTACAAAGCAGGCTGGATTATATCTCATGTCACTGTCCTAGCAAAGCTTTGTGTGACAATCAGAATATGTACCAACCATGAGTGATGTCCTGATCTGAGAAAGACTTAGTATATTATTAGTTCTTTGCCAAGCCAGTAATAAAAGAGACAGGAACAAAGATCTATGTTTTTCTACCAGGAAGCCCTTGTCCTTTTCTATGGCGGTTTAGTATTAATTATAGAATGATGGAATCATTTCGGTTGCAAAAATACTTTAAGATCATTGGGTCTGACCACAAACCTACCACCGCCAAATCCGTAGCTAAACTTTGCCAGTAAGAACAATTTAACTACACATCTTTTAATGCCTCCAGAGATGCTGACTTGACTGTTTCCCTGGGCAGCCTATTCCAATCCTGACGAATCTTTTGGGGAGGAAAAAATTCCTGAGTCTCCTTTACTCCAGACTAAACAACCACAGCTTCCTCAGCCATTCCTCATAAGACCTGTGTGCTAGACCCTTCCCCAGCTCTGTTGTCCTTCTGTGGACACGCTTCAGCACCTCAATGACTTTCTTGTAATCAGGGGGCTCAAACTCAACACAATACTTGAGGCATGGCCTCACCAGTGCAGGAGGACGTGGCACTTTGCCTTCCTGAATCTCATACCGTGGTGCTTGGCATATCGATCTAGCCTGTCCACCCTTCTTTACTGCACAGCTGACTGAGCACTGGCGCAAGTTGCCCACGGATGACGTAGAGTCTCCCTCCTTGTATGTATTCAAAAGCCATCTGAGCATAGTCCTGGGCTACTGGCTCTAGGTGACCCTACTTGAGTAGGATTTTGCACCAGACAATCTCCAGGTTCCTTCAAACCTCAGTTGTTCTGAGATAGTGATGCATAGATCTATCCACACAGAAATATTCAACTGGCTTTATGTTAGACGATACCTGAAGTCATATGATATAAACCCATTTTTACTAAATATGTTGTTTTTCCATAAAATTGTATTCAGTGTCATACTGTAGTAGAGACTGAAGTGAATATTTTGTCAAGATCAAATTCTGTGTCATTGTTAATATCACTTCAATGAAATTAATATATTTAACAATTACATACTTCTTAATAGAAGAATGTGTACAACATATGGTGAAATGAAGGAAAACTTATACAGAAATATAAATTCCAGTATGATATATAAATATGAAGTAACTCCATACAATTTTTTAAGGACTCTGAGGATGGTCACTGTAATTCCACATTTCTCGGGTTGAAGTGAGTCATATTTAGTAGGGTTCAATTTATAGAAACCGTGGATTCCATGAGATTGAAATACGGTAGCCAAGATCAGACAGTGATAAGACTAATAGCAGATCCTACTGAAGAAAGAGGTGAAGAGCAAGGCATGCGATCAATGGAGTAGTCAGTAATTGAAGAGTTATTTGTTAAACCATAGTGAAAATAAATTTTAAAAATATATATTTTATATATTTGATAGCACATGGTGTGATTCTTGGCTGTCCTGCAAAGGGCCAAGGCCTTGACTCAGCTCAGCACACTTCGTGATTCCATGACAATGTCAGAATAAGGCACAGTTCATAGATATTTTACAGATAATGAAGTATCTTTTTCTATATATCACAGTAATATTCAGATTTTTTTTTCCAGAAAAGAAAGAGATATTACTTTATCACCCTGACACATTAGTGAGTGAGCTGAAGCGGTTTCACACATAAAATGGGTGAATTTACAAGGAAACATGAAACCTTACAGCAGATTGTTAAATTATAGATAATTGATGAAACCCCTGATTGGTGTGCTGGATATCCATTTTGGCAGTAAAGAAAAACAAATATTAAAATGCACAGACTTAATCCCAAACCAGTCAGAGTTCAAAGGGCATCTGGACAATGCTCTTAGTCATAAAACTTAGTTTTATGAAGTCCTGCAAGGAGTAGGGAGTTGGATTCAATATTTATGGCTCCCTTCCAACTTGATATATTCCAGGATTCTGTGATTGTAATTTAATTAAAGCATCTTTCCTCTCACCATCAGCAATGTTTGATTTCTCTGGTCATATTTTTAAAGTATGCAAGAAAGTCCTTTACACAGTGGATTTAAACTACTATATAGTTACCGTTGCCTCTCTCTTGAAAGTGGGAGAAACCAGGAATCTGAAACAATAAATAAAAGGATACTTGGATACATTTTTGTACATAAAAATATTTTTAATGGATGAGTGATTAACTTCAGACCTTTATATGCAAATAATTATACTATTAGTTTTGTTTAGACATTTTAATCTAACTTTTTAAGAATCCAAATATTTATAATTTGAGTCTAATACTTTACAATACAGTAAGTGTCCTAACATAGAATATGGAAAAAATATAGTTTTCTTAAAATTATCTCTGGGAAAAGCTGTAGTTTCTATTGTAGTCTAAAATGATTCACATATTTAGTTTGAAACTCTCAGGAGTTTGCCTGGCCTGTAGCCCAGTACATGCAAGGTTTCTTTGACTTTGTTTTTCCAGGTGTCACCAGAAACAAGGCAGATTGTGTGTTCCTGGTAGATGTGTCCATTACTCATAGGCACAGTAGACATGCACCTCTGGCCACACACAGGCAGAAGACATTACCTTACAAGCACCCACACAATTACTAACAGCACTCACATGAATGTGAGTAGCACTGATGGTTCTGTCCTGTTCCTTGTCTCTAGTGGAATTTATGTAAGTATGTACAAGCAAAATATGAATTGCACCAGTAACTGGCCAGTAGCAGAGTCCCAGGCTCCCCAGCCACTGGCACCTGGACATACTCTTCAACTTGTGGTACTAATATCTCTTCTTGTTTCCTGAAAAACCACAGAATGGTATGTCTGTCAGATGGTCTGGATCTATAGTGCCCCCAGTAGCCAATTCTCAATCCCAATCTCTACAGTACTTGGTTTAGACCCATAGTCACTCCAGCAGTTGACTATCAGACTCCTGTTTGTCTAGTATTTGGACCCAAAAGAGTGGCATCGCCACTGATCATGCTACCTAACCTGTGACTTGGCTTAAAGTTTGCAAGTGCTACACACACAGAGTGCAGAATGCATCTTCACTTAGGAAACCCTATCCCATGCTGACAGATAGATATCTGCCTCTTCCAGAAGGGCATGGCCTCTTGCAGCCTTTGTGTCACATGTGCCAGACTTATTACATAAATGCTTTAAATACTCTGAACTATTGGAATGTGTAGGCAACTGAATCCCACACAAACTCTCAAATGACCATTAGGGATGTGGGCTCCCATTATAGTTTCTGAAGTCACAACATGCAATGTTGACTAGAAAGATTAATTTTAACCCTAAATAGTTATCTGCATTCATTGAGTTGATTAGTTATCCAGTTTCTAGGATGATTAGGAGCTTTATTTAAAAACAGGTGATTCAGTGACTGTAGACTGTGAAGGGTAGCCTAAACCTATATAAATTTATGTTTACTGGAGTTTAGCCCTACATCCTTATTCTCAATTATGGGATACATAGTTCTCATATACATACCTACATTTAGTTTAGACCTTTTTTTCCTTTTCTTTTCTTTTTCTGTTTAAATTTTGGATCAGAATTTTAGCCACAAGGCCAATCAGCACCCTGTCTCCATCTTTCACAAAATCCATTCAGCATTGTGTGCATAGCATCTCTTGGTACTACAGCTACACTTGTCAATCGGTAAACCAGCAGATCACACCCTTGACATGTCCTGTTGCTAATGACCTCTAGAGTTATAAGAAAATTTTCCACTTAGATAAAGCCTATATGCATATCTTGCAATAACACATGATACAGGAAAATTTGTATCCAGACCACAGCTAAAAATTATTATTTAGGTACCTCATAACTCAGTGCACTGCCAAGTTGCTCCAAACAGTTCCTCGTCATTTACTTGGAATCACATCTTACCTAGCAGAAGCACTGGCAGTTAATGCATTATACTTATTTCCAGTATATATAAACAAACCTTAAAAGCAGAATTCACAGGCAGAGGTTAGATCTCCGCCTCAAAAAGCAGAGTGGAAGCAGCAGATTGTGACATTGTCATCATGCTTACACAGCTTAAACTGTATACCAAAATATCCCCCATGCTCTATCTGGCCTTTTCCTTCCTTCTTTAAAAACTAATCTGCCTTATGGATTTCTATACTTCGGGGTGCTCCATGAACCTCCACACTCTTCCTCATTATTCTGAAGTGACAGTGGGCCTCACTTTTTTGTCTGCAGTAAATTTTCAATAAACATTCTCCTAGTTCTTGTGGTTGTATTAATCATTAAAAAATGCTTCCCAAGACCAGGCTACAATCTCTATCCTGCCTGATCCTTCATCTCATAATACTTAATTTTCTTACCATCCTAAAAATCTTTTAATTTTGGACTTCTTTATCAGATGCATTCAGTGAGTGATTCTGACACACTGAGTCAAGCTGTCATGGCTTTGACTAAGTCCTGAATACCTCAATAAAATGGAAGCTATTTTTCTCTGATGTTTCTTTTTCTCTGCAGATATAATTTCTGGACCACAGCTAATTTCTTTCAATTTCCTCTTTTTTTGAATTTACCTAGTGGAGGTTTACTTAGTTTACTAAGGAACAAAATTTATTACTTATAACCTGTTTTTCTTGTAGAGGCAGAGAAAGCATAATGGAATGAAAAACAGCGGCCCAAATTTTTCTAATTAAGACTTTCTGTATTTCAACAGAACTAATATCTATGCAGAGAAACATATTTTAGCTGCCAAGCCTACTACTTGTGTAAGTAGGTTCCACACTTGAGGGTGTCTACAATTCTTACTATGAAGTGTACATATACAAGGGGTATTTTCTTTATTTTTCTTCTTTATGTTAAGCTTTTTTTTTTTTTAAAGGAAAAGAATTGATGTCCTAGATGGTTGGTAATGATCTCTTCTTCTTTAGCTTGTGCTCCCATCATGATTTTCAGCAGCTTATGTAATGCTCAGGGAAATGGAGAACAAATATGTACAAATAACTTCAAATGACGGAAAAACAAAAAATAATAATGTGCCCCAAAATACATCAATATTGATCTCCCTCTTGGGTGAACTTAGCCTTATTACTTCTTTTATTTTTTATGTGCAGACAAGATTGTTCATTCATTTTCCATTTAATCCCCTGACATCACCGAGAACATGCAGACACACGTAACTTTTGAAAATGAAGCTGCTCAGGCTTCTCAATCCCTGATGCCAAAGCTATTGTTACCAATGGTAATATATCCAGTAATTTCAAAAGATTTCCAACTATTTCAACATACTTTAGATCAAACACTCTTTTTGGGTTTAGGAAACTAAATTTAGGCATCATTTATCTTCACATAAAATGCCTTATTAAGACTGGAAAAAGATATTAGCCAGTTTTGTGTCTGTTGACCTTCAGGCAGTAATAGAAAAAAAAAAAGATCCTTCAGAAGTGAAACTGATAAAACCAAGTATCATGATCCAATTTTTTTCCACTTAAACAAAAGCTGAAAGTTTAGAAACAGCTTATAAGATCCTTACTCAGACCACACACCCAGTATAGCTATATACTATAGTGATTAAATTAGGAAGATTTTGAGGGGAGTGGGTGTAACACAGATATACATCATAGCTTTGACATTCATTCAAGGTCAAAATAATAAAAAGAAAAATATAATTATAACCCCTGCATGTAGGTGGACAGAGAAATATCTGTATACAAACAGTAAACAGGTTTTCAGAATATCAATCTTTGTGCATGTTTAGAGGGTTTAATAAATTATGTGGATAACACAACAGAAGTAAATACCAATATATTATTTTTTTTCTGATATATATCAATATCAGAAGATATAATTATTTTTGAAAATGTCTGTAAAAAAAGAAATTGTTCAGCCCCGCAGAATCTCACTATGGACTTGATAAATTGTTCCAGTTATAAATCACGATCTTCATCAATGTCACAAAGAGAGAAAGCTGACAAATACCAGTGTTTTCTTTCTTGCACAGTGTGTTTGATTTCCTGTTTAAGTTTAATGTATTCAGACCTACCTGCTTTATCCTAACTATCCAATTCTAGGAGAGTCATTGTGTTCAGTAAGTTATTTATAGTCCTACTAAATAAACCAAGACAAAACTTCCAGAGTAAATTACTTTGTTCTTCAATAATTTTTTCACATTTAGATGAATTTCCCTGTTAATATAGGTAGTTTTTACCACTTACTATATAGGTAAATGAGAGTAACTACTTCATATTTAGAGGCTTTAATTGTATATTGCTAAAGTTAAGAGAAATAAACTAAACCTTGAGTCTTGCAGTTCTGTTATCTAGATGAAGACTAATCTATCGTAGTTGTTTTCCACACTTGGAATTTACCCTGTACACCAACTAAGGCATACCAATCAGGTTAACAGACTGAATGCATATTTTCTCTGTTACCCAGTTGCTGAGCTTTCCAACCAAAGCTGGTGAGCAAAGGAATCCCTATACTGTCCTAGGCTCATCAGAACACCTCAAACTACATGCAGAGCAACACTCTATCATTATCAGGCAGTTCTTGAACTTAGTAAAATAGCAACCACAGGAAATTTTAAATAATTCAGTATTTACTATACTGAGAGAACTTACCTTTTTGAAGTTCTAGAAGCAGAAGATTGAGGGGAGATCTTGTAACTGTCTGGAACTACTTTTTTTGAGAAGACTAGAATAGTGACGACTTGGCCAAATTCTTCTCAAAGGTGCACCAGAGGAGCAGCAGTTGACAAAAGGCTGAACACAGAAATTCCTGAGTTGAGGATTTTTATTTTTCTCTCTTTTTAAAAATTATTATTATTATTATTATTATATTTGATTTTTTTTAAATTTTAAATTTTTAAATAAACTGTTCATATCCACTATGAACAGTTGACCATCACTTTGCATTTGAATCTACTTGTTTCAGGTAATCTTTGCACCTCATTTATGTAATCAATGAGTTAGAATAAATGAAAATAATATATAATGCTGGTTTTACCTTTCTGTTATGACTGACAGCTCTCTAGCCAGGCTATTATGAGGCTATTTGTGGTTTGCTATAGCTAGCTGAGCTGTCTTCATCTTTGAAACAAAATGCATGTTGCTAATGCTCACTGAAACTTGTTTTATAGATCAAAACCATTTTGCAATCACCATTTGAGGCTAGGTTCAGCTTTCCAAACATAGGGCATGTAGTGCCATTTATGATACCTCAGGGTATTCAAGATATTCACATAGGCTTATCAGCTATGACACAGGATTCATGGAAGATCTGCATTGTTCTGGAACACCAGCTGGGGGTCAAGTAGGAGATACTATGGCATTTAAAAAGGTATTTGACAGCTATGTCTGGGTAATTGAACTGAGACTTTTAAGGAGAAATTAACCTCACCCGAGCTTAAAATGTCTTCATTTATAACTAGTCATCTTACACTCCTTTAATAAACAGCAGAGAAAAATCAGGAATTTTTATACTGAGATTAATCTGTCTAAAAGCAGGTAGGTACTCATAAGGAGATGAGTCATGTCTTGGAAGATCATAATACAGTCAGGTTTTCATGACTAGGTGCAATGTAGCTGTACACATCTGTATGTGATCTGACGGATCTATTTGGAGACTATTTGTAAGCCATTTCTAGTCTCTGCAATTTAAGTAAGTTAATTTATTCAATCAGGTAAGCATAAAGCAGTTTGCTAAAGACTTTTCTTGGTTCTGTGACTGTTTTCTGAATGTTACCAGTTTTCTGCTCCTCATTCATATGGACAAAATTTTCCTGAGCAGACTGAAATTGTCTACAGCAGAGAGGAAGGGCCAAGAAGGAGTGTTCTGGGGCCCCAGGAGACGTCCTCCTTCCAGTTAGGGAAAAAAATAAGCAAGACCAAACATAACTTGTCTCCCGGTCTCAAACAATCTTTAAAGCCCATCTAAAAGATTCAAAAATAAAAAGATATATTTAAGAAAGTTGTTGAGGTTGAGATGGTGAGACAAGACTATCATTGTCATGCCATTACTTAATCAGTGGGAATTTTCATATTAGCCTTGGGTTTTTTTTCAAAATACTGCAATTCGCTACAATTTTGTTACGGTCTCATTGGTTTTAACAGTGTCAGACTATTGTATATAACATTTGTTTAAATTTTCCTTTCAAACTTTTGGGCTGAGCAATTGCATGGAGTTGGAGCAGTTAAATACTTCTTGCTTGCATAATTAAGACTGTTAGATTACCTTGCCAGTAATATAACTACTAAGATGTGAAATCTAAAATGTGTTATCAGATAAGATGTAAAACAATGTAGAAAGTAATATTTCATTTTCGTTATATCTGACCTTTCTTCCTTAGAAATCAGATTCAAAGCAATATGATACAGACTGCACAACGTTCTATATGATCTTCAGTGACCAAAGTAATACCCTGGAAACCAGACCTTATGGATTTAGGAACATATTAAAAGAATAGTTCAACACAGCTTTGGAGAAGTGCATGTTCTATATGTTTCTGTTCTGGAAAACTGGCAGGTGCCTTTTATTCCTTTTATTGATTATTACCTAGTGTGTTAGGGAATGCAGGGCTGAATTCTAAGAAATAAAGCTGCTTCTCAGTGTGGCCACATAACCTAAATAGAAACTAATCTTGTGTTTCATTTTGACAGTATAATCCCAGAGAAAAAAAAAAAACCTTTCTTTTTTCCACCAAGATATTTTTGGTAGACATTTTTTGCTGTTACATAAAAGTAGAAGGCTTTTCTCTGTATTTATTGAAAACAGTGCTAACACAATTAAATCAAATTCACAAATACTCAACTTGAGTTATTGAAATTTAATTAGAAGTGACAGCTGTGTCTGGTCTTTGGACAAAAATATGCATGGAGTTCTGAGTAGGAATTAGAAAAGAGGAGGTGAGAGAAAACTGAATGACTATGCTTCACAAAAGGGATTTGGGAACAATTGTGTCTTTGTAACTCAACAACCTCCTCTAAACTCCCCTGTCCCAATTTCTATATTCATATCTTTGGAGTAAAACCTTAAGTAATAAGGTTATCACAAACATACTAGTTTCCTCCATGTTACACAGTATCAAGCCACCACATCTAATCTTCATAAGATATAGAATTAATATATGTAAAAATCCCTTTATGGTTAGCTTAGAGAAACACAATGGATACCATGAGGGACCTTTGCTATTTTTCTGGATTTTTGCCACTTTATTAAAAAAAAAAAAAATTTATACCCTACGTATTAAGCAATTAACACGGGTTATATTCATGTCAGGTTGATATTGAATCAAACTTCTGTTTCTGGAAATACAGAGTGTGAATACTTTTAATAAGGTTTCAGTCGCAGAATGATAAATTCATTGTGACAAGAGGCACATGCTAGCCTGTGGTGAAAAAGCTAATGTCATTCATTTTATGAATGGATGGTGTGCAAGAAATCTAGAGTACAATTCTTATTTTATTTGGAAAGTTATTAAAATGACTGTCAGTGTTAAAAATAATAAGCAGTCAACTTCTCTAGGTTTCCTTTGAGTTGTGGAGCAGGTAGTTAAACAATAGGATCCTAGTAGCAAAGTTACCTTTCCTCAGAAAATATCTGTGTGTGTATTTAATGAAAGCAATCCATTCTTGTACCTAAACTTCAGAGTAGGCAAAGCCTAATGCTAGCTTCTAGTTAATTTAATTATTTATACACTGCTATTTTAAGATTATGATGGGACAGCCATTATCATGTGTCCTGACTGTCTGTCATGTAGACATTTTCCTCTTGAAGTCAGTCACACACTGGACCAGCCATTCAGTAGGTCTGAGACTCGGAGAAAGCTGTGACCATCATTACTGGGAAAGGGCCACTTGGGACTTTATCACCCTCAGGGGCAGCAGATCTGTCTAAATTCCTGATATTCTCCCACACACTTTCTCTGGTCTACATTCTCCTTTGTCTTTTGCATACAGAGCAAATTGTCCTTATTTAATTGGATGACCTACTCAATCACTTAATGGGTTTTTGTGATTTTTTTTTCTGGTGGTGTGTACTTTCACAAGGTGATGCTTGCTTGCTTCTCATTCAGAGAAGGAGACTATGTTCCTGTTCCTCTGAAGAGGTGGCTCTAATATCTCGTCACTCTTGGAGGAAGCCCACAGAAGGGATTATGTGGGAAGGATAATCTTTCAGTCTTTCAACACTATATCTCTGAACCCCTCTGAAGCAAATTTTCTATTACCTCTGCCTCACTCTCTAGACACAATGGGAACAGAATCATTGTATCATAGAATAGTCTGAATTAGAAGGGACCTTCAAAGATCATCTAGTCCCAATCCTCCTGCAATGGGCAGGGATATCTTTTACTAGACCAAGTTGTTCAAAGCCCCTGTCCAACCTTTGAACATTTCCAGGAACGAGGCATCTACAACTTCTCTGGGTACCCTGCTTCAATGTCTCACCACAGTTTCAACTGAATCTGGCACTTCTTTCACTGAAATTATCAGTGCGTAGGAACTGGGATGATGGGAGAGGCAAGAGCTAAAATCAAAACCATAATTCCTTTAAAGTGACAGTTAAATGTATCATTCCTCTCGCTCATTGACATCTTGCTTGAGGCATCATATACTTCTAATGTCAGAGCTGGACCACTAAGTGGAGAGGGCTTTTAAAAGTTCATTATGCCTTCACCACTGAGTGTTAGAAGAAAATATGCACAGGTCTGAGGTGCAGTGTGAGTCATAAGCCTGAGGGCCAGCTTCTAAGATGAAGTTGCAGAGTACTTAAGATCATACTTATACAGCCCCTGTGCTGCATGTAGGTAACACTGAAAAGTGCAATGAGTCACTGATTCTCAAACCTGCTGGCAGCTGACAGAAGGTCAATGCCAGTCTGTACCACGGCAATGGTCAGCAATCTACCTGTAAGGCTGGGGAAGTTAATGGAGCTGGTGTAGGGCAGTGCAGACAAGGCCACTTTCTTGTGAGTATTGGGTAGAATACTGGTGTTCTACATATTATTTTTTTTAGAGCTTTTTGAAAAAAGGAGCCGGTTTTGGTTAATTTGTTAGCTTCTGTGGATTTAGGTATATTAAAGCTAAGCTTGATAGTTATGTTCTTTATAGCCCATCCTAAGACATTGTTTCAGAAGATGGCTGTCTATTAACTATAAAAGAAGACTATTTGACAAACTCACACAGTGTCCAACTTTTAAGCAGCTTAAATCTTGTAGCATAAATCAAATGTTTTATGTCAAAAGATACAGGGTAAGTCTGCAGACTGGCTGAGACACCTTTCTCTTATTAAGAAAGCTTTTCATTGTACTTCTAACCTTGTGAAGTATTCAGTATTTTTTTTTTTAAATTACATACAAACCATTTTATTCACTTTTTCTATCTAAGTTGCCTTGAAACAGCTTTATCTATATTAAAACTTTTCAGAAAAAGAAACAATGAGCTAGCAAAAAACCAGTATCATCAATATGAAATTGAGAACCACTTTTGCTCCAGATTTATCTGGCTTGAAACACGTTATGAGCAGTGCACTTCAAAGGATGACTGTCTTATTTATAGCTCAAGAAATACAAAATATATGTAAAGAAAGAATTTTTCGTGTAGTTTAATGCTTTCAACTAATGGGCTTATTAAATTGGGTTAAATTTAATATTTATTATTAAATATTGAGACTCCTCTGCTTATTTAAAAGTTTGCATGAACATGGTTTTTACTCTTGTTACAAATAATGGTACCAAAATTCACATTTTACTAACCTTAATACTTGTCAGAGAATTATTTCCAACTAATGATAACAAAGACTACATTTCAGCTAGTCTTCTTTCCTGGTTTTTTTCTGCCTGAATTTCTAATTTTTTCTACATATCATGCTTATTCTGGCATAGATTCTAAATTATTTTATTGGACAGATGGAATGTCTCATTTGCTAATTTTTTAATGTGATGGTGAACCTCTGATTTGAACCAAAAATATGTGGTTAGACTGAACAGAAGGTCAGAAATCATTACTAACTTCAGTAATCATTGCAGAATCTGGGCCAGACTAGCAGTTTTGTAAAATATATTAAATCTGATCCTAACTTAATAAAGTCAAAGTTCTATTGACTTCAGTAAGATTTGGATCAGACTTTTGGGAAATGCTATGGCCTGGTAATAGGACCATGTGTTAGAGAAGACACCTAAGGAGGATTGTGTTAAATAGGCTAATACAAACAGAAGAGGTAAATTTTATATGTATTCTAGATGTTAGCACAAAGTTAGGTATCAATATTCTCACTCATGTTACATGGTAGCCTCCTGCTCATAGAACTCCTCTTAGAATCACAGAGTAGGATAAATGCACCTGCTTCAGCATCTAAGGGAAGCCTGAATGTTGACATTCAGGGGAATTTTCCAACAATACATTGATTGAAATTTTTAATGAAAGACTCATCTATAACTTACTAGGTAACCTTGCAAACTGAGGAGCCTGCCAGGCTGGGTACCCTCTGAGTACGCTGAATATTGCTTAAAGATAAGTATCCGTAGTCACTTTCTTGAAACAAAATACACCCGTATCCTCCAAACAACACACACACACAAAGACCTAGAAAAAGGAAGAGTAGCAGAACTTCTTACCTTCTGAACAGTATTTTTGTGGTTTTAGCCCTGAAAAAAAGTAACTGGTTTGACTTTGCTCTTCAGACAGTAAAGGACTCAGACATTTTGTCTTACATTTCAAACTGCTCTGCACTACTGTCATTCTGTAGCTTAAATTTGTAAATTGACTGCTGGAAATGGTAGATATGGATCTAAAAGGTAATTTGATTTATTCTCACTCTTCAACCTTCCCTGTTTCAATAGCAGATAGGTTTGATAATTATTAAATAATGGATAATATATCCTAGTTTTAGAGGATGTGGTAAGGTTTGTAAAGGGATTTGAGGATTTGGGGGGCTGGGTTTGTTGCTTTGTTGTTATTTTTTTCCAGTTTCATTTTCCATTTAACTATTCAGTTGCTTTTCAGATAAATCAGTTAATTCTCTTCAGTGTTATCAGTTGCAGTGGAATACATATTTTTATAATCAAGTTAGCTAGTCTTTATAAAATAATGACCCATATGCTTAAGTGTACCATGGCTAAAACTTGCTTGGTCTGACTTCCCTATATTTGGGGCAGTGATATCTCGAGGCAATATAGATCATGATGGCTCCAGAAACAATGTCAGTGTTAAAAAAAGACCCATAATAGATGCTCTTTCTGGGTTATCCTTTTTGTGTTTCAGTAGCACAATAATTTGTCTAACCAAGCTGGTTACATTTTACAACTGAAAGCTTTGCTAAATATTTTAAGCAAATACTGAACAGGAGTTTTTGTTTCTTTGAAAACCATACTTATACTTAATTGACTTATAATCAGTCATTGATAAAGTAATTTTTAAGCTACATAAAAAAGAGTAAATGTCTTAATGTGCTGCATATTACAAAATTATTAGATTTACTATTGAAACATTAAGGTCACATCAAAAGTGCAGACTATATATATGTATAATGTATCATACTGTATTAATAGAGTGTGCATTTTGATTATCAATTTACATAAATTCAATACAGCATAATCTCTTTAATCAAAAGTGATATTTTTCCTGAAGTTTCCTCCTTTTATTCTGCTTCTCTCAAGGCAGATATACATGCAGAACAAATACGCTTTATTTCCAGCTGACATTTAAGACACACTTTTGCCTTTTGTATTTTTCTGCTTGAATAAAACAGTTACCCAATAAAATAACAGAAATTTTTCAATCTCAGTCGTGCTGTGTTTCTTTAGAACTATAACTGAAACTGTCAGAAGAATGAAAGTAAGAAAAATAGCACACTACAGATTGCAGAATAATTGGTGGTGAAAAAGAGGTAGAGAATGAAATATTTTAAAATACCTAGCTTTTAAAAAATATATATAGCTGCACTGTTATCCTGTGTCTTTCTTATAAAAAATGTGACAGAAAAAAAATTAAAAAATCAAAACTACTGAGAACTTTGTGAGTTATACCACAACTCTATTTTTAAAGACCCAGGGCCTTATCATGCTGTGAAGTTAATTGCAAAATCCTTTTGACATTCATGAGAACAGATCTAGTCCTTGCTACAGTCCAAATGACATAGTGTCCTGAAATCAGCCACCACTGATTTTGACCGTCTCTCTTCTATATTTATCAAGAAGAGAAATTAAATTTTGAGATGTACTCAGGATAAGCCAAGTCCTATTTGTCCTTCCTTCATTAACTTCAATATCTTTCTGAAAGCTCATGCTCCAGCTGATTAACAATATTTATATCACTATATGAAGTTATTTACATCAACATAAGACATTAAGTAACAACATTACACACTTAAGTAAATCAAGACAGAGCTGATCCATCTGTTTCTGCAATGTCATCTCTTTCCTAGAAGATGCGTTTCCAAGAAGTTCAGTGTTTAGTCCTCCCCTCCCCTCCGCTCCCCTCCCCTCCCTTCATTCATCCTCCCTTCCCCTCCCCTCATTCCTTTTCATAACTTCCGAAATCTCTCCAGTAGTACATTAAGTCAAATGACTCCCATCTGTCTGTGTACTTGTTTCTTTCACTCTTCAGTCTTTTTAATACCCACTGTTGTTGTGAAAGTTGACAGATCATATTGGTAATATGAATGTTTGAGTCTATGGCACTCCCTTCTGCACAAATTCTGTTTTTCCATTGATTCAAATTTAAGCTTCTTCTCAGCTTAAGAAAACCTCACATTTATTATCCAATTTTCATAAACTTTTCTTGTCTCTTGATGCAGCCTTAGCTATTACTCTGGAAAATTTATACTAGCATTTACATATACCATTTGAATATCTCTTAATTCAGAAATAAAAATATGCAAGTATTTTTCTGTTTTATTTTGTTGTTTCGGGTTTTTTTTTCCCCAAGAGTGGATTATCTATAACATACAATTATGACTAGTACAAATTAAAAATTGGAAATTATTTTATTGCTCTTTCAGTAATACCTCTGTTCTTCATTTATCACTTAAATATAGCAATAAAGCATGTATTACTGACGGTTGCTGTGCTGAGCAGATGAAAGACCTGTAACATGATTTCTAAAGAAGATATTTTTGTGTGTCGGGGAGCAAATATCTGCAAACCAATGCACAGTAGTAAGCATCAGTTAGGAATACGGTATTGTGCCTGAAATATTGATATGACTATACAGCATTTCCGTTTTCAATTAATCTCTGAAATAAAATAATTAATAATATTAAAATAATAAAAGATAAGATAATTAAGAATAATTAAGCTAGAGTTTCTAGTACAGTGTAAAGCCTTCTGTTACTTAGACAAAAGTTGGCACTTTGTTGAAATTTAGCACAATAGCAATGACAGATGAACTGCTTATTTTTCACACAGCCCAGTATCTGTTTATTCCCTAATTATACATGAAATAACAGAAACTAGATACTACATCCAAAGAGTGGAAAGTTTAAAAGTTTTGTTTTGATTGGTTGTGTTTGTTTGTTTTTGTTATTTTTTGAAATAGCTAAAATATTATCATGACGGGTTAAAACACAAAATGGTGATAATCTATTGCTTATTTAATTTCCTTTAACAATATTTTTAAAAAATATTGTTGGAGCTAATCAAATAGCCTAATGAGAGAGTTACTCATTGTTTTAGAATGTCTTTACTTAATCTGAAAAACAGAAGAAATGTGTACAACTTACATTTTCAAATAAACTGTCTTTTCGTCTAAGTTATTCCAATAATTAAACAGTCATATAGGAGATAAATATTTCGTTGATAAGAAAACAGAGAAGGAACAGGGAATATAATGACTAACTTTCATCAATGGGAAAAGTAAAAAACCCTTTTCCATCATAAGGATCAATATTTAACATAGTTATCTGTAGTCTCCAAAGAGGAAGCAAATAATGAATGTGGCATTTATATATTCAGCTTCTTTAAACCAGGGAGGAGAGAGCAAAAGTGTGAGTAGACATACCAAAATAAACCAGAAGACAACTTGTAAAAGGAATTTCTGTGCTGACACATGCTAAGTAATTTGTGGCAGCAATATCAGGCTAATTATGTACAGGATAATATCCAGAAAAGAAAGCATTTACATTTATGTGAAGAAAGAAATTAATCTTACAGATTTAAAAACATGAAATTATTTGTAACAGACATGTTGGGAATTGGACCACTAGTAATAGGAAATAGGATATAGTCAAACAGTGTAAGCTATATAATATATAAGATAGTGCTATGTTGATTCATAAAAGCTTCATTTATTTAACTAAGAGGAAGACAATGAAGAGGTAAGGTAATGAAATTACACAACCTTGTTCTATTGCAGGGAGAAAAAATGTCAAGAACTCTTATATAGACTTTTCTCTATGTATGGACAAAGCACCTTCAAAGAAATGAAAAAGTGTCATATTTCAAAACTAGTGGCAATTATTTTTTGTAGTTACTGCCTTCCGGAGTGACTGGAGGGCAGCATAAACCATAGAGTTTGTTCAAAGATCAAATTTGATCAATCATGAGATAAGATTATCTTCAGATACATTTTTTTATTGAAACACTTAGAAGTGATCAACAGAAAACAAAACATAATTCTCTTTCAGGGTTTAAGACACCAAACATCTAGTTGGGTTTTTTTTTCTTTTAAATTTTCCTGAATGTCTTCCCTGGAATTTTTTGAATCACAGTGGAAATAATTTGATACCGAAAATTTATCGCTTCAGTGTAATATCAAGTGTGCAACTAGCAAGATCTAGTATGACATCAACATGTGTGCTTGGAGGTAATTATCTGAACAAAAGGTAGAGAATGCAACATGATTATGAACATTCTTTTGTTTCTTGTTTCCTTGGCAGAGCAAACTTGCTTGTAATTGAATGGTACAAATGCTGTTAATCAACAACTGAAATTCTGGTGGGTTTGGTTATTGGGTTTTTTTCGGTGTGGTTTTTTTTTTGTGATCTATCAGATATCACAGCTTACTTGCTTATTTTCTTTTCAAAAAATGCTTTTTCCAAAATTAGATTTTTTTAAATTCAATACTTAAAAGATATGTATCATCTTTCTAGTTAATACTTAACATCAGTCTGCTACTATTAATTCTTGCCTGGCAAACAAATCTGGAAAATGCACTTTTGTGATTAATCATGTTAATTAATATTGACAACTTAATAGAGCTCTTTAAATTTTCTTTCCTATGTTGCAGTATGACAGAAATAATAGCAAGAATACTGAAGGTCACATTCTTTATCAAGCCTCATGTCAATTGCTGGTTTTTGATTTGCGTCTGGTTGTCAATACCTATTTCATTTTTTAGTAGTGAATGTAACTCAGTAAATAATAACTTGGATTTTTAATGGACTTTTTTTCATATTTCTTTATTAAGTAAACTTGTGACACTGTACTTTTTACATTTCTGAGAAAACTACAGTTTAATAACAAAGAAGTTGTAATGGTCTCGATTAGAGTTTTCTTAGAATATTTTATTGGGCTCTGATCTTTTGTGTACCATATCAGTTTACTTGTACACCTCAATTACTCCCTTAAAATTAGATATTCACAGAAGCAACTATGAGGTTAGGCCTTGCACATATCAGACATTACAGGAGATCATTTTGTTTCAGTTTAGTCAACTACAAAGTTCAGGTATCGTCAAGAAAGCTTGGCGGCAAACTACTGTAACTCTGTGATGAAAATTCTGAATGTGTTTTCGAAATAAACTTCTAAAAATTGAATGTGACATCTATCTATTTTAATCAGATCTCTTCCCTCCCTTAATGTGTTTTCCTTCACTTCAGTTCATGTCAGATCATATGCAGTGGCAATCTGTTTATCTGTGGAAAGTAAGGACAGCAACGCTGACCAAACAAATGCATATTCATTGACTAATACATATGGTTAAAGAAAGCTTTGTTTCACATGCATTAAAGTGGAACATTAAATAATGTGCAAATCAGAACATTAAAGGATAAGCAACTTCTCAGCTTGTATCCTAGACAATTTAAAGAACAGCACTAAACACTGTTACACGTAAAGGAAGTTTTTAAAATGAGAAATACTCTAGAGGTTAACCAAACATAAAGATTGAAATATGAGAAAATATATTGTGACAGTAAGATTTCAGACCTTCAATATGTGTCCATTTTTCAACCAAGGAGTCCAACTGATTTCATTGTTTTCTGCTCATGATAGTAAATATTTCTTCTCTCAGTAAAAATTTATATGCTCATATCACATATTGAAATTAGGTAAACAGGAATAATGAGTATTATATAAATCTTTATACAATAAATTTTAGTTTTATATTTCCTTTTTACTCTAAACATGCGAGTTCTGAGCAAGACATGCTGTATTTTTATTTTTCTGATGATATAAGGCCTATAAATAGTACTGATTGGACAGTCTAATACCAGAAACTGTTGCAGAAATACTCATTGAGACTACATTTAAACAAAGCTACAGAATACCTGCAAGTTGCTTGTTACTGCATAGTTTTGTTTGTAGTTAAAGTCTAATTAATCCAAATTATCAAAGGTTTTGAGCAAAACTTTTTTTTTCATGCTACAACTTTCTCCCTTTCAATGAATTTAAATGGTGCTTATGTTTGTGAACTTCTTTAGAATTCTGTAGGATAAAAGGATAAGAATAATTTTTTAAAAAACCCTACTTAATACTGAGTTTATAAGGTGGAATTCATCTTATATAACAGTTCAATGTTTGTCCTCACCTACTAATGGTGAAGGACCTACTTTCACAATGATTCGTCTGACTTAAAAAGTGTTAAGATAGCTGCCTGTATGAATTATTTTTCTATTGAACAGAGGAGCTTAGATGACTATCTTAACCTGCATGAAATAGAAAAAACAAAACCAAAAAGAAACAAACCCCCTCCGCCACAATAAATAAAAAATTCCCTTGTTTTCTACTACTGAAGTCCTGTCAAGTTATAAAGCAAGTATATTCTAAGACTGATCGAAAGAATCATAATTTATTTCAGTTGGTGTTTTGAGGCCAAGATTTATGTCTTGCGTAGGATTATAAGTACACTGTCACTAAGAAGGGAAGAATTGAAACTAGCCTGCCCAAATGAAAATTTTCGTATTGGAAACATAGCATGAGAATATGAAACCACGGACTATGGAAAGCTAAGAAAATAACCATCAGCTTTCTGGCCTGAAAGACTTTTTTTCATTTTTCATGTTAAATGATAGTTATTCACATGACTTTTAGTTCTAATAGAATTTTTAGAATGCTGAACTTTTCTTTCTGTAGATTATTTCAGTTTTAGTGAATATTATTAGAATCTCTCCCAACTGTATATAGTTGTATTCATGACCTTCCACAAATCATATTTGTCCATTTCTAGTTCTGAGAGACTGAAAAGCATAAATACAATATGCCTGATTTTGCTGAAAATTCTGAAGCCGTTTCTGTATAAAAGGATACATTTATATTAAAAATAGAAAAGGTCTATGATAAAGGTTTTTTTGAACATAACAACACATGTGAAGTTACATTTGAGTAAGACCATATAAATAGACATAATTTGGTGTATTTTAGCTTACTTAAATATTATGAGTGTCTTTCAAAATTGTTATTAAATATGGAATGGGTCATGTGGATGGTGATAACATCGGTTTACTTTCTTATATTTTATTCAGAGTATTACAATAATTTCCCATAGTTTAAGTTCATGATTGCTCTCTGCCCAGTTATTCAGCCTGTCAAGATCCAGGTCATGTTAAATTATTAGATTGAATATTTATTATAGATATTGTTTTAGTGACAGATATGCTTGACTTTCAGGATCTGAAAGGATTGCATATGGGCCTAATTCATACTTTGACCTGTGATCATTGCTAATCATTATTTGTTTGAAAATGTAAAAATATGCAGAGCACCGGGTGGGAAGAAATACATGACTGGCCAAGAAAGATGTGTAAGATATACTTGTAATTGATCATACTGTAGTTCACTCAGATAGGCTAGCAGTCATAAATGGGGCTATTTTTCTGAAGTTTCTGCCTCCACAAACCATTTGCTTGACAACCTTTGAATTTTTTTCTTATTTTCTCTGTATCGATTTTCCAATGGAATTGTCAGTCTAACTGATTAATCTGTGTAGGTATATAGAGCACAGATGTTCTCTTTCTTTTTTTTTTTAGGTTAAATCTCATACAGTCTTGCTCTTTGCCTGAAACAATGGGGAAGCAAGCTAAAAATGACTTTGAAAGGAAGGCACAAATTATCAAAGAAAAAGTGAGTAAACAAAGGTTTAAGAATAATGGATGTGGAAGGATGCAAGCAAGTGAGTTTCACCTTGTTGCAACATAGGTATTTGGGTATTAGGTTTCACTATCTTCTGTTGTTAACACTTATATAAATTATTGAATTTTTGAGGGTTATAAAAATCTATTTGTTCTGAGTTTGTGTGTCTATTTGAAAGTATCGTATTTTGATCTGTTATTACTGTCCTTGTCTCCTAAAGACAATGATGAACTTTATGTCAATATGAATTAACTAGAATGAGGTCTAGAGAACGAATAAAACTGCAGCCAGAGCTATCTCATGGAAATTTTTTTCCCCCTGAAGTATGATTTTTCTTATAGAATCAGAAAATAATCTGAGTTAGAAACAACCCATAAGGATCATTGAGTCCAACTCCCTGCTCCTTTCAGGACTACCTAAAATTTATTGTGACTTCAGTCTGGGATCGGAAATGAGGTAGAACTCAAATGAAAGATCACATTTTTCCTGTTCAAATGCAGATGCTCTGTCTCCTTAGCTGCTTTGTTCCGTGATGTGCAAAGTAGAGTACACTGATAAGAAAAGGATATCTGGGAGACTCTCCGCAATCATAGCTGTAAAATCAGGAAACCGGAGGCTCCAGTTCCACGGCTTAAGGCTTGAGGATAGACAAAAGACAGTGAACATAGAATTCTAATGGGAATAATTAAATTCTTTTATGTTGTCCATAAAGCAATGTTCAAGATGGCTTTTGGTCTACAAAACTGAAAACTTTGGTTAAATCTTCACTTTGTTCACAAATTAACTTACTTATTAACAGTACAAATTAACAGAGATGTATTACGTGGTAATAGGTTTATGCTCAGGCTATACAAACAGTTATTGTTTGCAATCCGGCCACAGCAAAAGCTTTTAAAAGGGAGGATATATTTTAATTCTAAATAACTATCACACCACTTTGTACCAGCTTCTATTAAAGAATAAAGATTCTTGTGTCTGGCAAACTTCATATTTCTGTTAAGAGGGTTGCTTACACTTGGAAAATTCCCTTACATAATAATCTGTTCATGGATTTTTCTTCTCAACCCACTTTCTCTTTACCCTAATAAACAAATGATTGAGTATTCAAAAACACAACAGAGTATTCATCACTCTCTGTACTTACCTTCACGAATACATACACACACATACACAAGGATATAAATTTTCTTTGTGAAGCCATGTTGTTTTGTTTTAGATGATTTGTAATTTTTCTACTTCTGTTTGGTTCATCTTTAGTGTTTTTCTGGTACTGAATAAAGTGTCATAAGTCTATGAACTCATGAATTGGACCTCTTTTAAAGTGAGTTACAGCATATTAACCTCTGCACACCTTTTTCAGAACACGTATTAATGGAAATGTATTATTTTTCTTTTGAAACACACTTTTGTTTTGAACTATATAAGAAAACTGCCTCTTTCTTTCCTGGTGATTTTTTTTTTTGTTTGGTTTGGGTTTTTTTTTTTGGTACCAGCTTTCTTTATCTTGGTATTTGTATGTCTCATTGTCTCTTATTTTTTTAATCTAAATAAAGTCCCTACTAAAAAGAACATGAGAATGTTTTTAGGATATTTCCACTTTCTATTTCTGACCTAATAGTTACATGATCTCCATGTAAACTAGGAGATCTACAGATTGCCTTATAGATTTTTCAATATAACCATATTTGAATAACAAACATTACTTTATGATACATGTACTGACTATGTTTATCTTGGCTTGCATAATTTTGCCTTTGAAAATAACATTTATGCCCAACTTCTACATATTAAAAGACATAAAATGTATTTTCTCATACACAAAGTCAGATACCTGTTAAGAAATCAGCATAGACTTACATTTTTGCTAAATCAAATTTAAAAAAAAATCTTACTTAGGCAGATGGCAAATATATATACTGTGTCATTCAACACTTCATTTTGTTCATCTGTGCTTCAAGTAATCCCTTCTAAATCACAAGCCACATAATATTCCTCTTCAGTGTCTTCTCCAGAAGCCTGGCTTTGAATTTCTACCTTTAATAAGATAGGCTAGGCCTGAAACTCAGATATCAATATCATGATAGAAATTTAGGTGCTCTTTTTCTGCTCAAGTACAAAATTCTTCCAGCTACTTTGCTCGGTTACTTCAGATGGTCAGCAGGAAACATTGCCACTTGCTGTCTCAGTGGGAGGGCACAGTTTCAGAACAAGCCAGAAGAAAACTGTTCTCTCTTAATTTTTCTCATATCTGAGACTAATTAAGCTGACATTAACTTTAAATATGCATTACCATTAAACATTAGAAACTTCATGTAAAAATGTGTTCTGCTGTGTTGAGACATAAGAATTTTCCAAAAAAAGGCAAAAATAAGACACCTTTTTTTCACATTATCACCTTCTCACATGAGTGATCTAATTTTTGTTAATAGGACTGCTCAAAACCCCCTGCAATGTGAGTACAGAAAGTCCAATTATGCTCCAAAATCACAAGGGGTAAACAGCAGTAGAAGCAGAAGAGTTGGCTGCACATTTCACAAGGAAAGGCAATTTACCAACCAAGACATTATTGTCAAGAGGCTCTATCTGAGTGTATGAATCAAGCAAGTGAGGCTGCTTTTGATGGCTTCCTCTGTAACAGACTCCTCTCCTGTAGGTGGTTCTGAGTTTGCTCTCAGACAGCTGCTGCTTGGAAATTAAGTTTAACTCAATAGGAAAACGAACTAATCTGCAATCTCCTGCATAGGGAAACAGGGAAAAGGGGAAAGGTGGGTGGAGAGGAACAGATAGACAAGATATTTCTGTGACAAAAATGCACATAAAGGTGTTTTTAATAAATTAGTAAGCCTGACATTACACATATGACAGTGGCGTGAAAGACAGCTGGAATAGTAATGAGCAAAACTGCTAAAATATGTGGTACTGTCTCGTTAAAGAGTAGGTTACCACAGCAAATTATTTCTTTCTTCGTGAGTCAGCCCGACAAGGACAGGGCTACCCATGTTTCTATGTCTGTTATGAGTGAGACTGTTTCTCTTTACAGAGTCAAGCTGTTTTCATTGAAAATGAAGTACTGGCTGACTGCAGGGTAAGGTAGCTACTTGTCTTCATGCTGGTATATATTTTTTGCCACTTTATTTATATAATTCTGCAGGTGTTGTCAGTTTGTAGCTGTTTTGGGTTGTTTGTTTTGTGGTTTGCTTCTTTTTTTCCAGATTTAAGAATTGTCAAAATATGACAATTGTGTGTGTTGGCATTGTGTGTGACAAGAGATGTCTCTGGTGTTTTAGGGCAGGGGAGGGAAACTAGCCATTCTTCTCCCAATCAAAATCTTCATTGTTACATGCATAAAACAAAGACCATGTTTGTAGGATTAAGTAGCACACTGAATTTTAAATGGTGGCAAAAATTGTCTTGTTACCAGTTCAATAATATTGATAATTAAATTAGACAAATTTTAGTTACCAAATATTATAACCATTGGCTCTTTTTTTTTTTTTTTGCCAATATTACAAATTTTCAAGTACAGAGTATGTTGTAAACACTACTTACTCAAATTTTAAGATGTTCATCTTATTGAAAAGTAATTAAAATAATGTCAGGTGTGTTTTGTTTAAAGGAATAATGTAAAATCCTTTAAATTCTCCACATTTCTGACCTTACGTATCATGTCATGTTGTGTTTCATCAGTCTGATTGCATTCATTTTTAAAGACATGATTCATGTTTAAATACATGATGTGACACGCTGTAACATGATTCACATTTCAGAGGATTTAAGGGCCCCTGCTATAATCGTGAAAATCATAAAGCAAGAAAACGATTGCCCAAGCTTTGTTAGTGCAATTTAGAAATATTCATAAATAACACAGTAATTGCATATGCATTTTTGAAGAAAAAAATAGTCTTAGTAAAGAATATGGCTAGTGAAGCATGGACTCCCTTAACTTTATAGCTAATGGATTTCCTTGGTCTTTTGGTGACTATTGATACTCACTTTTGACACTAAAATAATATGGTAGTTTTGTTTGCTTCTTATAAATCACAGCTACAAGTTAGGCTACACGAAGCCAAATTTTGCCATTTATGAATGCAAATAACTTTAGCAAAACGGCCTGGTAAGCAGTATACAACCTGTTTTCCTCAGATTGGATATGTACCAATACTACATTTCCACAACTTCTAAGGTATTTTCAGGTAGTAAAAGGTACAAATAATTGTGAAATAAATTTACTTGTGGATGTTTTGGATGCAGCGTATCAATTAAACATAATGTTCCTGGATATTACATTAGTTGCTCATTTTACTTTACAAAAAAGTAAAATAGAATTGCTGCTCAACATTCAGTAATAAGTTGATGTAATATAAAAATTAATAGATGTGCCAAATACTTTAAAGGATGAACATACATTTTGAAACATGAATCATATGATTCATCAAACCCTTTCAGGACCCTATTTTCATGCAACTTGAGGAACTAACTTTGTCAAACAACTGTTAACCTTTTGAATTTAGTCTTTGCCACCTACTGTATTTTGTGATCTGATGAAAAGTTCTTTTATCATATGTGTCAGCAGAGAAAATAGTAGTAAGTTTAAAAGCTTTACTGTATCACTATAAATTAAAGATCTATGCTTACACTAGATTTTTATTGATGTAACACTGGTTATTTCAATGAAATAGCCAATGGCTCTTTCTTAACTGCATTAGTAAGTATGAGATAAGGACAAAGCACAGAGTATTTTGAGACTCTTTGAGTTGAAATGTGTCATATGAATGCATTTATATGCATCATAGTATTTATTAGCAAAATACTATAAATTGACCAATGTATATAATTTGGAGAAGCTGGGATAGTGCTGGAAACTTCCAATGTCCTTAAGTTTTGTCACACAGAAAGAATGAAGAAAATCTTACAATGAGCTATAGAGGAAAATAATTTATAACAAAAATAATCTTTATCTGCTGTAAAATAATTTCATGGAAGGCTAGGGAAGGAAGGCTAAATTCTACTCACCAATTAATTTCAATTGATAAAGTCAATGCAATGATGAAATCTCATGCATCAACCCTGTAAAACCATCACACCTAAGCAACCCTGTAAAAACATCACACCTAAGATCATATGAGCCGTAGGATCTCTTGTTTCAGTTTATCCATCATCACAGAACAGCTTAGTAAATTCCTATTAGCTACATCTGAGCAAGGCAATGCAAGGGACTGTGGCTATCACCAGTATTGTAGTTAGAGGAAGAGGGGTTGCAGGATGAGGTGTACCTGAGATCCAATTTGGGAGGGAGGTGGAGTAATTAAAAAAAACCAACCAAACAAACAACCAAACACCCAACCAACCAAAAAAAAACTAATCTAATTTTCCAGAACTACCAGTTTGAAAATAAAACTTTCATTTGTCAATCCAGCACAGAAATTTGCCATACACATGAGAAACAGAAAAAAATAAACACTATTTCTGCTCTGTTTTCAGAGGAGGAGTGCATTTTCAAATTATTAAGTCCTGCTATAAATCATCTTAGTGCACTGAGTCTTCCTGTAATATACCAGACAAATCCACTGTATCACTGCCTTCTGGTAGTGCTCCTTAGGTTACAAACTGGGGCTTACAAATTCAAGCACCAAATTACACTGTTATGTGTAATATTTGAAAACGTATTTCAGGATAGGACACAAAGGGAAGCAAAATACACTTCAAGAATTTGAAGACAGATGACTCTGAACATATTCTAAGGCAGAGTGAGCTTGCAAAAGTATGACAGGTATAGCACATTACTATGAAAATTGCAGAAAAACCTTGCTTTCTTGCTGCTGCCTTTTAGTGTATGTTCTTCAGTGTAGATGAATAATGAAGACATGTAATTTAAATAAAATTCTGACTCTTTCCAATGTCTGAGTGGAACATGTCTCCTTGTGTTACAATCAATGAGGAAAAGCCATTAGCTCTTCACAGGACAGGTCCTAAAATATCCCTAACATTTCAGCCTTAGTTTTAATATAAATCTCTCTCAGTGTGTGGGTGTGTGTATTTTGAAGATAGTTTTCTTTTTCTTTTCTTACAGAGCTATCTCAAAAGTTATTGCATGCATTTAGAAATCATGGCACCAGCTTCATACTTCATTTCCTCTAAAAACTCGATAGGTTTTTGTGTCAAGATGTATTTTGTGTATTTGGGAGAATAATATAATTATTTTATTCTATAGAAAAAGAGACTTGAAAAGTTAACAGAAAGAAAACACGTGGGTCATCTGCTTATATATTTCATAAATTTTTATAATGGACAACACTGACAATCCTAGGAAAAGAAACCTCCTAAGCTGATTTGCTGCCATTAGTCACTGAATTGCATTGACAGACTGAGAATTACTGTGGCTGACAGAGACTGAACATTTATGGACATTCATTTTCTCACTTTCTCCTACATTGATACTCTTGGGCCCATAATAAGAAATCTGGCAAACTCTTTTTTTTTATTTCCTCTTTCCATGCTGTGTTAATCACCTAAAACCTATGCCTAAATTTCAGCTTAGATACAGGGCCAAATCAAGACCTGAAGTAAAGTCTAGAAACATTACTGTTCCTAGAAATTATGACACCAGCTGTGGAATTTAGGCTGAGACAAAAATGTATGAGTCTTTCTCTAAGTCGATTTCTCTACATTGATGTCTACTTTTCATGCACTTGGTTAACATACCAGGATGCACCATAAGGTAAGACCTCATTCAAATTCCCAATCATAGATGCCTGATGACACCTGAGATATTGCAGTGTATCTGCAGAGACTTAAAACTGCCTATTCAGAAAGATACAGATTCCATGGGATACAGTGTGTCCCATATATCCTGTGCCGTAACTCCTAGGTGCCGATGCATAGCTTAGAAACCCAACGGCCTCCATAGTTAATGAACTCAGTTTCAGTGTTGGGCAGTAGAGAACATTATCATCATTTTTTTCCACTGACCTGGACCTTCACTTCCTCTCTCTTGTGTGAATACAGGATTACCTATAGCCAATACCGTTGAATGATTAAAGAGCAATCTGGAATAAAAAGGAATTGTGTCCATTTGTTACCAGAAAAAGTTGATCTATCAACACCATCATACTGGTTTCTGTTCATTATCCTTACTGAATCCAGATTATGCTTAGCTTTTTACCATGTCTAGCTTTTTGCAGGTCTAGTTATATTTCATGATATATGGCATGGTTTTTTACATGTGTCTATGTCCTTCAAAAATTCCACATTTTTGCCTGACATTTTATAATAAATCTAGAATCTTAGCATAAATTGCATGCCACTATTTGATTAAGACATATAAAAGAGTATAATTTTTTTTTATCTTTGCTTTTTTAAAAATTTATTGTATGCAGTTTTAAACCTTCACTTGAGGAAAAAATTACATTTTCTCTACAGTGTTCAAAAGCAAGACATTAATAATTGGATGTTTTGACAAAAAGGCAACAAAGCATTAATATTTCATCTTTTCTTTATTTTATAATGTATTTTACTTTTTTTGAACAGACAATCAAAATGCTCTCTTTTTTGATTTTTTGTAAAGTATAAAGGCATTGTACCTCTGTTATTTTAAAGATTATCTTTTTTCTTCAAAAAAATCAGGCTACCACTCAGAAATGTGAAGCATCTTCCTTGTATCTGTTTTGATCTTATGCTCATGTACAAACCATATAAAAAAACACCCCTGCTTGCAAAATTATTTTAAATTGGATTACAGCTCATTTTCCAAAATATAAGATATATGATATACAGGTATAAGTGCCTATGTACTGGGTTAAGGAATTTACCTATATACAGATTACTTCTGCCTCTTTATGTAGATCGGAATCTCAAGCATGAATATATTATTACCTTAAAAGTGAAATCCCCTTAATTTACAAATTCTGAAGACTCTGTTCATCATCACGCATGACAATAAAGGACAATGGAATCCTCACAGTTTAAAACTTTAATTAGAAAACTGTAATAAGGCAAGCGTAACTTGCTGTTTCATTTAAATTGCAACCAAGTGATTGAAAATATTTTACACTAGATATTACTTTTCTGAGGGATGTTCTGAAACAGGGAGAGAGAGGAAAATGGAGGCAAAGGGACAGAAACAAAATCAGAGTTTAGTCATTCAGGGACCAGGAGATAAGGCTGTCACCTCAGGTTTGACTGAAGTTGACAGTTTAAAGGCTGGAGCACAGGAGATGTACTTCTTATGCCACCAAATGGATATTCTGATTTTAATGGTAATTTGTTTTCAAGAAGTGTTTTTTCAACCAACATCAGTGTCTCTTGCCCTAGGTAGATTCATCAGTCCTGCTCCAGACAGCAACATACATCAGACCCCTTAGTCCATAAACTACTTAAACTTCCATCATTCTCTCTGCTGTTTCAACTAATTCTTTCATGTGAACTTGTTTCCCCATTTAAATCAAATCTGCCATCCTTTTTCACTGTTGTGCTTTTAGCTACAATTATGCCTTTCAAGTCCAGTCTAGTTTCACTTTCCTTCCCTTTTTTCCACACCCACACAGTCTGGTTTCCTCATGCTGATGAATATTTGGTGCTCATCCAGACTGACTTAATTCCCTTCTTTCTCTGCCTTATGCAGTTTAGACAATATTTTTTACTTTTCTCTTTTTGATCAATCTCAGTTTATTTGGAAATTAGGGATGGTCGGGAAGTGAGTGTACTTCAAAAACAGAGTTTGGTATCAATTCATTAGCTTAACCTCTGATTCTGTTTTGAAAAATTCCATTGAGCTCTTGGTAGGGCAGTTTCTGGGTATTTTTCTGGTATTTACACCTGAAGCTACTTCCAAAAAAAAAAAAAAAGCATTATAGATGAAACCGCACCAGATTCAGTTTCCTCCATTTTATGCTGTCTTCCAGAACTCTCCCTGAGGACTCCTAACCTTCAAAAAACTACATTTTCTCATACCATGCCCCAGGATATTCAACTCACATCTACAGTTTCATGCAATAAAAACTCCATCTTGCTCCAAAAATGCTACTAAGACAAAAAAGTTATTAACAAAAGAGTAATAAAACCTTCTAAAGATGTCTCACATAATTCATAAGAAAATTAGTTGTATCACCTTTTGTGTTTATCTCTTTATTTTTAAGTTAAAAAACAAACAAAAAAATAGTATACAGTAATTGAAAAGGGAAGTTACTAGCCCTGCTGTTGGATGGGTTAGAGTATTGCATACCTTCCCATGAAAGCCTGGCAGTCAGAATCACGATGCATCTCAAATCTGAGCAAACCTTAATTGTTTTACCGTGAGGATTGCTGTAGATATTTATTGGGAAACACTGTTCTATCTGTGACCTCCATAGATTTGAAAGAGTAACACTTGGAGAATAAGGCTAAGAGCACAATTCATAATATCACTTCCAAGTTGCCCTTTTTCCCACCTTAATAGTAACCAATTAGGTATAATTATTAATCTCAAATAATTGAGCGTGGTTTTGTTTAAAATCTTGCTTTCTTCGTATCATACCCCAGGCACGCATATATTTTCAGGTTTCCCTGCATTAATTTGACAATTGTATATATAAAAGTAGGTACTGGTTAAGACTCTACTTATTATATTTCACCTTTGTTGATCTAGCTGTTGAATTTTATAAAGGTGTTTTAGAATATTTCAGTATTTAAGGAATGCTAATGAAGTCCCGTGTTACATATTGAAGTTCAGAACTTTAAAAGCTTGAGAAATTTTACAGCCAATTTTGAATACAGCTGTCTTCTGGATGTCTGATGTCTAGATTTTGGATTAATTCATACATGTACTTAGTATATCAGAGATACTTTTGTGTACTCTTGTGGGCTAAAGCTATTAAAAAAAAATTATCATGTCTTCGAGTGAGGACAGTTGGCAGCAGCCATACCTGTAGTTACACAGTGTGCAAAAATGAGTAGAAAAAGGCATAGCTGAGGTGTGCTATACTTTAGGTAATCCTGTCTGGCGTCTGACCCTTTAGGAATTCTAGGAGTTCATGTGAGATAAGAGAGCTTTCAGTTGCTTTAGCCTGCACTGGGGATCACTGCCCTAAGAATTAGGGACCCACAACTGATTTCACGACAGCACCTCCCACTGCTTTATTAGAGGGAAACTTGGGGTAATAGGAGAGAGGAGTTTTTTGCTATAACTCTGTCCATGGCAGTTTAACCTCCAGCTCTTTCTTATAAACTGAATATTTTTTGATCTTGTTATGCATATATAGCTGGTGTACATGTATTTATATTGTTCATCTTTATATAGGGCCTTAACTAAGCACCCCGACTGCATGAGACAGTAGAGGAAAATATATTTCTGATTTGTCCTCTCTGTGCACTATCTCCTGAATGCTAAAATAATGGCTAATCTGGCTTCTATTACTAAATACTAGTGATTGCCTCTCTAGTTTCTACATGTGTTCCAGCATGATAAATAAAATGTGGAAACTAGCTGTTTCCTGACTGGTAATGTGCTCTGCATGCTTTATTTGCATTCGTAGGCATGGCTTACAAAGGTGGTGAGTGTTGCAGAGGTAACCTGCTTAGGATCTGAGCAGCAGAGCAAAACAAATTTATATTATTCAAGCAGCAGTTCTTCATACTGATCAAAGAGTAGCTTCAGTAGGCTCTGAAGGGGTTCATCCTTTAATTCTTGCCCACCAGAGGCACTATGGCTGTGTCCCAGGTCTTAGAGCTTTATAGTGCAGTGTAGCAGATCTGAATGGTGGCCCATTATGACTAGTATGTTGCCCCTGTGGGAGGCTTCAAAAACAAATGGTAGGCCAATCGAGTAACTGAGAAACTTACCAAAGGAACAAAATTCTTCCATAATCTCAGTGGCAATACACCTAAATTCTGTGGAGCATTATGACTCTCTTAGTGATGTCATTAGGAGAAACAAGAGGATTTAAGTTATAGGCCTGACTTGCAAGTAACAATGCCAAAGAGCTACAGGACATCCCCTACTCCACAGAGACCCACACATATGATAGACTAGGGAGCGAAAAACCCTTATCCTCCAGCAATTCAAGCAATCTTTTCCTTTGATAACTAGGCTGTTAATCAGGTAGTATTTATCCTTTCATGAATCCAAGAAATTACAATAGAGGACTTCAAGCAGTAGATCATACTGTTGGCAATGTATCCATTACCCAGCATGTTGGCAATTTATAAAAGATTGTCAAATAGTTTATTCAAAAGGCAATTGGACTTAGCAGTTTAAAAAACAACCTGTTTATATGTGGGGTTTGTGTTTGGTCTTATTTCGCATCAATATATACTTCTGCTTTCCTTCTCATTCCATGGATTTCAGGCGAAACTGGCTGCTGGTTTTGTCACATTTGCTTTTTCTATTCCAAATTATTTTCTACCAAACACTAAAATTTCAATCTGTCTATGAGAATTCCTACATAACAAACATAAATTTTAATTTACATCCACTTACAGGTAACTTTCTTTTTTGAAAAGAATTTCAGATCTGCTGGATACCTCAAACATTGATACTGTGTTTTATTTACTCCTTATCTGACATAGACATCTTTAGCTCAGCAACTAATTCTATATCTTGTATTTGAATGCTTCTTAATACCAGATCTGAGGTGCCACTTTATCTGGACATACCTATTTTTAAAAATGCAATAAATTTGATAGAAAAGATACTTTTAACTTGTGTCAAATATTATTCTAGACACATTGCTCATCAAAACAGAAATGCTGTAAAAATGCATATTTTCTTACTGATCCAGCTGAGTTTATGAAAACACAATTAAAATCCTGTTGGGATAGAGCAGTTATTGTCATTTTATGCATGGTCAATAAAGCAACATGTGATACTGAAGATTTTCCAGGGAACAGAACCAATATAAAAAAAGGTAGGAGGATACTGTGAAAAATATTATTGATGTCAAGAATATAAGATATGTTCTTGTGCAAAAGAAAATCAGTATAGCTGAAAAGACAAAGAAATATTTCTCCATGACAATGAAAGTACCAAGATATGAATGATATGTTCCACAAATTTTAATACTTACTCTTATATATAACTCTCAAAATTATAAATCTATGTCAGTACTTAACTGACAAGATTGACACTTGACTATTTTGTCCATATTAGAAAAAGCTGTTCCTAAAAAAGTCTGCTGGTACCTAACCAACAGTAAATTCTGCTTTTCTTCTATCTTTTCGTCTAGGAAATTTTTTCTCAGTATCATTGTTTCATTCAGCCAGAATCCTTCCAAAATTAACAATGTATAAAAATGGTTTCATTTTAATTGACACATCTTACATGTCTTAACTTACGTTTGAATCCCATCTCTGTATTACATGTAGAAAGATTACATGTCCTTTCAGAGGACATTAAATATAATTTAGACTCCTTTCCTGGCGATTAAAACAAAGTGGTCCACCATCTTGTACTATCTATATTATCTCTTTGCATAAGCCATGGTTTACACATATTCATGGTATGTTTTCTATGAGAGTTTCAGGAAGTAAAGTGTTAATGGAGTCCTCTAATTAAATACTTTTTTTTCCTGTTTGATGGCTAATTATGTTTTATACTTGCCTATGCAGGTGACTTTGGGGAAATCGTATCTATTACTGAAATAAACCAACCCACAACACCTGGTTAGAAAAAGATGGCATTTCTACCTTAGAAAAAACAAAATTATGGAAAGCCTGAGAAAATACAAATCAGTCTAAACTGAATAGACATGATAGAGAAGAGCAAGGACTGTTTTTATCATTCTCTAAGGACATTCAAATGAAATCAACTTCCAGCTGCTTAAGAGCCCATAACTAACTGTCCCTCTGCTCACTTGACAGGCATTTCACTCAGAGAGAGAAACCAGTGGTAGAATATTAATGTATACAGGTACCTGACCACAGACAATGATGCCTGCATGGGGGAGGGGAAAGCATTATTTACTGCTTTTTTTGTTGTGGTGGAGGTTTTTATACTTTTTTCTGCTTATGGACGAAACCTGTGGGTTTCATAGTAGGTGGCTTGTAGTTTTGTCATCTGTGTGGGGGCAAAATTAGAAAAGTCACACTGAATAAGCTCATAACCATCTGGAACATCAAGGTCAGCCTAGAAATAAGTATTTACTGCTCTAAACTTCCATCATATTTATTCATAAAGAAATTTCTTTGAAAATACCATTCCAGTCTAAATGCACACAAATTATTATTTTAGGGACAGTAAAAACAATTGCCAACCCTTTTGAATGCTAATAATGCCAAAGACGATGGTGAACAGTCAAAATTATTTGCAAATAGATTCAATGTAATCTCTTTCAATTAAATATATAATAAAAAACCCTTGAGTGGAACCAGTCCAAAAAACAAGATGAGAAAATTGTGGTTTTGTTTCTTTTTCACAACCAAACAATAGTACATTCTCTAGAGGTTCACAGTATAATTGAGGGCAGGTAACCGGAATCAGCAGATTTCAACTATGCCCAGATGACCAAACAGCACTAAAGTCTATGATGTGGCTGTACTTCAAAATGCAAACCAAAAAATATTCTACTGTTGCTATATCTAAAAAAAATCTATGAAGTTGCTTTTCAGGATTGCATTTCATAATTGGATCTAAATATGGTATATAAGATATTGCTTTAAGCTTAGGCAACTGCAAGTTATCTAATCAGGAAATTAACCTAAGAAAGAGGATCAATGACAAATATTTTGACTAATAATTTCTTTCTGAGTATGCAGTTACTAAGAAATATAGAGTGTTGCCTTGCTAAGACTGGATATTACCAAGTAAATTTTAATATATGGAAATAAGAGAAAATGCTGTAGTGTAAGAAAGCCCGTATTAGTACATGTGCACACTGTAGACTAAATCACGTTAATGTTCTCTGTATACATTGTAAAAATAATTAAGCAGAAAACCATTAATTACTCTTTATGTGCATGTTAAGGTAATGTGGGTAGAATTCTGCAGTACACGAGAATGAATAAAACTATAGACGACAGAACAGGAAAGTAATATTTAAACAGGAATATATTGCAAATTTGTTAGAATAAAGACATGGAAGAATTTAAAATTATTACATTACAGTAGAATTGGAATCTTTGAGATAGTGGTTATAATTATGTTGCAACAGCTGAGCATTGCAAGTTGAGAGCCATTTCCCAACTAAATTTTCAGTCAAGCTACTGAGTGACATAAGTCTCATTTTTTAAATGCCTTGGGTCTTACGTTTTTTACTGGCACAACAAAGATCATACTTCATAAGCTTAAACATTTTCTACTCATTGAAAAATAAATTCAACTGAAGAAGTTTTAAAATTTTATTTTATTGCATTTACTTTATTGAGTTGTAAAGTGACCATCAAACAAATAGATAAAATCTTAAGCAAAAATTAAAAATTCAATTGTTACACAGATTTTTCACTTAGAAACATAGTGGGAAAGAAAATTCAGTAAAACTTTTATGTACTGACAATTTCTCTTTTTTTTCCGTAGCTAAAGAGAATCTTGTGACAATTATACACTGAGAATGCAATAATTAGAAGACAATATTGCAAATTGAACTGAAATGCTGAAATAGTGTAACTTGCCATATGAATAGAAATATTTTGTGACACTGTGATGGCATAACCAGACAGAAAGTATTTTAAGTAAATTCTTGAGCAATGTGACAATTCAAGGGGTAAAGAAAGACTGGGTTCATTGCACCACGAGGCATCCAAGTGATAGAAGTAAAAATGACAAGGGAAGTAGAACATCAAACAGGCAGGGCATCCTCCTGCATATACAAGAGACATAACTGTAAACAATAAAAATAAGCTGGATCAGTAGCAGTTGAGACATCCCACTTATTAGAGGGAGACATGAAAAATCTGTTAGGTATAAGTGAAGTAAATAAGCAAAGAAAAAAGTCAAACTCATTTCAATGCACTCTTTTTA
The DNA here is from genome assembly GCA_013398855.1 of Mohoua ochrocephala. Lineage (NCBI taxonomy): Eukaryota > Metazoa > Chordata > Aves > Passeriformes > Acanthizidae > Mohoua > Mohoua ochrocephala. The sequence continues at coordinate 17,569 of VZTA01023041.1, read as the reverse complement.
TTTCGCCCAGAGCTCTTACATCCAATCACTCTGATATTGGTTACATAGAGCCAGCAAGGACCACAGCCCCATCAGTGATAACTGCATGATTTGAGCTCCGTAGCACTATATACTCACAACTGCTGTAAGCCTTAGGTAATAAGGGTGAGCAGCCTTAAATACGTGGTGATAAGGAGTAATGATGTGCAAGAAGTAGCCATTGGAAAAAAAAAAGTTAATAAGTGAATTTAGTAAACTGTTTATTTGATTGGTTTCATTTTTAGTTTAAAACTGCCATTGCTCCTGTAATGCTGGCTGCAACAATTACTCAGTGTTTCAGACAAACCTACTAGTCTGCTGATATTTATTAGTTAGGAAATTAAAAATTGTTGTGGTGGGAGTATTTAGAAGAGTGAAAAGGCAAAGTTGATGCATGGGCAAAGGGAAGAGGTAGGAGTGTGCTGGGATCCTCCCCTTAAACAGAAGTGCACAGATTAGTTTAAGACAGCTGTGAAACTATATTTTTTTTGTTCCTTCAATGTACCTATTTATGTAAAGACAATCCAATATTTTTATATTTACCATAACTTAGTTATTTTTTATCTTAAAAAAATGTTCACTTGGGTACATCTCCATGTCAGGCAGAGAAATTAATTCGTTCGTGGGTTTTTTAATTTTCAGTATTATTTGATAGCAGGATATTTCAAAGACAGGGAAACTGTGAATAGAGTATATAGAGTGGATTTACCAATATTTATAAATTATTCATATATAACAATATTGCTACATATGTGCTGAGAGTGACGAATTGCTTATAAGAAGTTGGCATAATATTAACTCTTGCACTATTCAATCCCTGAAATATTTTACTGTCTTCTTTTCCATGCAGGAATTAAAATATTCCTTTCAAGAAGAATTCCCAAGAGCTTGTCTTATTCTCTTCTGTTTTGTAAAACCAGAAGTACAACTAAATGGTTTAGACTTTTTTGTGTGCAATTTATCTTTCAAACATATTTATTTAAAGAATGTTTGATTTCTTCTTAGTAGTTACAACATGCAAAAAGCAAAAGACAACACATAATCCTTTGCTTACCCTTTTTTTCTTTATATAAAAGCAAAGACAGCATATATAGAGTATTATTTATCAACATTACTGTTTAAGATTTGCTTTGACTTATAAGAAAGTTGACTTCATCTTTGAAGTCAGAAAGATAAAAAAGAACCATTTTCCTTTTCTCCTGTTTTTATTTCTTCTGAAATACTTCTTTAAGAAAGTGATATTAAATGTGAATCATAACATTAGTACTCTTTTATGAAACCAGATTCTAGGAGAAAAACAAACAAAGGAACAATTCTGTATCAAAATCTAGATATGTTCTGTCTTGAAGAATTTCTTTAGTAAATTCTAACATCGGATTAGTTCCTTAAAATTAGTGCTTATATTAGTAATGCAAGAATGACAGCATTCACAGACAATTGGAGAACTGGTTGAGAATGATGCAAACCCACCAAAACCATCCATCTTTCATCATCTTTGAAAGACTGAGACAGTCAGGCAAGGTTTCTGGTGGCTCAAAAAAGTAAAAGCAAATGTCACACTCACCTTCAAGATGGGCAAGAAAGAGAGATTCAGGGAGGTGCAGACCTTATTCAGCTGAAGGTTGGAAACCACATCAAGGCACATGTAGGGCAAGAGGACAACTGAGAACAGCCATTTACTGAGGGTGGACTGATGCCTCACCAAACTGATTTCCTTCTCTAACAGGAAGATCAGCTTGGTGGGCAAGGGAAAGGAAGTGGCTGCCCTAATGTTACCAAGATCTTCTACATGGTGTCCCACAGCACAACTTCTTGTAGCTGTATTGGAAAAAAATGGTCTGGATACATAGAATGACAAGCTGGGTGAAAAATTGACTAAATTGCCATGCTGAAAGAACAATTGTCAGCAGTTCAAAACCCAGCTTTAGCCAGATATTACACATCAGCCTGAGTTACTCCTCAGAGTTGATACTGAGGTCAATATTGTTCAACATCCTCATTAATGGTCTGCATGATGAGGGAAAATACACTTTCAGCATGTCCCTAGACAGGAGGACAGCTTTTACATTGAGGGACTGTCTGCCACTGAAAAGGTTTTCAACTGACTAGAGAAATGGGTGGACAAAAATAACTTCGATTTCAATAGCCCTATACATTGGACAAAATAACACCATTCAACAGTACAGGCTGGAAGCTTGACTACCTAGACAGAAAAGAGACAAATCATTTTTTTGAGACAACAAGTTGAACGGAAGTCGGCAGTGTGCTTCTGCAACAATGAAAGCTAAGTGCCTGCTGGGCTGCATTAGCTGGAAAAGCATTAGGAAGAAATATCATATGCTTTCTCTGGTTTGACCATTCCTTAGGTATCTGTTTATGGCCATTTTAGGAGAAAAAAATTCTGATCTGATGCAGTGTGGTCACTCTCATGGTCTAAAAATGATGAACAGGTAAATTCCCTACACAAACTAGAGAAAATACAGTTACCTGTATAAAAGTTTTTCAACATCTAACTTCAAGGAATGCAGTGTAATGACTGGCTGGGACAGTCTTTGAATGTATGTTTAATACTAAGAGGATGAATCATAGGATGTCCTGAGGTGGAAGGGACCCACAAGGATCACTGAGTCCAACTCCTGGCCCTGCACAGGACCACCCCAAAAATCACACCATCTGTCTGAGCACATTGTCCAAACACTTCTTGAACTCTGTCAGGCTTGGTGCTGTGACAACTTCTCTAGGGAGCCTGTTCCATTGCCCAATCACTCTGTGGGTGAAGAACCTTTTCCTAATAACCAGCCTAAACCTCCCCTGACACAACTTTAGGCTATTCCCTTGAGTCCTGTCACTGGTCACCAGAGAAAAGGGATCAGTGCCTGTCCCCCCGTGTCACCTCATGAGGAAGCTACAGATGAAGTCTCCCCTCGATCTCTCATTTTGTCCAGGCTGCACAAGCCAAGTGACTTCAGCTACACCTCGTATGGCTTATCTCTAGATCCTTCAGAATCTTCATTTCCTTTGGACACACTCTAACAGCTTTATATTGTTCTTATATTTTGATACCCAAAACTGCACACAGGATTCGAGGTGAGGCTGCACCAGCTCAGAGCAGAGTGGGACAATACCTCCATCTACGGCTGCAAATGTTGTGCCTGATGCCCCACAGGTCATGGTTGGCCCTTTTGGCTGCCAGGCCACTGCTGACTTATATTGAACTTGCCATCGACCATGACCCCCAGGTCCTCTTCTGTGGTGCTGCTCTTCAGCCTCTCCTTCCTTCCTCTGTTCATACATTCAGGGTTGCCCCATCCCAGATGCAGAATCCAGTATTTGCCCTTGTTCAACTTTATACGGTTAGTGATTATCCAGACCTCTAATCATAAAGAATAAACCTCTAAGTTGTTTTCCTCTTAGAGAGGTAAGAGCTACTCATCTCATTAGGCAGAAGAGGCTCTTGGTAGATAAACTGAAGTAACTTGTTTTTCAACAGGAGTAAGGTTATATTACTAAGATAACTACTTGGGAAAAGAGCCACATTAGCAGATGGGACTTTCAGTGCTCCTTGGACTTACCATTTAAAAAGAAGTTCGTGTCTTGGAGCAGAAGGAATTCAGGAGGCAATCCCTGGGCTGTCAAGGTCAGTGCACAGCAGAACCTGTAGCCAGCAACACAAGGGAGTATGATACTATTGTCATTATAATTACATTTGAGGTTTTTTTCAGTCCTTTCTCACCTATAGATAGATAGAGTAGGTGCAGTTTTGACCCAAATCTAGAGAAGGATTAAACTCAGAAATGTAGATATGTAGCAAGATGCTGTAAGTACTACACATCTGCAACCCTAGCAAGTACTGTTTTTATGCTTTAGAATTTGCTTTTTTCAGATTAGGCATTTAATAGACATTTAATTTGCCACTGAGATATTGCAGAGCAAATATATGACTCAATCAAGCACAAATTAACTGATTGCTTTTAATTATACTGTAATAAGATGCCACTGCTTCAAGGGTTTAATCCAGGGGTGAATTTGTATTACAAAATTCTGTAAAAAATATTTAATGGAACAGCAAAAAGCCTTAGCTGATCTCTCAACTACAGTGCATCATCTCCTTCTTTTTATGACTGTGCATTTATGGTTCTATTGTAAAGAAAAAAAAAATCTTTCATGCTTGATGAATGGCACAGAGATAAAAAGTAAGTTGTGCTAAGTCTTGATCAAGCATGCCCGTTATCCCAGTAACGCCCTTTGACTAGGCTTTATGTTTGATTGTTTACATTCCACAAAGCCTTCTCTCACTCACCAATTTTGCAGCTCAGATGCAGTCCTTCTCACTGAACAGAAACCCTGGGTATAACAGTGATTATGCCCTCAGGTATTCTTGTCATGCCACGCTTGCTGCACATTCTATAGCACAATTGCAGGAAAGAGAATGGGAGACACTAATGGCTTTATGACTGCAGAAATATACATATGCTTGCAAAATCTTCCCTCCCTGCCCATCCACTTGAAACAGAGCACAATTTGCCTGAACATTGTCTGCTTTACTTCTGCATGATATTTCAATATCTGAAAATATTTTAGTCTTAGAATTTTTACATTTAAACAAACTAACTACTGCCAAGGAAATATGTTTTAAAAACCTCACAAAACAAAACAAAATCCCTGATAGTCTATACAGTTTTTATACCTGAGGCAAGTACATTTTTCTCTTTTGGACGAGCATTTTATCTAGACTTTTTGAACACTGGGGACACCACAGTTTTTATCTCTTTAAAGAGGGAATAACGTTTGTCAACAGCAGCAAACACCATTTCTGATTTGAGACTACATCATATCTTTTATATGTACAAATGCAGTTGTGAATGGGATTCTATGATTTTGATTTTAGCAACTCTTTAAAATGGTGTTTTGTACCAAATATGATTTATCTATAAATAAAGGATCCTGAGTTTACATAAGTCTTTATGTTTGTGGAATGGGATGTTGTACTTCTATTGTATGTTTAATGTCATATTATATAAGCAGATAATGTGGCTGTCTCTTTTAACCTTGAAGACTGAAACCACACAGCTCAAATCAAGTCACAAATGCATTCGGTGCTTATTGGACAGCACTGAATATGTTAGCAGCTGAAATGGCTTTGGGGAAAAAAAAACCTAAACACTAACTGTTAATAGCTTAAAGAAAGAAAAAAAAAATCTCTTAAAGAAGGAAAAAAAAAAAGTAGAAATTTAGCATATAAAAGTGGATCACTAAGTTAGCTGCCTGGTCTTTGCTTGCAAAACTAAGCCTGCATTCTGCTGCTGGACGTTATCAATATTTAACTGCCCCTGACAAGACAAAGGCACATAGTATGAACCAAGAATTATTACTGTGAATACATAAGTCTTTACCTGCAGTGTTTTTATATCAATAATTGATTTTCAGTATGCAACGATACAGAGTTTGTATCTCATTAACAAATTGGGACGTAATTATCAAATATTCATTGATAGAATAACTAGCCTAGCAGATAACATTGAAACAGTGGAAATAATTATGTATTTCTTTTTAAAAAGTTTTGGAAGTGTCTAAGATGACATTCTTAAAATTAAAGTAGAGAATTATAATGAGATTAAATTTTCAGGGATAGATACAAAGCTGATTGAAAATCTCACTGAATGAATAGATGCCAACTTTTTGACTGATTAGTATGTGAGGTTTCTGGTCTGGTCACAGTTTCGTTCAATACTTTTATTGAGTTAACCAGTAGAATTTGGAGCATATTCTAAAATTTACTGACGACATCAACAAATCTGACTAAATCAAATTAGAGGGGCTGCAAACAGATTAGATGATCGGTTTTTAAAGTCTGCAAAATACAGATGTTTTGAAATCAGCAAAAACAACAGTGCATAGCAGTAGCATGGTGTTACAGTTCAGGTTTGTAAAATTCACTAAAACAAGATATAGACAACAGTTAAGAGACATTACTGCTTAAAAGATGGAGGTTCACAGGAGTCCCTAAATTAACCATTGTTGATGGGGAAGAAATGATTCTCTGCATGAAAAAGGAAAATGCCATTTAGGAAGCAATATGATTTTTCTGTCCTAAGTTTCAGTCTCATCTCGACCCACTTAGAAAGAAATGTATAGTCAAAATAGGAGACAGCAAGCAAGAATAGCATGAAAAGTTGAAAACATAACTAAGGAGGAAAGGTCAAGACAATGGTTTTGTTTTATTTAACAGACAAAAAAAGACTGCCATGAAAAGGATAATAACCAGATGTCCTCATTCTGTTGGCAAAATAAGAGGTTTATGTTAAATATAAAGAGAAATTTTCCCTATAATAAAAGCAGTGAACTGAGATTATAGAATACATTTTTGAAGAACTGAATAGATATTTATCTGTGGCTCTATTTATAGTCAAGTAATGTTTCACCCTTCTTCAGTAAAGGAGAACTGTGTAACCTTTTACAATAACATCCAGCCTACTTCTTCCATGACTTTTTTATTGTACATTAATAAAGAATTGGAAAAATATTTCAAATGTCTTGCGATATGCCAAATTTATTAAGAAATGCACATTAATTACATTGTAAGATATAAATATATAAACATTGTATGAACATTACTTTCATAAGTAATGTTACCTAGATTTCAAGAAAAAAAGGAAAGAAAATGTTCACTTCTTTACTTCTGTTGTAAATCTTCATGGACCAGTACTTGAATACCATTGATGAGATGTGGACATCTAATGTACATCACTCACCAAATACTGTCATGGGCAAAACAGATTTGAATTAGAGATATTAATTAAATGTATTGCTAACAAAATCAGAGCAAGATAATGAGAAGTAAAATAAGACCTTAAAAACACCTCCTCCTTATCCCTTCTCCCTCCTTCCCAGCTTTACCTCTTCCCTGTAGTGGTGCAGGGGGGTTATTGTCAGTTCATCACAAGTTGTTCCTGTTGCTGCTTGGGGAGAAAAGTCCTTCCCCCGCACCAGCGTGGGGTCCCTCCCATGGGAGACAGTTTTCCATGAACTTCTTCAACCTGAGTCCATCCCAAGGAACAGTCCTCAAAATACTGCAGTGTGGGTCACTCTACTGCAGGATGCAGTCCCTCAAGGACGGGCTGCTCCAGTGTGGGTCCCCCACAGGGTCACAGGTCCTACCAGAAAACCTGTTCCAGAATGGACTCTTCTCTCCACAGGTCTGCAGGTCCCTGCCAGGAGTCTGCTCCAGCACAGGACTCCCGTGGGTTAACAGCCTCCTCTCAGGCATCCACCTGCTCCAGTATGGGTCTTCTCCACAGGCTGTGGGTGTATCTCTTCATCCTGTATCTCTTCATCCTGTATCTCCCACCTCCATGGGCTGCAGGGGCACAGCTGCCTCACCACGGTTTTTGCAGGGGAACCTCAGCTCTGGTGCATGGAGCACCTCCTCCCGCTCCCTCTCCACTGACCTTGGTGTCTGCAGAATTGCTCTTCTCATGTTCTCCCCCTGCTCTTCTCTGGCCATAATGACAACTTCACAATAACTTTTTTTTGTTCTTCTTAAATATGTTATCACAGAGGCATTACCATCATTCCTGATTGGCCAGCAGCACGCCCGTCTTGGAGCTGTCTGGCATTGGCTCTGGTGAACATGGTGGAAGCATTGGCTAGACGTGGTGGAAGCTCCTACTAGCCTCTCACGGAAGCCACCCCTGCAGCCACCCCTGTAGCTCCCTGGTACCAAAACCTGGCCATAAAACCCAATGCAAAGTTGAAAAAAATATATATATAATTCATGGTGATAGAACAGGGAAATCATAGCTAATGCTGATTTATAAAAATTTCTGATGAGTGAGAAAAGAGTTTGTATGAATGCTGACACAACAGAGCTACACTGAGCATAATGCAGTTTAACTGATACTCAGCAAAAAATAAAATTGTGTTTGTTTTAAAAGCAAACTTAAAAGTACATATAAACCCACAACTATTCTATAACTATAGATGACACCTTTTCCTCTTAAATCACATTTTCTATATGATACTGAACATTTATATACTGAAAAACGCAATAGCAGAGATAACTGTATCCTTTAAAGTTAAAACTAATTTTTACCAAATTTGTGTAGCCAGTTCAATACAAAACTTGTTTTGTGAATATTTTATGCATATTTTATTGATCACAGTGTTTAAATAGATATAATTTATTTATAACAACCGCTAAATGTTAGGAGATAAAGAAGTGGGAAATATAATACAGAAAGGAGCAGAATTTGGATTGGCATCTAGCTAGCTTCCATGGATTGTCTATATTTTCTGAATGTTTGCAAAAACACATAAGATTTGTGTAGCCAGTTCAATACATAACTTGTTTTGCGAATTGTCTATATTTTCTGCATGTTTGCAAAACCACATAAGTGCATTCCTAGCCTAGACAGAAAATCCATCTTGTTGTTTTTCAAACATGTTAAATACATCTCAGTAAACAAGTAATATAAAAACATATAGCTTCATAGAGAACAATAGTATTTTGGATCTGCAAACAACTTTTTCCCCTGTCTGATGTCGCTACTATTTAGCCCTCTGAGGTTAGCATTTATTGATTCTGCTTTTACTTTGATTGGATATTACCTACTTCAGTGCTTCAGTAAATTGAAACCTTCTCCAGTTCAAGGAAGAAATCTGAGAGCAAGGCAGTGAGAAAATGTACACTGACCTCAATTTGTTTCAGACGGTATTGGCAAAAACATTGTCATCAGGTTGCAGAAGTGACCTCAGCTAGCAAGAGATAAAAATAAAACCTCATATTCTCAATAAGCCTTTAACAGAAGGAGATTTAATTATTCCCAAAGTACAAATCACAGCACTATTCTTCTACGTTCTCTAAATATGAGAATCTCTATTACCCTAATGATTTTCAAGTTCAGCATCCAAACGCATTCCCTGCTGAATAAACTGGTTTTATGTGATGTAAGATTTGTTTCATATCTACAGTGTTATTATCCATATTATATATTTTACTGCTTATATGTATTTATCTAAGTACTACATAGATATTATAATATGATATCTATAATATAATCGATATGATATAATATGATGTGATATGATGCAATACAATAAATATAGTGTAATATAATATTTATAATATAAGAGCCAAATCCTCATGCCTGGGCCTATGCAGAGAAGCACGGGCAAATTGAAAGTTGTGAAACTAATGTTCTCAGTTCAAAAGTTAGAGGGTGCCTTTCTTTGGCAATTTTTTTTTTACTCTTTCCAGATGTACATCTCCATTACACTTAAGATGGTTTTATACAAGAGTTTAAATTTAAGCACTTTTTTTCTCAGATCAATGCTTATCCTTGCAAATGTGCAACTACCACAATTTGATCCTTTTACCCGCTTTCTTTTTAATTTCTCATGCACAAAACCTCTGCCACTGGAAAAGAATTACCATTTACCCCTACTTCTTCCTATGTCACATGTAAACCAAAAAAATGTTTGTGTATCTGGGGTGAGTTAGCCTTAGCAAACAGCCAAACACACACCTAGCTGCTCACTCACTTTCTCTCCTTAGTGGGACAGGGGAGAAAATGGGATGAGAAAGCTCATGGTTCAAGATAAAAACAGGGAGATCCCTGACCAGTTACCATTATGGGCAACACAGACTGAACTTGTAAAAATTAACTTTATTTATTTACGATAAGAATAAAATTTAATTACTGATTTGGGTAGTGAAAAACACAGACAAACTTTACAACAGCTTTCCTTCCCCCACTGTCCTGGATCAGCTTCACTTCCTATAAACAGCATAGGTTGAGGATGTGGGGTTATGGTCAGTAATTATGGGGGTTTCTTTGCCGCTCCTTCCTTCTCACCCTTTCCCTGTGCTCTGGCATGGGGTTCCCAAGGAGAGCACTCTCTCAGGAATATCCATCTGCTCTGATAGGGGTCCTTCACAGGCTGCAGTTGTTACCTGCTCCGACATCATAGAGCGCCAGACAATTATTTTAGGCCTGGACTCATTTCTGATAAAAACAATTTCTTATTTCTTAATTTCTATGCCTCTGTTGCAAGTAAACATTTAAATGTAGCTCAGTGAGGGATAGTTCAAGGAAAACAAGTGTCCAGGTTTCTCAGAAGTGCATTGTAAGTTCAAGCAGCAACTCTGGAATCTTCTGATAAAGAACTTCTTCAAACCACATCAGTCAAGTTTATTCAGCAAGACTTTTGAGACACTGAGTACTCCTGAAACTTTTTACCATAAAAATTTTAGTTCAGCACATGTCACACTTGGAAAGGAAGTTTTAGATTTTGCTACAGATGGTGAATGTACATTACGAATGTAAACTCATTCACAGGAAATCATTCACATGAATTCAAATGAATTCACATACATGTGAAGCAAAATCTGCTATAACCCAGTTTGCTCGTTTGCTTGCTTGTTTGTTTTTCAGAAATCAGGGTAAATCAACTGGGTAAATTAATAAATAAATACCCACCCTTATCAGCACTCAATAAGAAGCTGGAGCATTTTTGTTTGGCTGGGGTTTATTTGTAGAAAACAGAATAAATCTACTTTCTGTCTTTTATTCCACCCCTTTTTCATGAAAAAAAAATATATGTAATGGCAGAGAGTACCTTTGGATTCATAAGAGATTCATAGTGTACACTTGAGTACTCTATCTACTCAGCCTTCACAAACAAAAGGGAGAACATCTCCTCATTCTCCATTTCAGATTGCTCTATCAGCCTTTACAGATGAATTGACAACCCAAAGAGTCTTGAAGTTCCATCTCTGTGCTGAAAATGAATTCAACACCACTGGTTGAATTCATACTACCAGAAAATCTGATTTGGCCACCAAAATACAACAAATAGTTAAAATGCAAGTGTTTTAAATCTAAGAACTTTACCTGTCTTTAAAAAGTTATTTCCGTTCTCCTAAAACATTTTAATACAGTACAAAGTTTTTGTTTGTTTGTTATTGTTTGCAGTTTGACCTTTGATGTCACATGGCGGTATGTCAAATGAAGTAATTCTGATCATGTGAAATTGGATCATGTCTCACATACATCAACAGGATTGATCAAACCTGACAAGACGCATCAAAATGTGACACATATGCCTCAAAAACAGACATAATATTGGCTTCTGAAAACAATAGTGTTTCTTAATAATTTCTGAAAGATATCTTTTCCTTTGGGAATAAAAACAAACACATATCAACAAGGCAAATGGTTTCACTGGAACTTGAACATGATCATCAAAGAGGCCCGGGAAAAAGAGATACTTTTGCTCCCTTTCAGGAAATTCACTAGATAGTAAACAATATTATCTTCCAAATTCATTTCAGTTTAAGATAAGATTTGTAAATAACATTTTGATATAAAAAAGTAAGAAGGAAATTAATTAGATGTACAAATTGTCATGAGATGGGAAACACATTTTGTCTCCTTTGAGTACTGTCCCAGACATAAATCTTTTAATGCTCCATCACACCACCTAGCAACACGCTAATGGGCTCCTCATGGTCCAGATGCTGTCCAGTAGACTCATGTTAATTCACAAAATTCACGAAACTGTTCATACTGGAGAAGAGGAAGCAAATTTCTGCTTAACAGAGAAGAACATGTATTACTTTCAAATATAATCTAAGAAAAATCAGAGGGATTTGCTTATATGGTATGTTTTTTATAGAAATTACTATGAGCTCATTTTATCATATTCATTTCAACTGAGTTACGAATTAGCCATGAAAATCCAAGAGATAACTTAGGAAATAATGTATTTAAATAAAACAGAATCTGGCTTCAAAATACTTAAATAGTTCATTGTCCTTTAGGATTTCTTTACACACTCCCTTCCTCCTCCCCTCCCCCCTTTTTCTATTACCTGAGTGGCCCTCTGTAGTTCAGAACCACAGCAGTTTACAGTAAAATTAGATATAAGGAAGTTACGTGTTTACTAACAATGCAAAACCAATAAACATTGTTTCCCTGAACATGAAAGAAATAAATCAGCTGATGATTTTCATGCTCATTCTTCACTTAATCCTGAGTCTTTCAGCAAAGACTTTTCTAGTGGTCATTTTAGCAGCCTGTCTCCACCTTTATGTGTGGCCTTGGCAGCTACCTCTGTCTCTTTCCACAGTGTGTCTTGTATTTTTAATGCATGCACGTAAGCACATGAGTAGCTGTTTATTTGTATGTTTAGGTCACAAACCCTTGATACTCTGCAGTGTAATATCACACATGCATCATGAGGCTCTTTCATCCCTCTTAAACAAAGGAAATGGTTAAATGTCCAGCTTCAGTGACACAAAACCAGACCAGCAACACAGATCAGTCTGTGGTAAAACACAAAGCACTAAGCAACTTTATGCCGTTCTAATTATGTATTTCTGTCAAGTCCCTTATTTCTGTGGAAGTCTGAAAAGACATCAACATAAATTCAATTCACATTAAAGCTTTTAATGGTAATGTATAAAGAATAAAGATTCATATAGTTTGCTATACGAATATTTTTATTTATATATTCAGAGATTTAGGACCTCAAAAGAGTTACAGCCCTGAAGTCCTGTCGTATTTTCATGTACTACCTTTCCCTGATGCAGCAATTATCAGATATGTAGATGATTTTGAAAGGGGTTGTCTGCTGACAGAAATTACAATCCAAAGAGGCAGCGGTTAGATTTGGCAGGAGTGTTATCTTTGACACTGGGTAAAGAGAAAAAAAGAGGAAGAGAAAAAAAATGTTATTGAAGGCTGAGGAAAACAGAGCTTTTCTGTCAAGTTTTTTTTCATGCTAGCATCTCTAAGTATCTGCCCTAGAGCATTTTACTCTTACTGTATTTCATTATTTCACTTGCTTATGTTTCACAGTACAGATTTAACTCATCCAATACTAATAGCCAAACAGTTATTTTTAAACATTATTTCCAAATGTTGTTAGCTATTGTTGTGAGTATTTGAGACATATCAGCATAAACGAGGTCTGACTTTACTGCTGACCTTAGTCCTAGTTCTTCCACTGTGCAGTTAAACAGACAACTGAGGAAGTGGACAAGTTTGAAAACAGAAAGCAGTTTTTGGTGCAGGTGCCCATTTTTCAGTAGTGGGGTTTTTTAGGGCAGCCTCTGTGACAGAGCCAGCCTCAGCTGACTCCAGCAAACTCATCTTTCCAATCCTCATGTAGATAGACATATTAAAAATGGGATTTGTTACCATAGCAGGAGTTCAAAACCACTACTTGAGGAATTAAGGGTTAAAAACAAGTGATACCCTAAGACAAGAATACCTGTACAGAAACTGATACCTCAGAGAGTGAAAAACAGCCAGAATGGGGAGGGAATTAATGTAGTCAGAGGGTTAGAGAAAATCAGATGGGCTACAACAGATACTGATAGGAATATAGTACAAAGATTAGTCCAATTACTAAATGGGAAAAGGATTAAATTAATGAATGTTTTAAATTGCTGAATTACTTTAATGCAACTTTTCAGTAAGAGACAAAAAAGTCAATAACAGTTTTGGCAATTAAAAAGTAATGAAGATCTTGTAAAGTCATCTGTTGAAAAAAAAAATCCAGAAAAGGAGAATTTATTTAATTGAAATGCATGCAAATGAGCTAGTCAGATAAAGGTTTCATTCAGTAAGAGTACCATGTACCTACTTCTAAACAAGTGAATGCTTTCAAGGATGACAACAGCATAACAATACTTGTGTGATTAAACTAAGCAGTCATCTAATTATCCTGCTGAATTACAGCTTATATAAGGTCAAAACAAGACTTCCTGGCTTACAGAGCACCTATATGATCTTCTGGAAATATATTTATTGATTTTCCCTCTCATCTAGTTCAAACTGAGTTGGACACCACATGTCCGGGATCCACAGGTCCAGTACAGAAAGCCGCAACACAGGTGACAGCTTTGGATTCAGGTCACTCTGTCTGAGATTTAGTTTCTTGCACCGTGTAAGTATCTTATAATACAAAGTCATTGATTAAAAACATCAAGGATGGTGCTGATGATTCCATCCTCCTTAGATGGAAGATGCCTGTATGTCTGGTTGCAGCTCTATCGAGTCTCATTCTGGCATCTAATAATCTTGTTCTGAGTTTGCAGTGTCTACACGGTGGCTCACAATTCTGGTCAGGGACAGAATGTGCATTATTTGATAAGAGTCAGAAAGTGAATATTCAGTGAAAATTTGTAGGATGATGAAACTGCTATTTCAAATCAAATTAGACTGAGGGAAATCCCATGAATTTGTTTACTCCTGAGGTGAGTATCCTAACCACTAAAGTATTATATAATAAGCGAGGATGACAGCGCATCACAGAATTCAATTGAATTGGCCAGGTTTACATCATACCTGATAAATCAATCTTTTTATGATGACTAAATGTTCAAAAGTCTGTTTTCTGCCTTGCAAATGTCCTTAGGTAAAGACAGGTGCTCATTTGCCACTTATTAGCATCCATAATCCCAAATAATATAAACCTTTCCAAACACTTTAGCTCTTATGTTGGTATTTCAGACCTGGCAACACATCAAAATTCTAATCTTGGACAATTGACTTTATCTTTGCAAGACATTTTTTTTTTCTTCTCGTTCCCTGATGCTCAAAAGTCATTCTTATGCTATAGAGAACAGTCTAACAATTAATCCCAGTTGCTGCATTTGGGCATACTTTGTAATGAACTAATTAGAATGCAACTGTAGCATGACTTTTGGAGATAGATCTGAATGACATATTTTACATAACATTATTAAGTGCTAACACATACAGAAGATTTTTTCCTTAAAAATACTTCTACTTTGATGCTCAAATGATTGATAACATGAAAAAAAAAATACAGTTTTATGTATAACTAACATTTTTAACCATCTTCATGCTAATTTCATATGATTGCTATCAATATGTTTTCCACAAACAGGACTACATATGGGACTACAGATATTTATCACCATGCCAAATCATATTTCTGGAAGAGAAACAAACAGGCTTTCAAGATATGAACACCCTTTAAATATCTTCCATATCATCCTATTTGGCAGGACCAGACTCGATACAGAATTGTTGTTTTTCTTTACTCTTAAATCTTTTCCTAGTTGTAGTCTTTGTTTCACCTTGAGGGGAAATTGCTTGTTCCTGCTAGAATAATTTTCTTTACACTTGAGGACCAGATATCTTTATAAGGGATTAATCCTCAAACCCCTGTGGGCTAAGTACATGTAAATGCATTGCACTATTAGTCATACTTGGCAAATCTGAAGAAAAAAAAGCCAATCCTTGTAAGGGTTTTATGGAAGCACTAGGTTATAACTTGTACAGCAGCAAGGGAATCAGCAGGAAACACCAAATACTCAAGAGTTCCCTCTTCCCTAGGGTGTCTTCCTCAGAAAAGTAACAGAGTTAATCCCCTTCTGACTTTGTCTCAAAGAACTGACTCTTTTGGAACAGAACAGGAAAAGAGGGATCTCCAGATACGATCTATGAAATTATACCTAAGGCCTAGAATTGCCCTCAACTTCCATGGCACTCTTTTACATTTTTTAGTTGGCAGCATCTCAGACTTGACATAATTTATTTTCCCTGAACTATGCTAAATATTCATGAGACTTCATACTCCATCCTTCCCTATAGCATACTTCTAAGAAATATAATTGAAAACAGAACCCATATAAATGTTATCAATGATTCTTTATGACATTTGTTTGCTCCTTTCTGCAGTGGTTAGAAGACTCTGTTGTCATCACTACGTGGATAAGCAGCAATAATTTTCCAATAAGGCAAAGAGAAATGATTAGATGTTAGCTGAAAAAGGGCAGTAAGCACTATTAGGCAATTTTCTTGAAAATAAAGGGAAAAGTAAGTGGATATGTGATAATTATATCTCAGAATTTTACATTATTTTCTCACTTTTTTTTTTACATATGTATGGGTACTATTGAAATATTTCTGAGATTTGGCTATCTTTCCCAGTCCAGGATTTAAACCAAAAAAGGGAAGGGTGACAGATAATTTGTTTATTAATTTATTTGTTATCACAAAAAGTGCTTCTCAGCTTCTACAGAGAAAAATCTTCATTTAAGTTCTGTTCAAATACACATTTATAAGAAAACTGTTGAATCTTCTGAAACAATAAAAGACAAGCTTTGAACTCCTTACACCTCTGTGTGCCATAAATACTTCTTATGTTCTTTGTTCTTACACAAGGAGGTTTTAATATATCCAAGTTACTGCTCCAGGGATTGGTAAATTAGGATAAAATATTGGCAATTTTTAAATTATTATTGTCCATTATGATTCATCTCTCCTGAAAGCTTAGGCATCTAAAACATGTTTCGTGTTTTTTGACAAAGAAGGATGAATACTTGAGACTCATGCACCAGCACAGCACCTTCTGATAGCCAACAGCTAGCGTTTGCATCAAAATGAGAAGAATCCTTCTGCTGTAGTTTTTTAGACCATATTCATAAATGTGCTAGGAAAAGACCTTAGGTGTGTGCCAAACCTCTCTTTCCCTGATATTTCAATCAGTTCTGAAACCATTTTAATTTGGATTCACCGATCACTACTTACCATTAAATGTAGCTGTTTTTAAAGAACCATAACTAACACAATTCCTGTGACAGTTAAGTTTTATCTAACTGAAAGCGAAAAAGTTAACTGCTTATCTCTATGGAAAAGGTTGTGCACAAAGTGCTCTTGGCCCACTGAATTGTCTTTTGCAAGGCCTTGGACATATACTCCTTAAAGCCAAATTGCCAAGATATGGACTGGATAAGTACATGATAAGGTGAGTAGAAAATTAGCTGGACTGTCAGGCTGAATTGGTAGTGATCAGTAGCACAAAATCCAACTGGTAGTCAGTTAGTAATGGCATCCCTCAAGGATCTATACTGAGGCCGACAGAGTTCATTAATGATCTGAGTGATGCAATAGAGTGGATAGAGTACGCCCTCCATGAATTTATGCAAGGTGCAGAATTGAGAGGAGAAACTGGCGTACTGAACAGGAGAGCTGCTCTGAGAAGGGACATCAATAGGCTGGAAAATTGAGCTGAAAAAACTTCACGAACTCCAGCAAAGGTAAATACAAATTTCTCTTCCAGAAAAAATCCTTGTCATCCTGTTGGGCATCCAGCTATGGGATCCCCAGCACAAAATGGGCATGGACCTGTTGGGGTGAGTACAGAAGAGGGACACCAAGATGATTAGAAGGATGGAGCACCTCTCCTGTGAGGAAAGATTTTGAGAACTGGGTTTGTTTAGCCTGGAAAAGAGAAAGCTTTGGGGTGACCTGATTGCAGCCTTCTGTAGAGGATCAGACCCAAGCACGTTTTGTCTCAAACATTCTTGCTGTTATGACAGGAAGTATGTGGTCAGAGCAGAGGGTCTTGCAGAGGTGGGGCTGCACTATTCTGACCCAACTTCCTGCTCCACCTTGAGACTCAGACTCCCCTCTCTTTGCCCTCCATACTCACTTCCTGTGAAAGGTCTGGCAGTGCATATGTGAACAAAAGAGTGTGAAAACTGTGGCTTACATAAGAGGTGTGCACCAGG
>VZTA01023040.1:26446-94752 GCA_013398855.1 Mohoua ochrocephala | reverse complement strand
AGCATTCCCTGCCCTTTCCCTCTGGTGTGTATTAAACATTACTGTGCTCGGTGAATTGAAATCAATTATCTGCAAATGCCATCGAGATGAGTCCCGTGCATTGACTGTGGCCATGGCATTGTCCTGTGCGAGGCCTGCACCAGGGGAGGGTCACTGACTAACTCTGGCAATCATGGCAAACAAGCCCGTTTCCAGGAACGGAATCCGATCCACAGCAAACATCCTTGAGCGGAGAAGTGGTGGTAGGTGTTGTTTTTCAGCCTGCCAGGTTTCTTACTTCTCTCTCCTCCTCTTAAAGAGACAAGCATGCAAGGGATGGTGAGCTGCTAGAAAATAGTAATTTTACAGAAAAAGTGGTGAATCCTATGGCATCCTGAAAAAGTGTTAAATTGCCAAGTTTCAGAGGCAGAGCATGGGGCAGTGGTTTAGTCTCCTCAGAGCTGTCTTTTCAGACTGTCTGCAGGCACATGTAAGCACTGCTTGTGCATCATCAATATTTCAAGCTCTTTATGTTTAACATCCCACTACTTTCTCAAAAAAATTTCAAAAAAAAAAATTAAACCCGAGCTTTTGCAGAAAGGGAAAACTTCTGAAGAAAATTTATAAAGAGAGTGGTAAAGTTTCTCTCCTTTATTACACTAATCACTGGTTTAAACTCAAAAATTATATAGGGTTTTTTTTGTGAAAATGCTTATTGGTGTTTTCTAAAGTGATGTGCCATTTACTCTGACTGAGATCAAAGCCATGAAGGAAGATGAAGGACACGGTGCTGTCTTCTTCCTCTTGTAGTTTGCATCATTTGAAAACAGGGAAGAACAGCAGGAATTGCTTTCTTACTTCTGTGGCCTTTACCCACAGCAAAAAGGACAGCAGGTTCAAACACTCTCAAATAAAGGATGATCATCTGCAAGTATTTCACAATTTCAGGAAGAGATAAACTGCTAAAAAATGTAACTGATCGTAGTTCAGTGCTCACATGTGGTAACCTGTGAATCACTAATCATAGAACACTCGGTAGCTGAAGTTGTCAGACTTGATCCTGAGGTTGTATCTTCCCGTCTTTCGCTGGTGCTGGAAAACGAGAAGGGTCACAACTCCCAGCACAAAGCCAAGCACTGCAAGGGCTATGAGGATGATGCATCCAATTCCTATCCCAGCCTCCTTCTCTCTCTTCATACCAGATGCTAAAAAAAGAACAAAATCAAGAGGTGAAAGAAAAAAACTTTGAAATTCCTAAATCTTTTACTGGGGAGAGAAACAGTTTCCTACAAATTAGCCAAGATGCCAGTAGAGAACTGTGCTACAGAACTGTATCAGCCTTCTGGGGGGGGTGATTCTCTTGGAAGGAGGACAGTCCTCTTGCTGTGAGGACAGTCCATGTTCTCTTTTTACATACAATGTAGAGTCCTTGCAGATTGAAGTGTGATTTTCAGCTAAAGTAAGAATGAAAGAATTAGTGGTGGTGACTTTTTGAAATGCTGTCTTACTTTCAGAAGGACTTTGGAGGTGAAGCATTCTCCTATCTTAATCCTGCCTCCATTCATCTGTGATCATAGAAATGGCTTGATTTGCTTTTATCATATATGTAACTGTTCTTCAAACACAGAGTATTTGGGGAAGGATTCTCTGTGTGTGCTGGGTCTCTTAAGTTCCCAGCTGAGCCAGCAGAGATGTGGCTGGGGTGGGCAGTGGAGTCACAGGGGCTTGGTCACCACGGGCTCAATGCTGCACCTGAGCAGTCATTTAGAGGCAACTGAGCAGCCCAAAGTTGTCTGCAGTGTCTGCACAAGTCTGGCAGACAGGGCACAGGACCTGCAGGAGACCTGTGCTCTGCTGGAACAGCACCCAGACTCCAAGGGGAAGGAAAGAATAAATACCAAATGCCCCAGTGTGGGCAAGAGTCAAGTCCCAACTTCCTCCCAAGGCACCACAGACCACAGGCAGAAAGTGTTCTCCTGGTTCCCTTTTAGCCACTTCCATATATTTGTCCAAATCTGCAAGCAGAAACCCCTCTCCCTTTATCATTACGCCTCTCTTCATGTTTGCACAAGTTCTTATAATTCCTTCTTGCAAAGGCTCGATGCACCTACCAAAACCTGCATTTGTTTGCTTACATCTTCAGGACAGCACTTGTTCTGCCAGGCACTTGTGTGGCACCTGAGGTACAGAGAAGATAAATACCACTGCACACAGGCCTGCAGTTAGAGACAAGATTTTTGGCCAAAGGGCACTGCTGGCAGCCACAGAAGTCAGTAAGAGCAGTGTCCAAGCTACGTAACACCCAGGGCATCGTTCCAAGGCAGGCCAAAGCAGTGCTGTGTAATATATTTAGTCTTATTTCTGAGTTTCAGCATAGAACAGAGGAATAAAGCAGAACATGCACAGTGGAAATAGTAGCCAGGCACAGACAGAGCAGGCCCTCCTGAGGACGTGGAACAGTGGCCTTTGCCATAACATGTGACCAGGTGTTGGCAGAGCAGGTGAAGTTTTTCTTGTTTCACTGCAGCAGTTACACCTGTTTTACCTGACATCGTAATTCATGTCGTCTCCTTCAACACCGAGATGTAGATCACTTAAAATGTGGTGTGATTATCCAAATTGGCAATAAGAGACAGCATCCAAAAGTGCCACCTTTGCCTAGAAATCAATTTAGCGCAATGCAAAGAAAGCTCCCCTCACCCGAGGTCTTTTGGGGAAATGGCCATTTTTCAAAATTAGAAATGCATCAGGGTCTTGAGCAAAAATGGGAGAGAGAGCTACTCATTGTAAGAGCTAAACAAAGCAAGCTGCATTAATTGCGATGGTTTTTTTTAAAAAAAAGAACTAATTCAGAAATGAGCACTGCAGGCCTATTTGAACAGACCGTGTAATGGAAGAAAAACACATTCTTCTAAGTCAGAGTCAGTTCCTAGGTCCAAAAGAACATTATGAACTGTCTACTCACGGTAGCCACATGTTAAGACTCTGATATTGGCGAGCCAAAACACTCTCGGTGAGTGTTTTACGTTAATAAGTTATAAATGTAAAGCTGGAGGGGGCCAAACGACTGAAAACATGAGAGACCACAGGTGCCCTGGAAAGCATCACTCGGGTTAAATGCAGGAAAGGCAGGTGCATAACAAATTACACCTTGCTTGTCCACAGTGCTGGTGTTTGCCCTCAGTTAACCTGTGCTGCACCAAATTAACCGAAGGCGCTGCGCATCAGCTGGGCTCTGCCACTTCCCCTCACCGTGGTAAGGAAGTCAATACCAGGGAGCCAAAGGAAACACAACAATAAAATCTCTTACATCCTCTGATTTGGGACTTCAGAGCCCAAAATAATTGCAGACTAACAGCAGTGTAAACACTTGGAAAACCGATTGCAATCCGAAAGATCGACGCTGCTTTCACACTCCACAATTGAAATAATTGTTTGATTTTGTGGTCATTGCACTTGCTACCCTATGCAAACAGCTACACAAAAGCACTTTATCTTCCTTTATACATTCCCTTGACAACCTGACAGTCCCTGCTCCGAGGAGGGCACGTGCTTCTCCACGCTGCCACGTGGCTCCAGCAGGAATGCCCGCTCCCAAGGAATACAGAGGGGCACAAAAACCTCGTGCATCACAGGCCTTCAGGTTCCTTTGCCAGTACAAAATAATCTTGGCATGACAGTTATGCTGTGTCCCCTCTTTGAAGCATCTGTTCACAACTCACCAGCTGATTTACACAGGGGTCCCCAGGATGTTCTGTGCAGGCCGATGGTTTCTCCAGCCTTCAGGAGCCGAGCCCTTGCGTGGCATCTCTGCAATGATCAATTCAAACTCCAACAAGTCATGTGGCTTACTAATTAAAAATACAAAGCCTTCTGATGAGCCTGTGAAAGCCCAGTGCTACTCTCACCATCGGGCTTTTGTTTCTTAATGTTATGCTCTGTTAAACTGAAATTAGCACCAAAAGGAAGTCCAAAAGAAATGGCATCAGGGAAAAATCAGTATAAAATCTGTAATTAGTCACACTGGAACTCACTGCTGTGAACAGACACTTCACACAGACAACCTTTTCATTAACTTTCTGTTTATTTTAGAGAAACCTTGTGGGAGAATACATTTCTCACTAATGCCAGGGTTTTGCAAGCACTTTTGTCTGGACGTTTCTGCTGCCCATGGCAGGCACAGCAGATACTGCAACCAGCACCAGCAAAAGCAGCAGCACCTTTCAGAGCCTGCCGAGCCGTGTGTCATTCTGAACCTACCCACAATGACATGTGAACCACTGATCTGGGAACTACGAGTCTGAAATCCCTGTCCTGTGGGATGCTGGGGATCAGCTGCTTTAGCTCTGTGCGAGCAGCACTTGCATGCGCATTTTCTGCGCACTTCCTTATTTTTGTTCGCTACCTTTTTGTTTTCAGTTGCAGCCTGAAGGTCTCTGATGGGAACCAAAACCTCCTGGCGTTATTCAAAAGATACCGTGGCTCTCCTGGAAGGGCACAGGAACCCCGGAGAAACTCTAGCATCACACCATGATCAGCAAAATCAGCAGGGTGTCTTACCAGCTTGTGTACACAAGAATGTCTCACCAGTGCTACCAGTCTGGCTGCACTGGAAAACCTCTACAATCCACTGCCAGCAGCAGCGTCTTCAGCTGGGTCAGCCTCCCAAAAATACCCATGTGGTTATTTATGATTTTGGCCTACCCTCAAATAGCTTTCCCACTTAAGTGGCTCCGTTAGAGAACGCATTTATCTAGTTGCTCCCTGACGGCAATGATTTTTTGGTTCCACGTGGCCACGGAGCAGCCACATCCCACCAAACATCTGCATGGTGGTGGCACATCACTCCTCTTCCCACTCAAAGTAATTTTTCTTACTCATTTCTCGCTACTTTTCTCCTCAGCCTGCCCATTTATTTTTTTTTTCAACTCTAAACTTTAGAGCGCCTTACTCTCTTCCACAGAGAAAACAAGGAATAAACGGACTGAGGGAGAAGAAATAATACAAGATGTAAGTATCAAGGGTGTGGGTGAAGAGCTGAGCTAAACCTGCCCTGAAGCAAGTCACTATTCCCCAGAGTAACAGATCAGAGGGTCAGATCCCAGACCCAGAGCACTTTCCCAGCCATCTCACATAATTTACAAATATCTGCTGCTCTTGCTCATCTTCCTCGATCTTTGCACCTTCTGCAGTCCCCCTTCCTTTCTTTGTCAAAGCCATTGCTCACCCTGTATGGATGTGCCAGGTACTTGTCTTCCCCACATCACAGCTTAGCCTCAATCCAAGATGCTGAATTCACTGACTTTTCATGGGGGTAAATTTTGCATAGGAGAAAGAACAATGCATCACATATATATGTTTATATTCATACTCAGCTGCAAAAACTGGAGCCATCTTACCATTGTCAGTCATGTTTCCTGTCCCTACTTTTTTTTGGTTTATATTTTTTTTTAATCTGGAGGAAGCCTTATACTTTGAGAAAGGAAACGAGCATCTTCTGGTAGCCTTTTTTAATCTTTTAGGAAGAGATCATTTGCTTTATAATGGGTTTAAACTGTGTTATTTAGAGCTAGAGGAAAGTGTTAAACAATGGGGGAACACCAAACTTCTAATGAAAACATCCTTGATAGAAAAAGAGCCAGGAAGGCTGGCAGGGGAAGAGGAGAATTCCCAAATGTCTGCTAGTAAGAAAAAAAAAGCCATCAGTTAAACATATTTTTTCTTATTTCTATGGTAGCAACACATTTTTAGATAAAGCTGTGTATCACTTACTTGGAAGTGAAAAGAAACAAAGCAATGCTTTGTAGCACAGACAATTAAAAACTGCAGCTCTTATCAGAACATGGCTTGGTTTATTGCTTTAAAAAGCAATCAGGCTTTAAAAATCCATAATAAACTCTATTAAAGTCACAGCCCTAGAAACTTAATGACACTGAGCTTCCTTCCTGGCACCTAAACTCTCAGTTGAAGAAGCAAATCTGTAAAGGAAAAGAAAAAGAGGACAGAAAAATGGATAAATTCACTCAGACATTCTCCTGACACTGGTGCTCTGGGAGTTCCCATTTTGTGACACATCCATCTGAGCTGATACCTTTCTAACCATCCTAATTTCATTGCTTTTTAGTCATCCCCATGCAGAGGTGAAAGGCCCAGTTCTCAGGTTCCCCAGCTCTGTGCAAACTCCATGCTTGTATCTAGGAGGATGAGGAATGGGAAGAAAGGCTGACACTTCCATATGGTTGTCGTCTTTCCCCACTCCTCTCTGCTCTCAGCAGAGAACAAAGGAAACCTCGAGAGTTATTTTAAACCCTGTTTGGAAACATTACTCCTTCCATTCCATTGCAGGACTCCATATGGCACTGAGAAAAAGATAATTTTTGGGAGGAAAAACAGTGTGTTAAAGCAAAACACTTACGGTCCTGCAGGTGCTTCCTGGTGTCTCCATACAAATACGAATTCTGCAGTGTAAGTAAACCACAGAATTGTTGACAAAGGAAAAGATTTTCATCTTAAACTGCGCTTTGCTCGAATTCCCATTTTCCAGCAGCGTGGTGTAAGTATTTGGGATGGGACAGCTGAAAAGGGAGACAAAAAACCACACAGAGCAGTTAAGGCTAGAGAAGGCAGGTTGTGGTTATAGCACAGAACTTGAGCTCTAAGGCTTTCCTTTCTTTAGGAAGCCACAGCCAGACCCTCCATGAAGCAGCACTGGCAGTGCAGTGGTGATAAGGGGCTGTTTGCTGCTTTATTCCCACAGTAACCAAGTAGAACGGGAGATCTGAAAAGTGGTTGGAGAGTTGGAGAAGAAGGGAAGGAGTAACAGAAAGAAGGATTTAAACTTGGCTTCACCAAACACAAATTGAAAAAAAAACCCCATCAAATTTAAGGGAATAGGTTTTGTTACTGAGCAAAAGGATTATCCTGTATTTGAAGGTAGCACGTGAGCCCAAGGAATATGACATTGGGGTGAGATCAGGGATCCAGACAGGAACAAACCTCCTCTTTCACCAGAGGCTGCTTTAATAGCATGTGTGAGGAACCAAATAACCTATTTCTTTGTTGACAGGAAGCACAGAAGATGTTGGTAAGGCTGAAACCACAGAGGAATCTCTGAACCACAGAGGAGGAGATATTTTTCAAACGCTCTTTCACTACCGGCTGCCAAAATCACCTTCAAGTGATTTCCTCAGGTCAGAAGCACAATTCCCTGATAAAACTGTAGGGAAGACAACTAAACTCTAAAAACTTCCACGTGGCCCTTTGAAATCCCTTTTCATACCTACCTTTCCTGCTCAAAGAAGGTGTAACCAGGCCAAATGGAAAGGGACCGTGTACATGAACGAAGAGAGCACGTGCAAAAGGCATTTAAAATATAACACATCATTAGTCAGTACCACTGTAAGACCTAAGGTATGGCACATGGTATCTGCAAGTGGCATTGCTGTACCTGTTGCTGATAAAAACAAATGACAGGGGATCCACTGAATTATTGGTTGGAGTGGCCCAGCAGTCGGTGAGAACCACCTTGAGCTTGCTGTCTGCCCTCTGCATCCCCACCTCGATCAGCACGTCCTCACTGGCAGAGACGCTGAAATTTTTGGGGATTGGGGAGTTTCCAATGAACAACTGCATTTCTGTTCTGAAGTGTCCAGAGCTGTGCAAATCCTCAAAGATGGTGTAAAGTCTGAAAAATCAATTATCCTTCTTTAAAGACCACAAATTTGACTGTAAGTTTCTGCGAGTCATAAATCAGTGCCTGTTACTCCACACATTTAAATAGTGAAGGGTTATCTGCAGTCCAGGATGTCAGGACACTGTTCAGAAGGAAGGCTGAAAATGCATCGAGTTTTCAGCTGGGAAGGTAGAGAGCATGGAAACACAAGTGGGAAAATCCAAAGGGTGGAATGTCTCAGCAATTCAAATGGGGCAGGAGAAATACCTGAGTGCAGCAGAAGGGGAACAGGACTATGACCTCTCTGAAAGCTCAAAATAAGGACAGTAAAAGCTTAGGACAGAAGAGAAGAGCCAAAAAAAAATGAGACAGGGCAAATCTGAACAGAAAGTGAAAGGCATGAGAAAATTACAGAGCTCAAAGAAAAGTGGCCTGACAAAGAGTTTGCTGAGGAATAGAAAGGAAAACACAGTCTCTGGACAGGGCTAGGAAACAGAAACTGGGATTGGTGCCAAGAGTTTAAGCACGATGATAGGCAAGAGAGGAGGTGCACTTGTATGAAGGGAGGACACTACCTGTGAGAGCAAAGCTTGTGCTGTCACATTTTCTGTGAGCACAGCTTTGATTTTCTGTGAAGCGTGGCTCTGATTCCATCTTACTTGAAGATGGGGCCTTCCACAACAAAAAAAGTATTTGCACGATGTATCTTCTGTTTTTTCAAGTTGACCAAATAAGGATTTGTGGGGGATTAAAAATTGCCATTCTCAGAAGCCACATAGCAGTCTGCACGCCCCCATCAGTGAAAAGATACATGATCGATATGTTCCAAAAGCAGGAAAATGCTGTTATTGCTACAAGGCATTGCCCAGGAAGGCAAAGAGGAGTCAGGAATTCTGGCTCCTGAGCCAGCAGTTCCCAAAGCTTTATTTTCACCTGGGGTTTAGCCAGGGAAAGGCCAAGCCTTTTGGATCTCCTGGCACATTAGTTGGAGTAGGAGAGAAGCACATAGCACATAGCAGGGACCTCCTGAGCACAGCACTCCCAGGATGGCAGACTGCTCCCAGCACTGTCACTGGATACAGCCACGCTCCCTGGGAGTTTTGCCAGTGGAGGAGCACTCAGCCACACAGCAGCATTTCCAAGCAGAGGGAGCTGTTCCTCACCCTTCTGCAGTGTAGCCAGAGGAAGTCAAGACATCGTTCTGGAACACGCAGTGAATGGGACTGGCAACGTTCGAGTGGTGGATGATTCCCAGAGCAGGGACGTCATTCCGAAGGGTGGTTCTCACTACGGTGGTAGTCACGTTCTGCAGCACAGAAAGGGCAAAGCACAGCTTGTGAGCATCAGCGTTTCCAGGGATGTAGCAGAGCTTTCCATCTTCAGGTGCTTGGGTGTTCCCCGTTCTCCTGACGGCAAAAATCAAACAGATTAAACCTCCAGTATCTTTGTTGCTGTACAGGGAGACAAAAAANACAATAAAAATCTATCAGTCTTCCTCCTTTTCCTTTCTATCATATCATAGAATCACAGAACAGCTTGGGTTGGAAGGAACCTTAAAATCACCAAGTTCCAACCTCCCTGCCATGGGCAGGGACACCTTCCACTATCCCAGGTTGCTCAGAGCCTCATCCAACCTGGTCTTGAACACTTCCAGGGATGGGGCAATGATCATTCCTTGGCAATGATCACTGCCCCAGAAGTGAATTTCTGTACTTTGGCATGGTCTGAGCACGGCCATTGCTTTGGGACCCAAAGAGAGCTGTCACTCTTTGTCCCCACACCTGGCAGCAATTGAAGTGTTTGTCAGCATGAGATGATGAAATTGCTTTTAAGAAAAGACAGCTGCAAAGGGAACCCAGAAGAGGCGTAGTAAGTGACTCTCAGTTTGGAGAGGCCCTTGAGTTTTGCTGCCTGACCTCAAAGATTCCCCTTCCCTCTGGTGCTTCTCATCGCACATTGAGAGGTAACTTTCCGTCACAGGAAGGGGATTGCTTTCTCCAAAGGAATGTCAGCAGCTAATAGACTGCACACCTAGCTAAGGGTCTGGCACTGCCTCTCCCCTCCTGAAAGGGGAAAAAAAGTGCTCCAGAGCTTGTTGGCATTTCCTTGATCAGAGGACTTACGGTCTCAACTTGGGTGCCACAGTCGCTCCAGCCCGCCTGCAGCACTACGTGGGTGCCATTGCTGGTGCTCACATTGCAGCCAGGCTCCCCCAGGAACAGGGAACTCTCAGGGATAGACTCCTGCTGCAAGAATCTCTTCTGGATGGTGAGGACGATCCTCTCAATTTCACAAAACACGCTCACTGCGTCTTTCATGGAAACCTCCTGGGCGGGTTTGACGAGGGGGCCTGGAGGTGCTCGAGGAGAAACATCAGGAGTTGCCATGGGATCCATGGTGAGAGGAGTCAGCACTGTGCTGGAGAACACGGTGTCCTCCAGAGCTTTGTGCTCAGCAGGAGAGAAGTCCAGTGAACCAGAGGAGGAAACACGAGTCGAAGTTTGCAAAGATGTCACAGGCAAAATTGTGCTGTGCGCAGGTTTCTCATCCGTCACTGTTGCCTTCTGGCTGAAGGGAAATGCTGAAGAGTGGCAAAAATAAAGGTACGGTTGTAATTTTCAAATTCAGATTGGTCTCATCAGGCAAAAGCAAACTCTGAGGAGGAAACTCACAGTTACTGGCAGGAAACGAGCTTCTTTTCTTTTAACCTGCTCCACTTACTGCCGAAGCTGGGGCTTTTGTTAAAAAGGAGCCCAAGAGACACATAAAGTGCCCATCAGTAAAGCTGAAGTGCTTTATTTCCTGGCAGCTGCAATAATTAATGTGTAATACATGTACATACAGCTTTTGGAAGATCAGTACTTGCACAATATCCCCTACTGGAAGTTGCTCAACAAGTGCTTGTATGTTTTTGCCTGGAGCTGTAGGAGACTGCCCGGTTCTGGCTGGGGGCATAAAGAGGAGTTTGATAAAAAACCTGGCCTCATTTGTGACCAGTTACTACCCAAAAGATGGGACCTTGAGCTCTTTGGAAAACCCATTTTGGGGGAAGTGTGGGACAAACCTCATGTGGCAGCCCTACATTGCACATGTGTCTCGATCGAGAGATGAACCAGTGTTGCAATCAGGAATGGTTCCAGGAAGAAAAAGTGGGGGAAAAGGGAAGCACAGGTTCAGATCAACGTGTGAGTCAAACACCCAACATCCAGCACAGGTCTGGGGTTACCCCCTGGTTACACCCTGAGTATTCACCCACCACCAACTGAGAGAGAATCAAGATAATAAACTCCGTTTGCAGGGAAGCACAAAGGACGTGTCTCATCGCACAAAACTTCTCTTAAATGATTTTAGTGGCTTAAACATAAAACCACCATCTCCTTCCCAAGCAATATATAAAATCTGTACACAGATATAAATCCTTCTGGAACTGCCCAGCTTCCAGAAATGCCCCAAATGAAAAAGTTGCTGATTTATGCAATAGAGGAAGGAAAATAAAAGTTGGAGCTCTTGGCAGAGCTGGATTTCCCAAAAGCTTATTATCACATTAATATCTTAGTTAAACAAAACTGAACAAAGGCTGGGTTCAATTGACAAATCACTGTGACTTCAGTAAAAAATTGTCCTTATCACTGTGGTTACAAAACCAAATAGAAATTACTGAAGAAGCCTAAGAGAATTTAGGAGATTAAAGACCCATCATACATCAGCTAACAAATGGCCTGGGGAAAGAGAGAAGCCAGAGGAATCCACTCATACAAAAAGGTAGTTTGTAACACCAGCGTTTCCTCCCTGCTGCCTTACAGAGGTCAAGCCACCTATCGAGCACTTTCTGTTACCTTCTCTATCACCTCCTCTGTCCCCTCTGCTTCTGCTAATGAAAATCAGTAATAATCTTGACAATCCTGTCTAATTTTTGTGGCAAATATGAGAAGCAGAACTGTTAATATAGAACCTTACAGCACTCAATGTTAATATAGTACATTCTCACACCTAAAGTGATCAACAGCCCGAGGGGATGTTTCTAACCCCGGGGGCCCCCTCAGTTTTTCCCCATTTCACACTCCTGAGGAGATGCTGGGTAAATGCCCAGCGTGAGTGAAGGAGGAGCCTTGTATGACTGATCCAGGTTGCACTCTAGTTGCAGTCTTAACTTTTACCTGGCCAAAATTTTCGTTTTTGAGAGAAAAAACATGCTTTTACTTCTCTTTCCAAAGTCTAAAAACCAGAGCAAACCATACCATAGGTGGGACTCAGAAAGCATCACCAACCAATGCTCCATGGGGACTGTCCCTGCAACAAATCCTTTGTTTTAGCCCATGTTTGAGGGGAGCAAGCATTCTACAAAGATAGTTGTGATCCTACTAATTACCAGGCTATGTAAATTTCTGGATTTACAGCTGTGAGTGTAACAGGCAAAAAAAAATGTATAGAGCAGAGCATAAACTAATTTCTGAAGTAATTTTGCACGAGATTCTAATTGACATTGTAACAACAAGCTTCTAACAATATTCTTTGGACAAACAGGTCGTGCCAGGGATATAGTATTTGGTAATTTTTTCAGAGGTGACTTATGAAACAGAATTCAGCAGAATTCTCTTAGTCAGGAGACTAATGTTTCTGTTACTCACTTCGATTACATATGAAAGAAAAGAAGTTGTACAATCAGCCATCGTGCTGGGCTTGGCAAAGTGTGGGCTTTCACCTGAAGTCCAGACCCACAGGTGTGTGAGGTAAACAACTACTCCCAGTGCAGAAGAATTCACATGTTCATTTATTTATTGGGATTTCCATCCCACAGAAAAATTACCAGTGCAAAGCAGAGGGTAATATGTTTTTAAATTATTTTAAACAGTGCTGGTTATGGCTGTGTCCAGGGACCCCTTTCCACTGGTGGTTTATAAACCCCTCGATCCATGACCACTGTTTCCAACATCTCCTTATCTTTTTATCTTCAAAACTAATTCTAGATAGAGGCAAAAAGACCAGTTGGTTTTACCCTTTTGGATCAGTGGTGCCTCACTTCCTACAGCACCTATGGGTGTTCTCTGAAAAACTTACTGGATGGATAAGCAGGAGCACTGTAAGGAGAGAGAAAGGCTTTTCATCCGTGTGTTTTACGGATGCTTTCACCTCAGAAGATACAGATTAATAACAGCCTTTATCATCTGTCTGGTTCTGAAGAGCTGCTGGGGCACAAGCTGCTCCTTACCGTGTATGGAGAGGCTGCTCCTGTCAATGGTGAAGTAGGAGCTGTGTCCCAAGGCCTCACGAAAAGTGGTGAGGACGTGGTGGATATCCACATCTTCTGCAACCAGCAGATTGAAACTCACCACTGTGCTCCCATTAGTAACACCCATTATCAGCACTTTCATCAGACCAGCATCCACCTGCTGAAGCACCTCAAGGGGCAGAGATTTACGCACCTGGAATAAAAACAGAATGTACGTGGAGGTGGGCAGATGGAGCAATTACATTTCAGGCTGTGTACATTGCCCAGAAATGAGTGCTGTGCTTCCTGCTCTGGAGGGAAGCAGCAGAAAATTGACCTTTTGGTTCGTAACATTTTCATTCCAGAGCCGCTGAAGGATGTGGTGCATATTTAACCATGAATATCAAACAAGCCAAGCGATTAAGATATCTCATCTGTCATTTGGCACAAGACCTTGCCTCTGGTAACAGAAAGGGAGGGAGGAGACTGCAGGGACGCTCCCATGTTCTGCCTCTCAAAATGCCTCTGGGGAAAGGGGCAATCCAACACAAGGAATTGCTGGTGGAAGTAAAGATGCTCCCGACGCTCCACACTGCCTCAGAGGGCTCTCTCAGCCCAGTAGCTTTACAGCTTAGAGCAGACGACCTTCCAGCCTTGCTTTACAGCTGATTTCTCACCAGAGCCAAGCAAAGCCCGCCTCTTTTTAAATGCCCAGACCAGGGTATTAAGGGGGCAGGTGGGGGCTACACTGCGGCCACCTCCAAGTGTTCCTTCCTCTGCATGACTTCTGCAGGGAATACCTGGAGCAGCAGGGCTGGGTTTCAGCCATGAGTTTAAGGCAGAGTTTATTTCAGTGTGTAATGCTCGGGGATGCCAGCAATGATTCCCACCAGGAAGAGCCCGGGGAAGAGGCAAACGCTGGGAGCCGCCAGGAGAAGCAGCCTTGTTTGCCTCGCACCCACGCACAGAGCTGGTGCATTTGGTGCTGGATTCTCACAGCTTTTGCACACCCTCGTGCCCTCCCTGCTGTGCACTACCCAGCCCTGACTTCCCCACTGTCGGATATCCGGGCCTGCAGACGGTCCCAGGATTTGCAGGTGTCCTGCAGCCCTTTCCTGAGCCCTTTCCTGAGCCCTTTCCTGAGTCACCAGAGCTGATGTGTTTCTCGTGCTGGGTGCCAAGGTAACGTGGCACAGGGCAAACCCCCTGGGTGCCCCTGGAAAGGGCTCCTTTGTGCCTGCAAGTGCCACACAGCAAACCTTGAAGTGCCCCATGGAGCACGCAGGCAGAGCTGGGAGGCTGGAGACAGCTGTACTCCCCTATAAAAGCCTGGAAAGAGCATAAACTGTTCTTGTCGGACCCAAAATCTCCCACTTCACCAAGACAGATCCTCTTGGGCTCCTTCTACTCTCTCTTTCTGCTGTTTCACAAGCAGGTGCTGAAAAGTTGGAGGTCAGACCTAAGTTTTCAGCTTTCATAATTTTTGTCTGAATTCTCAACATTAAACACGGACACCTGTGACATCCTCTTAGCCCACCCTGATTTCATCATCTTTCCCCATGTATCCTGAAAATTTTATTTTATCAGTTCTTCTTTTTCACAGGATCACAGAATCACTTAGGCTGGAAAAGACCTCTGAGATCACAGAGTCCAACCTTTGACCAATGCCCACCTTGTCACCCAGCCCAGAGCACTGAGTGCCACGTCCAGGCCTTCCTTGGACACCTCCAGGGATGGGGACTCCAAACCTCCCTGGGCAGCCCCTTCCAAGGCCTGAGCACCCTTTCCATGGAGAAATTCCTCCTGGTGTCCAACCTGAGCCTCCCCTGGAGCAGCTTGAGGCTGTTTCCTCTTGTCCTTTCACTTGTTCCCTGTGACCAGAGCCCGACCCCCACCTGGCTACAGTGTTTGTTTATTTGTTTTGTTTCTGTCCTTATTCCTCTTTTCCCTCCCAAAGCAGGATTCAGAGCTTGAAAAGTGTCAGGGCACATTCACAGTATTTGTATTTAGCCACTAGGTGACACTACAAAACCCTTTATCCGAGAGACTCCAGGATTTCCCGACAGGTACCACACCCTGGATTATCAGAAGAACACTTGATGAAGCAGGGCTAGAAAAAAAAGGCGTGGGAGAACTTAACTTTTTGGAAAGAAATATTCAATATCTAATACCCTTGAGTAGGGGGTTTTCTTCCAAGAGAAATTATCTCCAGGTCTGTCATTGCATCTGTAATTTTTGTAGCACACAAAGGAAACCTAAGCAGGGAATGCACTGACAGTCTGGAAACTGGGAATAAGTAAGTAAAAGGTAAATTAATTTGAACGGAAAACTGCATGAAGCCTGTTTTTTCACTCAGAGGTTAAAAATCCCTCCCCACTGTCTGTGCTTTGGCTGCACCTTCAGGGAGAAGGCACCAGAGCACACATCTGCCCAGACACCATCACCAGCAGCTTCCAGGATGTGGGTGTGGGTAAACTCAAATTAACAAAAGGGGTGAAATTGCACTGGAATAGTGAAACTTCCTTAATCCCTGTACCAACACTCGTTCCATATTCAGAGGGCTTTAACTGCAGTCATTTTAGGTGCATTCAGCTGCACAAACGGAGGCTGTGTGCCTTCCAAATGAGGGGGTCACCTTCATAAGGCATTATCATTTATTAGTTTCACGCCTTTTGTCACTCGGCTAAGTTTAAGACACCCAAATTCAAAGCAAGCTTTCCACTTGGGAATTTATTGCACCTCAGTGAATGTATTTTCAACCCAAACCTTTTGCTTTCCCGACTGAGTTTCTTGAGGACAAGCCATGACACTCTTTTTGGGGTGTGTCAAACACAAGCTGAACAAACCTCAAGACTTAAATACTTATAACACCTTTAGCTGTGTTGTTTTTAAGTTGCATTACAAGAAAGGTGGTGGAACTGGCCTGGACAATGACAGTGCAAGTTGTCACATCAAGTTTTTACCTCCTTCTCATCTACACATTATTTAAAGGATGATATTTCCATTTGCTGTGCTGCCAATTTAACCACACGGCCCTTAAGTGCTGGGGCTAAAGAACATTATACACATTAGGATTTATAAATCCTCTGAATTGTAGATGGTGACTCCAAAGAGGTTTAAAAGAAAATCTCTGGCAAACTGTATTTAACTGGAACCTGAGAGTGCTTTTAAAGCTCATAAAACTTTCCTCACTTACTTTAAAAGATCCATTTCTGGTCCTCATAACCTGAGAAGAAAAATATACAGATCTTTCTGGTCTCCTCAATTTCCTTTGGCATCTAGAAATGCAATACTTGTAATATTATTTACAGCAGCTATGCAATTATAGCCCATATATAGTGGCTCAGAGGTGGAAGGAATCAACACTAACACATCTCTCCAGCTGATCCACAAAGCCAGAGTGCTGGGAAAAGGAGTTAATTCCTTATAATCACAAGCAATCGCTTTCTGCCTGAAAACTTGAGACCCAGGTAAAACTGATACAAAACTTCTTCTTTTTTTTCCCTTTATGCAACCATTTTACAATTCTTCCTAAATATGTTAGTACCCATGGTTTTCCGGACTAAGATATCTGAATGAATGGAGAAAATGCATTAATTTCAGTCCATTTCAATACTGTGCTCTTCTGAAACAGCCTCGGGCAGAGTGTGGTGCTGAATGAGAGAGAGGTCAGTGGAGAATTGCCCCCTTTTCACTTTGCTAATCACGTCACTCTCGTTTTGTCACAGTTTTTCTGATGTGACAGCTTGGGGCCAAAACAGCTCCAGGAAAGCTGTGCTCTGCTAACACCCCCAGAAAGGTGCAAACCAGTCATGGCCAGTGGGACACTGATTTGATGTCCAAGAAGGATAAATGGACCACCCTCCTCCCTCCCTGCAGTTGTCTGTGATCCCAGGCTGGCCTGGCCTGTGTCCTGTGCCACTGGGACAGCTGTATTCCAGTGGCACATCGGGACTCTGTCCCCAGTAAGTCTGGGGAGGCTTCTGAAGGATTTGAAAACCCATAAAATCGCCAGGGATGGATTTATCACCACTTTTATCAAGGCCTCTGAAAACACAGACAGTGAAGGGGAGATAAGGAAGGCAATAAAGCGGCCCAGCATAACCAGACGTTTTCCAGGCATGGGTGTGTTTGAGGAAGCACCAGAAGGAACAAACTTGTGACAAATTCACTGCAATGTTAGACACTGTCAAAGGCAATGCCCGAGAATCCTGAGAGGGTTAAAGGCACAGCAGATATCACGTTGTGCTTTGATATCCTGCACTGTAATTAGAAGTGAGGGCAGAGGTGACTTTTCAAGAAACCACTCCCTTTCCAGATATGGGGCTGCAAAATCCAGGATGATTACAGGAACTGTCAGCCTTGAGGTACTGCTACAAAGGGTAATAACAATCATACAGCTAATTAGTACAGCGCTGTTCAGGGCAAGGGTATCAGAGCACTTTGCGAGTTCCATTAACTTTCCACCACACCCCTGGAGGAGATCAATAATTCAGTATAACGAGGCATGAGAAGCAGAGGACATGGAGGAACCAGAGAATCCCAAAATCCTGATCTCCCTCTAGAGATTCACACCCGTCCTGAAGTCTCAGGCAGTCAGGGGAAGCCTGAGGTGGCCTTACAGGTGTGACAAGGGACACACGTGAGTTATACAGGCTTTGGGGGAACGGGGTTTTATTGAGACAGGTAACAGGTCACGTCCTTCTTCACCACTTACCTCATCAACAAAGAGCCGTGCAAAGGTTCGATATTCCTCACTGCTTGTGTTGCTAAAGCCTGGAGAGTATTCCATGTTTGTTATCCGAACTGTGCCACTAAGTTTCTGGAAGGCTGCAAAGGAAGAAAGGACACAATTTACGTGTGTGTTTTATGGACTGTAGTCCATGGGCAGGTGCATGACAGTGTCCAACATTGCTGGCCACATGCATCAACTCATAGCAGCAGCAGGCCGGCCCTCTGAAACGTAGCCAAAACCCCAAGAGTCTGAAAATAATTCATCCAGCATCTTAGTCTGCCCTGTCGGAGCCCCAGATGATTCTCAAGCAAGGCACTGACCTCCTGTAGGTCTTACCTCTGCCAGCTCTGCCTTGGGTGCTCGGGGATGTCTGAAATGCTGCTCTATTCACAGACTGGAATTGCTCTCCCAGGCTCAGCTGATTGTCCCACCAGTCCCTCCAGAGGGAAACCAGTGCAGCACCAAGTCCTCCCTGAAGCCTCAGAGGAAGGCTGGGCAGCTGCTTGAGCTTAGACATCCATGCTTTGGATGGCTGTGGTGGGACAGGATGAATCCCAGCAGGGTGTACACTTCCCCCCTAATTCACATCTGCTGAGCGACATTAAGGCAGACTCAAACCTCAGAGTTTATTTCCTGATTTCTCTGTGCTTCCCAATATCTCTGGGTTTGGCATTGTTGCTGTGGACACTGAAGGTGATCAGAGATCAGAGAAAGGGCTTCTCAAGGCACAGTTTGTGCCTCTGGCATCCATTTAGTGATGACTGCAATTGCCCAACGCTGTGACCATCGCCAGCACACTGCCTTCACTCTGCCCCCAGCTCCTGACAAATCATCACTCCTGGCACAGCAAGGCCTAATGTTTCAATGGTTTATATAAATATAGGATAGTCCTCACCCAGAACTTCAGGAATTCTACCATCTGGCTAAGGATTCAGTTTAAAATTGTGAATCAAGCTGCCAGTCTCTACTTTCTGGTGTAGCAACCTGCTTTCCTCCCTGCACACACCTGAGTGCACCTGCACAGGATGTCAGGCACCAGGTTCCAGCTCTGACACTGTCAGACTCCTATATTCCATTTTAATCTGCCATTTTAGCTACTTTCTTTGAAGCAGCAGGAATTATAAAGCCCTGCATCAACTCTGTGGATGACTTTACCTCAAAGTTCTGCTCACACTGGAAAAATAATCATTTGAACTGGGACAGGTACTGGAGAAAAAGAAACAGTAATCAGGTAAAGCTTTTCAGGGGAGAGGAGAAATGCCTGCTCAAAGCAAGCCACTGAAGGAGGATTCCTTTATCCCAGCATAATTCTGATCCCAAAGGAACCCTCACCACCACCAGTCAGATCAAAGGATTTGGGCTTGCTTTTTGCCACAGCTTGTCCTGTCATGTGAACACAGGTATTTAGGGGATAAAACACATCTCAGGTGAGAGGGGAAAATGTTCTGAACAATTCTCAAATAATAATAATAAAAAAAACCCTAGTATTTAAAAGATCAGACTATGGAGAATTGGCTGAGGCTGAGCCTCCAGGTCAGAGACGATGCCACAAGGAGGAGCTGCATATGAAACTTCACCAAACGGGGACATTTGCCCTCTGAATTTGCTGCCCTGGGCTAGCGAGATGCCACTCTGCTGGCTCTTGCTCTTATTCCTCAGGCATAATCTCTTCACAAGCTTCTTTGCCAGCAAAAGCGCTTGGCTGAATATTTGATTCATCAGGAATATAAAACAAGTTTTTATAAACTGAACTTTTTTTTTTGTGTAGAATCCTTCAGTTTGTTTTCCAGCTGGGAGAAAACAACCCTTATGGGGTTTTTTTGTCAGTTAAAATTAGTTCATTTTATACTTATACAAAAAAAAAACAGAACAAAAAAACCCAAACACACTTTGTTTTCCTTAAAAAAAAAACCAAACACATTTTTTAGGAGGAGAGAAGCCAGGAGCTGAACCAGGCATTGGCACAGCTGCTCAAGGCAGGGCAGGGTGGCAGGAGGGAACACCTGCTGAGCAGGGCTGGGGCGACAAGAGAGGCTGGAGAAGCAGCAGAACTGGCCTTACATGGCTGAAAAAGGCATTTTCCAGAGAGAAAGGAATGAGGGAGAACCAGAAGTGGGGCTGGGTGAGTGGAGACCACCAGGAACACGAGATCACAGGGGAGGGGGAGAGAAAAGAGCAGAGGGAAGTGTGACTTGGGATCAGAGAGATGTGGAGGGCACAATAAAGACAAGCAGAAGCAAAACTGAAATGGCCAAACTGAACAATGACACACTGCAGAAAAAAATATACATTTAGTGATGGGCAGAGACAGCGGCATGCCTATCTCAAATAAAACTGTAATTTTAAGACCAAATCTGACTCTTTGAAATATGATTCAGCTCCAATCAACAGAAAAAAAATCCCCTAATTGGCTGCAACACATCTGCCCAAACCCAAACAGATTAAACCTTCGCCAGCCTTGCTGCTCTCAATTACAGCTCTCGAAACCGTGTCTCACAGGTTTCCAGGCAGCTCCTGCCTCACAGGAGATTTGTGGAGGACTCTGACTAATCAGCCTCTGCTGAGACAAAGGGGAAGGCAGGTCCTTCTCCTCCCTGGCTCCCTAAGTTAACTCCACAGACACCTGCTGCTGCAGCGTCCCGGTGCCAGGGGCTGCAGGGAAAACCAGGATGTGTGGCTAAAGGACAAGCAGCAAATGTTGCCGTGAGCCACTGACAGTGCACTCTTTGATGTGCTTCCTCCTCTTTGAGCTGAAGAAATGTAACATCAATAAAAGCAACTGCTGAATTGCCAGAGAGAGGAATCGTTTTCACAAGCTGATTTAGAAAAGAGAAAGTGCCAAGTCCTGCAGAAAATATCATTGATATAGAAAAAAATTGCAGACACCAAGAAAATTATTTTGACACTGAAAAAAATAGTTTTAGATGCCTTTTTCCCAACTCTGAGCGAGGCTTTGCTTCTCCCCCAGCTGAATTCCCACCTGTGCAGATCCCATGGGATGTGTACTCACTGTGGTCCAGGCTGGGGGCTGGAGAGGTGCCTGGCAAAGCTGGTGACCCCGGGGCTCCAGCGTGTTCCTCCGACCAAGAGCTGTTCTCTCTCCCCACCTTTACCCCTGCTCTGAGAGGGGCGTTGAGGGTGGCAATGCCAGCGTTCCCTGTGCCCAGCAGAGCTGTGTCAGGGTCACCTCCAGTGTGAGTCCTGGTGGCAGCAGAGGCCGTTTGATTCGGAAACAGCCAAACTGAACCGAGTTGCTCTTGCCTGGCTGTGCCCATGGGCACATTTGGGAGAGCAGCCTTGGCCGTGGAGCTTTGCCGTGATGGACTTGTGGCTTCTGTGCCCACGGCCAGCGCCCTGCTGGGTGTGACCCCCATGGCCGTGGGGCTGCTGTCCCTGCTGAAACCCATCTGTGGGGCCAGACCTTTTTCCCAAGGGGTTGGAGGAGCACTGGTGGCACTGTGGGACGCTTGTTTGTCACCCAGGGGCAGCACAGCAGGGAGGAGTGTGACGGTGCTTGACTCAGGGTCTGCAGCAGCCGCCGGCCCTGTGGTGGCAGTGGGAGCAGGGCCTGCAGGGCTTCCTTCTTCAAGAGCAGGGTCCGTGCTGTTTCTTACTTCAGGAGCCATCAGAGGATTCAAAATCTCACCTGCAACACAGTAAAAACACCTCGAAATGGGGCCTGAAACTGGAGGAGGAGGCACCGGGGCCTGGCCTGAAAATGGCACCGAGGCCACTCAACCACCCATGGCAGCATTACAAAACCAGGTCTTGGATGTTCACGAACCCATTGTAGAATGTGTGATTTTTACGGGGTTGAGTCTGGTTTGTGCTGAAACAAAGAAGCAGATTTGATTCCCGGGTCTCCTGGTTCTGGTTGGCAAGGCCGCGGATCAACTCAGTGGGAGGAAATTAGACACAGACATAGCAAAGGAGGGAAAAGTACTCCTTGCAGTTATCAGGCTCATCAAGGAGGATCTCAGGGAGATTTCTTCTGAATATATATTAAAAAATAAAATAAATAAATGAATGAATGAATGAATGAATGAATGAATGAATAAATAAATATGATTAGAGACAGGTCATATAGACTCTTTCAGCCACAGACTGCAAAGGTGCGATTACACGAACAGATGCAATAAAAGCAGATGTAAAAACCCACAGCTTATTCCAGTGTTTCATGGCAAAGAAAAACTACACACCAGCCTTTTTCTCACCCTCACAGTTTCTTCCAGGTCGGGACGGATTGGTATCCACGGCTGTCTTGCATCTGCACGTGTAGGAGCCCATCAAATTGATGCACTCTGCAAACACAGAGCAGTCATTCTCAGCTTGGGAAGCACATTCATCCCAATCTGCAGGACCAAAACAGGAACACGGGTCAGAGAGCCTCCCTTCTGGCTGCATTAAGCTAGAAATAACCATTAAATAGTCTTTTTAAAATGTATTTATGTGGTCTTCCTTTTTCATCATTTACCTGTCAGCCAAGCTCTGAGTGATGCAGAACACTATCTGTTTTGTTATTCTCTTGTTCTTGTACTCTGAAAAGTATTTTCTCCGAGTAAAGACTTTTAAAATAATTGCTTTTAGAAGTAAACACATTTAAAGTGAAAAAATGCTGTAGGTTTGTACTACAATTACATCAAAAGCACTCACTATACCAAGTTCCGTGTACAGCACCTCCAGATAGATCAGGTAATTAATAGATCTGTTACCACTAGCTACCAGTAGATAAAACATTAAATAGAGACTTAATCCAAATAATCTGCTGCTTCAAATAAAAAGTAAATGCTAGTAACTCCCACAGGAAGCACTCTTCTGTTCTTAACAGAGGAAGTGCTAAGGGCAAAACCTCTTTTTATACAATTTTTCTTCTCAAAAGTAATACTGTAAAATTGTGACCCTCTTTATGGCAGTGTCAGAAACGACATCCTGATTCATCAATGCATGAAGATGCTCTAAGGGTGTTCCTTATGTCTGATTTCAGCTGCTCTGAATCAGTTAGAGACGTTTTTCACGCAGTGATGGATCTATTTTATAGCTGAGTCTCTTCTCTTTTGAGAGATTTATACCTGGAGTTTTGTGCTGCCATTCACACTCTGTTCCAGCAAATCTGCAAAGGCTGAGTTAGTCCTCTGGACAGGAACAATGCCAGTGAATCCCAGGTGAGCCCTCCCTGTGTGACTCCCTCGTGCACTCACCTTCGCTGCCTCAGGGCCCTGAGAGAGGGAGAGCAGCAAGTGAGGCTAAAAACTGTGTCTTGGGACAAATAATTCTGATCAGAGGCTAGAAAATTGTTCTGAATAACAAATTACCATAAGTGCTTGTTCTGCAGACCTGCAGATTAATGAGGATGATTATTGCTCTGAAACAAAGGAACGCCCCATTCCCTGTGTATGCACAGACATGCACTCATTTTTCTGCTTGCTTTTCCTTCCTTCCAGCCAATATTTCAATTCTTTTTACTTTTTTTTTGTCGTTGGGTGATTGTTGTGTCCGTGATAGTCTCCATTAGACAATTTCATGTGCCTGTGGCCAGCAGCTGCCATGTTATGTTCCAGCCTAAGCCACTTAGGGGGGATGCAGAAGGGTGCAGGACCGACTGAACACCAGAGGTGAAATCTCGTTAATTCCTTGCTGTGCTATGAAGTAATTGTGACTCTTGCTGGCTTCCAGCACCATCTGAGAGATGCTAATTGCCAAATCACTTACATTCGCTGCCTCCACTGTCTCTGAGGGTTTCCTTTCTCCTCACTTAGCACGGCTTTTTGAGCAAATTCCTTCACCTCTGATGGCCACATTCAATCATGTATGGGGTCAAAACTCTGGCACTGACTGGTGCATCACTTGTGCACGTCCACACACACACACACACGCACACACACATATTCTGCACCTTTTTCCTCTCCAAACCATCACATCTCAGCCAAGATGTGTTTTGGATTCTCTTTCTGCACTCTTGGCACCTCTCTGGCCCTTCACGTTTCGCACTTCCCTACACACACACCTCAACCAACAGTCCTAGCCCAAAAATTATTAAAAAGCCACCTTTGTGTTCACTCTGATCACCCCCTATTGTACCTGTAAGGGGTACGTGCAAAGGGTAAAAATCTGTGAAATTCCTTGCCAAATGATGTTGCAGATGCTAAAGATTTGTCTGATTTCACAGGGGAGATTTCGTGGAGGAGAAAGCCAAAGAAATCCCTCTGGATTCAGGGAGTGCTGGAGCTGAAAACAGTTGTTGGCCAAGGGGTTATTAGTGGGCGGCCATGCCTTCTCCAGGAATTGGCTCCTGGCTGGTACTGGGGACATGACATTGTGCTAGAAGGATCTTGGGCCTGACTCAGCACACATCCCTTTCTCTTTTCTTACCATGCCCCACAAAACAGATTTTACTGTTTCTATTCATCATGGCAATAAACTCAATAATTTATGAATCTTCAGAGAGATCTGGTCCACTCCCTTCAGTTGTGCTGTCCCTTCTGACTTTCTATCCCTGCTTTTCACAGTTGAATGGACTGGCACTAAACCGAGCACAAAGCCTGGTGGTGGCCAGGCTCCAGGGAGGATCCAGGGGACAGGATCTGTGTGGGCTCATTGCCAAAGGTCGTGTCCTGGGGCTCTCCGGGGTCAGGAAGCAGAACACCCCATTATACAAATTCTTCCTTCGTGTGTTTCACTCCTTATTTTCCACTTGGGAAACTCATGTTGAAGAAACTGTCTTTGGGTAGACCTAAGAAATAAACCTCATTTCTCAGCCCCTAAGGAGGAGTGGAGGTGTTGGCTGTGCTCCTGGAAAAGGGAGGTGCCACTGGAAGCCACTTGGTTTTCTGCAGCTAAAGTGACAGTCCAGAGCTATTGCCTTCTTCCTCCTCAGCCTTTTGGTCAATAACATTTATAAAGTATTTTGGCACACATCAGCATCTTGCAATGCAGTCTCTGCTGCCACTGTGATATTTGTAGGCTTCAAGTGCAATTTGTCTCCTGTTTTTTTCCTGTCCTGTTCTCCTTAACCTCCATACGCTCTGCAACTCCAAAGGGAGTTTTTCCTGCACACAGTAAATAAGCTTTTGAAGGCTCAATACACAGAGAGAGAAGAATAACCCATTCTGTTGGCTTTGGCAACTTTCTGAACTCTGCTGTCTCTGCCAGCTGGGAAACCTGAGGACAGAACCCAGTCCTTTGAAGATAAAAGTGGTGATTACTGAAGATCAGACAAAGGCCTGCTTTAACATAAATTCCATGCGTGTTTCTTCAGTCCTATTCACAGTAAGGACATTTGGGAATTTCTCTGGCTGGGTTTCTAGAGTGAAGATGTTAGATTTCTTTTCTTAAACCCTGCCCCAAATACAGTCCCCCAGTCTTGGAGCACAGCACTGTCTAGAGGGCGTGTGTACCTAAAGGCTACAAATATGCCCCAGTAATCCTGTCTGCCATTCAGCACGAGAAAGAGATGGCAAACTTCCAGCTGGGCATGGAGAGGAGAGGGAGGAAAACAAACAGGGAAGCCAAGGGCTCCACTCGGGTTAAACACAGTGAGGGGAAGCAATGCCTGCAGGTACCTGGGGACAGCCAATGTCCCTTTGTCTGACCCTTTTGGGCTTATGGATAAAACCCCTGGAACAACTCTCACATCGTGGTTTTCTCTTCAACAAACCACATCCTTTGTTTCTCTATTTTGTGAAGAATACTGGTTGATATTGCACGTGATCAAAACACAAACGCTGTTTCCTTCTTTGAAGCAATAATAATAAAAAATACCTTCTACTGCAGTGTTTTGCTGATCCACCACAAGCACGGAGCCGTTGTGCAGGTAGGAAAGCACTGGGGCAAACGTGGAGGCACCCACTGGAAACTCGGGATCCTGCACGGTGATCCTGAGCCTCACAATGATGCTTCCTGCTGCCAGGGATTCAATCTGCATTTTCAGCTTCCCAGATTGGTACAAGGCAGAAATATTGGGTGGAAATGAATTTCCAAGCTGAGCAAAGGGAGAGAAGCACTGACAATTAGGAAGGCAACAAGTACCTCTTTAAATATTTATCTAAGAACAACATAGAACATGCTGTAAAAAGAAAAGTTACGAAGTGTTTCAGAAATCTTACTTTTCAGAGATTATTGTGGCACAAAGTAATGTGAGCCTCCTTGGTGCAACCCTGCTGAGAAGGACTTGGGGGTGCTGGTGGATGAGAGGCTGGACGTGACCTGATCGTGTGTGCTGGGACCCAGAAACCTTCTGTGTGCTGGGCTTCACCAAAATCAGCGTGGGCAGCAGGAAAGGGGGGATTCAGCCCCTCTGCCCCACTCAGGTGAGACCCCCACCTGCAGAGCTGCCCCAGCCCTGGGGCCCAGCACAGGAAGGACGTGGAGCTGCTGGAGCCAGTCCAGAGGAGGCAGCAAGATCAGAACAGCTCTGTTGTCAGGAAAGGCTGAGAGAATTGGGATTGTTCAGCCTGGAAAACAGAAGACTCTGGGGAGACTTAATTGTGACCTTCCAGTACCTGAGGGGAACTTACTGGAAAGATGAGGCGAGACTATTTACAAGGGCTTGGAGTGACAGGACAAAGGGGAATGACTTCAAACTGACAGAGAGCAGGGTTAGATTGGATATTAGGAAAAACTTCTTTACTGTGAGGGTGGTGAGGCCCTGGCACAGGGTGCCCAGAGAAGC
Organism: Mohoua ochrocephala; assembly: GCA_013398855.1. Lineage (NCBI taxonomy): Eukaryota > Metazoa > Chordata > Aves > Passeriformes > Acanthizidae > Mohoua > Mohoua ochrocephala. The sequence continues at coordinate 68,489 of VZTA01023040.1, read as the reverse complement.
CGTGGCTGCCCCTGGATCCCTGGAAGTGTCCAACGCCAGGTTGGATGGGGCTTGGAGCAACCTGGGATAGTGGAAGGTGTCCCTGTCCATGGCAGGGGTTTGGAACCAGATGATCCTCAAGGTCCCTTCCAACCCAAACCATTCTGTGATTATCTGATTCTAAGATACCTTTGAAAACTGCATCCATCTGACCACTGGTCTTACAAACCAAGTTCCAACTTTTGGCTCAAGGGTGCAGAATTCCCCTGGCCCTGTTTGCCGGCAGCAGAGCTGAACTGGCCTGATACGTGCATGCAGCAGAGCCTTGATGTTGTGTCTGTATGTCACATATGCATTTTGTTTCATTTACAAGTGTGGGCATGGCTTTAGTTCCCTGGGAGCATTTGAAACTCCCCAGTTCAAGTTCAGCCTGCAGCCAAGTCCAATAACAAAGAAATCTCAGGATGAGAGACAAGAAAAACGGGGGTGGATAACTTCAAAAAAGAAGTGTTTGAGACAGCCCGGCTTCAAGGCAGTATCACAATTACATCATGGTTAATTACCAAACCAGCGAGCAGTCACTTCAGCTGAACAAATGGCATTACTCTGAACATTAAAGCTGGCACACTGCTGTCAATATTTGAGCTGTGCAGGAGCTGGCAGTTTTACCTTACATGTCTAGAAGGCAGCTCCTCGCTCGAGCCTTTTGTTCCTGCACACACCTCAAAGCATGCCTTTGAGCACGAACTGCAGAGCCATGAATCGGGACAGCTTTGTTCCCATTCAGTCAGAGCTTGCTCAAAAAGATTCCTACAAACAAGCTGTTTAACTGGTCCAGGCTCACATCAGGGGAGGGAGGCAAGAAAATGAGGAGAGGAGAAGTGAGAGGGGGATGTTGTGCTCCCAAACGCTCGAGGAGGCAGAAGCAACACAGATGGGCAATGCTCCTTTTTCTTCCCAACCCGATGGAGCCAAATCAGGCCTGCATTAATCTCAGAGGAGACTCACTCACCAAAATCCTCCTACGCAACAAAAGTGAACAATTTGCAACTGTGGGAAATAAAACCATCTCTGGGGGTTCAACCTGCAATTTCTGTTGGGCAAATGCCTCTTCTGTGCTGCCCTTGAATGTAAAGTTCCATTACTGTTTGGGGGTTTTCTCTTGCATATAAATTCACACGTGATTATGAGTCACCCTTGGTTTTGGGGAAGCCTTGGTTTTGGATGGAGATCCCAATTCCTCTGTAGGGGCCCTGTTCTGTGCAGCAAAACTGTAGGAGATTGCTCCATCTGAAGCTTCCTCCTTTTTTGGAAAGCTGAGAGCTGGTAATAGACTTCATGACTCAAGTTTTGTTTCTGGCTGATTACACCTGACTGTGGACAGTGGCTACACGTGTGCAGGCAAGGAATGGGGCTGGAGAAGAAAGCCTGATCCAGACACTTTTCCTGAAAGAAGAAAGAGCTTTGAGAGAAGTAAGACATTTATTGAGAAGACTGTGCTGAAATGAATGCCAGGAATGCCATTTCAGTAATCCATTAAAAAGCCTCAAGTTAATTTACTGTGAGTTTATTGCCAAATTAAAGATCCAAGGGAAGGAGCCCCTGTTGAATGCCTGCATTTATAATTCCTTCACTCTTCTGCAGGGGAAAATTCTCAGTGGCTCCATTGCTAACAAGGCCGAGGGCTTGATCTGTCTAGTCAGTTGAATTTTGTTTTAATTATAAAGAAAGGTCACAGGAAACAGTATGATGATTTTGAAGGACTATTTCATCCAGGCATAAAATCCTCTATTAGACTAAATAAATTAAAAATTGAAAAAAATATATATAGTACGCAGAGATATTTTCATTTTACCTCTGTAAGCAACAGTCTTGAAAATTCCTCATATGCTGGGCTGCTGGAATTATGGAAATCATCTGTGAAGTTGTAGTTGAGAATCCTCATAGTAACATCAAATATCTTGGCCTCTGTAGGACACAACATTAAAACACAAAGTAGGAAAGGATTCAGTTAAAACTAACGTACCTGCACCAAAATCTCAGATGATGCAAGAAGGGAGGACAAGATTGAGAGAATTTGGTATGAAATCCAGATAATAAAGCCAACAGGCTCCTACAAGCTTCTGATACGTTGAGAAGATGCACTTACATCAGGTCTAAAGAGGTATTTAGGTGCCTAATTGCAACTGCATGAGAACTGGGTGTAAAGATACTTTTATGTGTGGGTTTACACATACCTGGCCCTACACAACTCCTGCCTTGAAGTTACACCCAGAGTTGAGTGGGCTCATCTCTGGCCCACCACTCACAATTTTTTATTTATTTATTTTCCTGATCTTGGTAGTGGGGATAGTAAATATATCCTTGAACTGAAAATACAACAAAAAGCAGTGCACACCTCTTGTCTGTGTGGTGAGCCCTGACAGATAATGTGCAGAGCACAGGAGCCAAAACCAAGAGCCAAGGAATCTCTAACTGCTTTGTCCTGTGTAAACACTCCGAGGCTGTTACTCCTTGGGCTGATCCTCGGAAAACTTTTCTTTTTCTCAAGGGCTCCAACTCCATACTCTGAATTCAGCCCTCTGTTTTTATAACCACTGGACCTCCTGCTTTCCCTGCACAAAGGGAGTCATTTCCTCCTGATCCAAACTGGAGTCATCCCTCATCTGATCAAAGGGAAGGCTCTTAGGGATGAACACGAACAGCAGCATTCTCACTGTGGTCAGTAATAAATGGTTCACTGCCTGCTCTTCGAAAAAAATGGGGAGAGATTTATTTCTGTATTTGCACGGAGACTTAGGAAATAATTTAAGACTAGGGGAAAAGCAAAATTTTGTTTGATCAACACGCCAGGGCCTCAGGAAGCTACCATCACCAGTTAATTGAACAGAACTGAGCAGGTAGTCTGCAGCTTTCTTACTCAGCCCTTGTTGTTCCCTTTAATCCTTTATTCAGCAGAATCTGCCCTTCCTCTGGGCACTCTTGTTAGCTCAGCTGAGCCCTTGACGAACCAGTTGCCTGCATTTCCCACTGGCCACAGCCATCAACCAGGAAAAAACGAGGCCTACTGGGAGATAGGTGGCAGCAGAAAGCAGTGCCAGGCACCAAAGAAATATTTTTTTAAAAAAACAGTGTTAGCCTGATATCTGTAATAGTCTAATCAGCTCCAGCGCTGCTTTATCAACTAAGGCCAAAGTTCTGCTGCTTGGTATTCTGGGTTGGATAAATGCTGGAGTAGATGAGATAGAAAGCATTGAAGAAGCTGGGAAATGTTGTGAGGAGCACAGGATCATTGCTGAACTGCAAGTGAGTGGGGATGGAGGGGAGAGAAGAGAGAAGAGAGAATGTATATATTTATTTTTTCTTAAAGTGTTTCTTTACCTGTTTTAACATTTTGACGGGAGATGATGGTTTTTCCACAGGTTTCATAGCTGATCTCTACTGAATACATCACACCTGCTTCCAGGTGAGACACATCCATTTGCATTTCCTCCGTCTTCAGGTTTTGCACAGTCTCATTGCCCTTGAACACCCGGACTTGGAAAGTGTGGCTCAGAGTGGAAGTGACAAGCCAGGACATTCCAAAGCTGTCGCTGGTAACGCTGAGGATTCGATGGTTTGTAACTGCAGAGGGATCTGTTGCAGTCCCAGGAAGAGTTGGCACAGAAAAAGCAACATTTCACCTTTAAACTGTGCTGTTCTAAATCCACTACACACAAGCACTTTGACAATCAACAGGGTAAGGTTCTCTTTATGTCAGGACAGAACTTTGCCTCTCACGTTACCAGGTCCCCTCAAGACTGATTTAGTGCTTCATCTTTTTATTTCCTTCTAGTAGATGCATTTCCATTGAATCATAAAATCACAGAATAGTTTGGGCTGGAGAGAACCATAAAGATCATCCAGTTCTACCCCCTGCCATGGGCAGGGACACCTTCCACTAGACCAGGCTGCTCAGAGCCCCGTCCAGCCTGGCCTGGAACACTTCCAGGGATGAGGCAGCCACAATTCCTCTGGACAACCTCATCTCCTCCAAATCTCCAGTCATGTAAATAATCAGCCAGTGAGCTACAGGTGCAAGCAACAGGAATAAGTTTGGAAGAGTGACTCTGTGTGCTCTACATGCGTTGACACCTGCTTTGCCTCCTGTCACTTTAATCATCAAAACGTGCCTGTTTAGGCAAAGGTTGCCTGGATTTACCCAGGAAAACCCCCACAGACCCCAGCTAGCAGAGGCTGGGGGCAGAGTGGCGTGCAGCACTTCACCTGTTATTCCACTCTAGTCCAGTGCAATCACTGTCACGTCAATGGGAAAAGACAGGGCCCTTCAGAGATGATTCCTCTCCTGGGAGGAGGAGGAGGTGTCTGAATCGGGTAGGATGAGTTGCCCTGCAGCAGAGCCAGTCTGTCTGGCTCTAGAGAGAGAGCCCAGCCTAGACAACTCTGCTGGAGAGAGCTGGGGCCAGGTGAGATGAGCATCACACCCCATGCTCACCTAGAGACCACGGCACGCTGCTGCCACAGCTTCAATTCTTTCGTGCTGATGTTTAGACTAAGAAAAAAAGGTTGTTTTCATAAATTGCTTCAATAGAACACAATTGTTTCCAGCACTCTGAGCCAGGTGGCTGCCAAACATCCCCAAAGCTACTCCCCCCTGCACTAGAGGGGCCTCAGTTTAATTCCTCTGGCTTCAGCTTCGATCAGAAGTTGTGGATGAAGATCAAGGATATTCAGTCTGTCTCTCTGAACTCTCAAAGAATACTTAAATCATTTCCTCCCAAAGAAGAACAGGGTGTTGTTAAAAGGATTGTGATAACCCTTGCCTGAAAGGGCTGGATCACCCCTATATACACAAATCTACTGGGGTTTGTTCCCATCACAAACCAAGAAAACATTAATTGAAATCCAAGGTTACTTACAGCACCCAGCATCTGCAGATTGGTTGGTTATGGACAAGAGACTTGATTTTCTTATAGAAGGAGAGCTACTGCCAGTGTTAACAGCATTTACTGCTGAACTTGGAGTAGATTTTGCAATGCCTAGGGGAAAATTGTATTATCAAAGAGTTAGAGTGTTTCCAAGAGAGCAAATCCAAAATAATACCGTTCATGTTTTCCACATGAAGAGCAGCGATAGAAGTAATATAAATAGAAGATAAAAGTATTATCATATCACAAAAGCATGAAGTAACACATTATCTTAATTTTTGAGATTAAGGGATTGTAAAATTGTTTTCTAACTGAAGCATCGAATCTGCAAGCAGTTATTCATCTCATTAGCCTAAAGCCTATTAGCAGGCCCACTGATGTCTGTGGGCTGTAAGTATATTTTGCTGAACTGGTACCACAAGGAATTATTTCAGCCGGTGCCAAACTCCAGCTGCTTGCAGCAGAGGGCTCGGCAGCAGTGCAGCAGCTTGGGATGGGATCATGCCACCACTGAGTCTGGGCTGCAGTCAAAACAGGAAAAAAGAAAATTGCAGAAGTAATGCCATTAATTGTTTCTCAAGAGGCTGGGGAGGTGCACTGACAATGAGTGACTTGCTCTGAGAAGCAGTCAGGGTCTGAAGTTACAGGTTTTGGCAGGTGAGTGAGGACAGCTGAGGGTGAAATAGATGAAACAGCAAAGGACTGTGAAATAAATACTCTGCATTTCCATCAGGAATAGGTAACAGGTTTATGTGGCATTTTCTCCCAACAGGAGGAGAAGGGGCACTCATGTGCCAGAAATCCCAGCAGGTGACTCCTGTGAAGGAGCACAAAGTCCTGCAGGAACATCCTCAGTATTTCCCAAGGTGAGACCTACATTTCTTACCTTCCTTCCTTGGGCTCAGCTGGTGAGGGATGACCCTGGCATGTTCATGCTGAGGGTGGCAGCTGTAATGACCCTCCAGGTTTACACAGCTGCTTTTCTCAGGGCAAGCATTGAATTCAGCATAGGAGCATTCATTGACATCTAGGAAGAACAGCACACCTTGCACAGATGTTGAGAGCAGCATCGGGATTGATCACACACCTGACTGATGTGTGTGGATCAGGTTCTGGGTACGATAAATTCAGTGTAAATCTGCACTAATGCTGTTAAAGCCATTCTGGATGTTATCATCCCATCACTTTTTACCCCAGTTCTTTGGAATTAGAGGACAGTTAGGGGCAGTTCCTGCTTACACCTGTAGGATGTCATCCAAACCTGAGATGTCAGCACAGGAGGAAGGAGAACTACCCGGTGATTTCACTGAAAGCTGGGCTGAGTAAACACAGAATAAGGAGCATTGGAAACAGTGCCCATGGTGCCTTTCAGGAGTGAAAATGTTCAGATAAGTACAGAGCAAGAAGTAGATTGACATAATTTAAAATTAATATATTGAAATGTTTCTGTAATATTCTAAAAGGCTGCAGTAGTATGCTATAGCAATTAACAAACTATAAATATGACTTGTTTCATGCAAGCTACTGGAAGTAGCATGGCAACAGAGTCCATCTGCTTCCCAAGAAAACAGTTGTTTTAAGAGCCTGTTTAATACAACTAATAGTTGTGCTACAAATATGCACATATTTGCTTTTTTGTCTGAAAAACTATGTTATTGGGAGAAAATAAATTTAATTGAGGGTTCGGGAGCATTCCCTTCCAAACTATTCACTCCAAAACAATCATCAACTCTCCGTCCTGTGACGGAGAGGTCAGGACCGTGTTGGCAAAGTTTGCAAGGTCCTCCGCGCTATCTTTGAAAGCAAATTAATGGTCATATAGATGAGATCCCAAGCAAAGAGGGATGAAAACCCCTAAAGTATGGCAGGATTACAGCCAAGGACCTTGCACTTCAGCGTCAATCACTTCATACACGCGCTTCACCATGGCCTTCAGGGAGGAGGAAATCTTGGCCAGAGGAGCTGGACGGTGCGTTCCGAGGAGAACCTGGGAGGCCACTGTCCCAGCGTAGAGTCCCCCACGGTCACTCTGGATGTGGTGCACAGAGGTGTTCAGGGGCTGCAATGCTCCAGTAATCTGCAAAACAGGGCAGCGAACACCGGAGCACCTTGTTCCTTTCCCGGCACGTGAATTGTGCAGTGACCCTTATCATAATCTGAGTGCAGAAAGAAATTCAGAAGCCATGGCAAAGTGGTAACATTTAGGCCTGTATTCATGCAAGGTGGGTTCTTATTTTCACATTTCACAACAGATTTCTGTTATAGAAATGCCAGGGTAAGAGGGGCGTGGAGCTGATCTCAAAACCCTTTGGCACAGGGATGTAACCCGGGAAGAGGTGGGAAAAGCCTCAGTGGGTTACAATTCATCACACGGGCCACTGCAATTCACCTGCAATAAAGCTGTCCAACACTTCTTATTTTGAACAGCCAAATGGACTGCTGGCAAAGGAAACAGAAAGAAAAAGGGGGAAAGCAATAGACTCAGGACCAAGGGTGGGATTAAGAGCCACAGGGAGACCCCAGAGTGACCAAACCATCCCAAGTGAGAGTCAGGAATGAGAGAAGGGACCTGCTGGTGGGCTGAGCATTAGCAGTCAGTGGAACAGACAGGACACTGAGCAGAAGCTTCTTGAACAGCTTCACCTCAATTCCCCATTTCTTGAGTGCTTGACTTTCACACAGCTTGTTTTAGACCAAGACATAAAAGCCTTGGTGGATCCTTGCCCTCTACTCCCTACTACACAGCAACAGGACCAGGGTTTCTTGCTTTTTTAGGATATGAGAAGGAGAAATCAGATAGGAGGAAGAAAAACACCCATGGCTGTTGTTATCATTCCTATTCTCCTGCCCGTCAGGGCCAGCAGATTATGGCAGATAGGTTTGTCTTGGAAAGGTTTAACTTAAAATTCCACATCAGAAAACATCATGCTTTGAAGGTCTTGAAGTCTGGTCCCAGTCTGTCATAGTCCCAAAACTGACAGAGCTGGAGCAAGCACTGCTTAAGCAGGGAAAAACCCCTTTATTTCAGCATGTCTTTAAATTGCCCTTGGAAGAGACCTGAAAAATTAGCTAAAGAAGCTGATAAAGCAACGTTACTCGAATTGCTTGAGGACGCAGCTGACATTCAGTAATCAGAAATACAGAAATAATCAGAAATAGGGCCAAAAAAATCAATCTGGCAGAACAAAGGGGGAGCAAAGAGTGGCCCCTGAGTAACAGAACCGTGGGCACAACGAGGGAAGCATTGGTGTTTGTACATACCACGGAGTGCAAGAGGCGGGAATGATTCAGAAGGTGGGAATCCACCCGGATTAATTCATTAAAATCCATTTTCACAAGCACTGTCACGTTGTACCAGAACATCCTCCCTGCAGTGTAGGAAATAAAACAGCCAAGTCATCTGAGGTCTGATGCTACAGAAGGCGACAGAGCTTTAGGGAGGCTCTGGGGAAACAAAGCAAGATTTAACTTGGCAAACGTGAAGGGCCCACGAGCAGCCACCAGCTACGGCCTCGTTTGCCATATGCCACAGGCAGAGCAGCCAGCCCAGGAGAGGGAGCCAAGGAAGGTTTGCTGGACCCACAGCACCCACACACCACTCTGTGCTCACGGGTGCAAGCACTGAAGCTGAATATCCTGGAATTCAACCAAGGCAGATTCCCGTATTTGTTTTAGGAAGAGCTATGGTAACAGTTTTCCTGCCCACTCCCACCCTCAGAAGGGAAAATTAAGGATATTTCTATTAGAAGCAGTGTTGAATTTATCAGTAACATACCCTCTGGCATGGGATCCACACAGCCTGCTCCTTTGGAAAAGCTGCAGCATTTTTTCAGCCCTGGACATTCAGTATCGAACGTGCAAGGATAATCAGAGGTTTCCATATCCTTCACTGGACAAATACCAGGTCTCGAGGCAAATACACTGGATCTGTTGAGTGCTAAGTAACAAAAACATTTCTGAGAACAAAAATACAGAAAGTTGTTTCCATGAAATTGTGATATTTAATTTATAGCAAACACCTCCTCCTCATTTTAGAAGCGCGTCTGTTCTGAGGCTTTAATGGGGAGAAAACAGCAGCCTAAAATATCATCATTATTTCATTTCGAGGGTGTAAATATTCTCAGACTTTTCTCTTGTCCGTGACATTTCTGTTGCAGAAATTTTGAATTTATAACTTTATATTAATAATTATGGATGGATGGGTGCATAGTTAAGTTTCTAAATGTGGAGACACCGAAGCACTGCAAAACAGAAAATGTGCCTGATGTCAGCTGTGACTAATCCAAATAATACATAATGATCAAAGAAAACAGGTACTGTCTAAGACACAAATTGAGAGTTTTCATTTAACGTTTTTGTGGCACAAATTTAACCTTAGTTGCAGTAATTCTGTTCCAGCTGGCCACTCCAGGAGGTTGGTAGCCCACACCAGAGAGCCCTGCAGAGAGGGCAGCTAAGGCAGGAGGTTGCTGCTTCCCAAGCCAAGGGCAGACAGTGGTCCCGGGTCAGTGCCAGCACAAAATCTCTTCTATGGAGGAAAAGAGAATCTATTTCCAAGCCCTACGAACTCACTTCTTTACCCACACTCTCAAAGAGAGCTCCAAGTAATGCCCAGCTCTGGCCTTTTTAATCCACCTAAAAATTCTCTTTTCCATTCATTTTGCACCTACAGGTTTTTGATCCTTCACTGGGCAATTAAAGTCAGCCAGGAGAAAAAAGAACCTGGCTGTTGCAATAGAAACCGTTGTGGCTCAGGAAAACCACGTTTGACGTAATAAAGCCCATAGCATGGGAAAGATCCACAGCAAACCATAAATCTATCACGAACAGTCACTTCTGTGGGTTTACAACTTCTGTTATCCCAAGGATCTGGATGAGAGTGAGGTTTCTGAGAAGCGGGAGGGGATATTGAATCTAGGACTTTCGGCCTCAGCAGAGTAACCTTCTTAGCCTGGGAAATGATCTTGATTAATCAAGATTTAAACTAACTCTGCGTAACTTGCTGCCACATGCACATTCCAGGTCCTCCTCTCTCTGGGGCTGGCACTACAGGTGGTTCCCCCAAGCAGGTCCTTCTCCTAGAAAGATCCCTCCCCATTTTTAAAGCCACATTAAGGTGTGATACAGCCTCGGTTGTATCACAGACCCTTAGCTGAGTCTCACACACACTCCCAGCCTCGCGTGATTGCTCCTTCTCAGCCTCCTGTGCAGGGAGCTAAGCAGCCTCTCACACTGGATTTGGCACAAACACGAGCACCAAGGGATTTCCCCGGGTTGGAAAATTCCCTGTTCACCAGGGCTCCTCACTGTTCAAACCAGGAGGATCTCAGCAAGCTGGACCCAGGCGTGTAAATTCCTCAGGTGCAGTTCAAGCAGGTTTGAGGTACAAAGCAGCTTTTTTCCCCACCTGGGTCTTCTTTTTTTTGGTGTGTTTAACGGCAGTGTAAATGGTTTAATGAGTCACATGCAATCTCAGAAAACACTATTGAATCCTGGCTGGGTGCCACAGCGGACATTTATCTGAAATCAAAAGGTCATCGTTTTCGGATCAGCGGAAACGGAGATGGATTCGCTTCACATTTCTGCCTAATTGTACCAGATGCACTTTGGAAATCCAATTTATGCTCTCCTCTTCAGTCATGCTGGGGACAGTCACCTACCAAGCAAGCACTGAGGAGCAAGCCAGCCAACTCCTCTGTCATTTGGATGAAGTGCAGGCTTTTCTCCTCCCTTATTTACATAAATGTATGGAAGCAGAACTGCAGCTTAGCAACCAAAGGTCACTTGCCAGCCTGCCCGCTGGAGAGCTGCTGGATCTGCTGTGACTGCAGGACGGGGCATCTCCCAGAAGACTGATGCTGAGGGGCACCATTAGCTCAGCCATAACCCCCTTCCTCTCCCTCCTTCCATCTGGAAGGGATGGTTTCATCCAGAGGGTGTGGCAGAGCTGGGGACCAGCACCCTGCATTTGTCTCAGGTATCAGAAGGTGGAGACAAATCTATGAAATTATAGAGAAAGCTCCTGGGAAGGTCTGTTCCAAAGGCAGGCTGGTAGTTTTCATCATACAGCCCTGGTTTTGGGGTCTTTTGAGCATTGGTAGGCTTTACTTGCTCAGAGGGACGTTTTCCATCCTGATTGCCTCTCCAGGGGTTAATTGGGATTTGTGACGAATCTGACAAATATTTAACACCCTTCCTGGCTGGGACTTCTGCCTTGGAGAGGAGAAGGCTGAGGGGGATGTGATCAAGGTTTGCAAAATCCCAAAGGCAGGGGGCAAGGTGAAGGCAGAGCTGGTTTTCACCAGAGCCCACAATAATCAAATGGGTGAAAGAACTCACTTCTTTACCCACATGGGAGGGAACTTCTGCAATCTGTCAGCACAGGGGGTGTGGAGGCAGACAGCTTCAGTGGGCTCAAAAAGGGACGAGGCAATTCCCAGATGGAATCCCCATCAGCAGACACCACCGGGAACAGGCAGGGATGCCGATAATCCCATTTGTGCAGCTGCTGGGGGCACACAAGGGACCCAAACTGCAGGGCAGCCAGAGCCACGTGCTTCTGGGTGAAGTCCCACAGGACATTCTGGCACCTTCCCACCCCAGGCTGAAGCTGCAGTGCTGCCCATATGTGACACCACTGTCCCCTGGCTTTCCTGTGACAGCCAAGCACAGGGACAGCTGTGCCCCAGGTCCTGCTGCTCTGGTTGCAGTCAGCATGGGAACATCTGCATGCCAGCTCTGAAAGGTCCCAGCCCTGCTGAGGAGCCGCTTGGGCACCTAAAATGAACATTTTTGTACTTTGCAGTGGTTTTTCTGAAAACCTTAGGAAGTTGTGCACACAAAGCACACTCTGACTAAAGCGTGACTGTGACATTGCAAATCAAGCGCTCACAGGAAACTCCACAATTAAAGTTGTCTGGGTCTTCTTATTTCAAGGTATTTTTGTACATGTGTGCTTAAAAATGAGCCTTCATGGGGTGCTGATGCACTCTTTCCCTCCCTAGGTGGGGATCAGGCAGGGTTAGATGGCAGATAAGGAGCTCTCTGGTTTCATCTTATGCTGGAAAGTGGGCAGCAAGCCAGTCACCAGGAGAAGTAACCATACCATCCATTCGAGCAGCTGGAAACAAGCCTGGAGAATTGGATCCTATCTCTGCCTAAAAGACAAGATGCTGGGAGAAGTTTTTTGTGGTGAAACAACCTTTCAGAGCCGTGGGTTTCACAGGTCCATGAGCCTGACCTGCAGCCCTGTGCCCCAACCACACACGCTGTTAAAAGCAGCACTAAGCACCCTGAAAACCAGAATAAATTTATGAAAAAGTTAAAACTGCACCCAAGGTGTCTGAAAGCAGGTCTGAAACCAACACAGAATGGTTTGATCTCAGTTTCTCCGCAGCTCAGTTGCCCATCTGTGAAAGACAGAGGAGCTCTCTCGCTTCCCACAGGCTTTGTGAAGACAAATCATCTGTGAATCCCCCAGGATTCACCTTAAGAGGTGATAAATAATTCCCTACTCAGTGAGAGGCTGAGCAGAGCACTGAATGTGGAGGTCAGGATGGTACACTCTGGGGAGCTCTTCAGAGGGGCTCCAGCATCCCTGGGCACCACAGGGAAATGTGGTCCTGGGGGCACTGCAAAGCTGGATCAGGTAATTAAAAGAGTTCCCTAATCTGCATGCATAGGCACAAAGAGAGAAAACAAAGGCTGCTTTATTTAATTCAACCTTTAGAATTAATTACAGCACTTCCTAACTTTTAGACACTTCACTTTCCAGCTGTCATTTAAAAATGTCAAAGTCATTTGCGTGTGCATGTGTAACACCATCCCAATGATTGACACACGACTAGTGAGAAACACCAGAGCAATTTGACCAACGATCCAGACATTTTTTTCCGAACAGTAAAGAAATTATAAAAGCAGGGCCTGCCATATCCCAGGCAGGGGTAAATGTTTCCTTCTAGGAAGAGAAGGTGAGCAGTGGCCAGGAGCAGGTTGCTGTGAAAGGTCATGGAGACCCTTCCACTCCTGGCAGGATGGAGAGCACGCCAGTGTGGATAACGTCAAGAAGAAAATAACAGTAGTTCAACAGCGTGCTGTGCAGTAATTTCTGCAGTTCCAGTTTCTCTTCTCATCATTTATTTAAGACTGTGTCTAGACAGTGCATTACCATTCACAGAATTTATGACTAATGCCCTGAAAAGCAAAGATACCGGAATAATGTAAACACGGAAATCACCTAGAAGCCACACAAATCCTTAAATGGTTTTAAATATTCCCAAACCAACTCTGACAGGAAAAAGTGTCAGGGTGACCACAGTATTTCATGGACAAACTCGCCCGGTGTATCAACAACATGGCAAGAGCAGGGTGGAAATTCTGCAGCTAAGCTTTACAAGAGATTTACAGATTTGTTCATGTTAGATGAAACAGAATCATCAACAGCTCTCAAGCCTAAAATATCTCTAGAGATGCTTTTAAGAGACATAGAATTATACTGGGAAAAAAATATTTCAAGCGTTACCAGGATGCTTTTTTTTTTCCACACAAGAAGATGGTCTTGATTTTCAGAGGTTCAGAAACACCTGAAGTTCTTGTGCAAACAGTGACAACCACGGTGACTCTTTCACATTCAGCTGGCACAGCTCTTTCCCTGTACTACAGAATTAAAAAGCCATTTTCTGTGGTTGCCTCTCGGTCTTGCCATTTGATACTTACAGGCACACATGTATGCACATGCCTGTATACCCAAAAGACTTCACTGAAGTAACTTTTCAACCATAATTAGACAAACTGGAGATTTTCCCCAGCGTGAAACTGATGCTTGGAAAATACAGATGATCAACAGCAGGTCCTTTGCCTGTCTGATAAATCTGTTTGGACACACAGTAGTTGCAGCTCAAATTCTGCCTTTGCTGAGACACCACAACAGCCATGGAGCCAAACAATGGCAGGATACAGTAAATTAAGAATAATGCTTTAATTTCTCTTCTCTAGCAAATCATTTTAGGAACAAGTAAAACACATCGACCACTTCCGTGTTCACTTCCTTCTGTTAAAATCCTGCTAGACACAATATTCTACCTGTGACTGTGGAGAAAATGCCTGGAAAAAAAAAATGTTTGGAAGTTCTTTTTCCAATGCTCTGAAGCAACTTAAATGTGGGATGAACACATTGTTCTTGACAGATCCCATGACAGGACATATGGCTCATCCCCCCTCATGCCACGTTATATGATCCGGTGCAGGAGCAGGTTTGGGGACATTCCCACAGATCTGAGTCACCCAAGTCTTATGACCCAAAACAAGGGCCAGGGCTGCAAACAGAACCAATCCTTTCCATCTGCTGGTCCTGTGTGTGATTATGTAAATGCCCAGGTCCCTACTGCAAAGTGGAAATAGAGAAAATGCAATGTCATACTGAAAATAGGAGAAAAAACAATGTCCTGCAGAACTTTTCTGGATGATAGAATAGTTCAATGCTGGTTTAGATCATTCAAGATGCCTGTTCAGCTTAGAAGCATCTAAATTTATCCATTAGAAAAACAAAGTTCCTTTTCCCCAAGGAATCCCCTCCATCTATGTCTCGAGTTCTGACAAAACAGGGAATTTCATGTTGACAGCTGGTAATCCCTGATGTGGGACGGGGAACAAGCTCCCATCTTGAGACAAAGGTGATTAAGTCTTCCTGAGTAGAGTCTTATTAACACTCAGAAGTTAGATCAGATCCACTAAAAAGTTCACCAGTTTTTCAGACCTCCCACATAGTCACAGGTAACCAGGGAAGCCCTAAGAAGATGGGTCCTAGTGCGGTTTTGGTTGGAAAGCATCTGGTACCAAGTTGCCCCGAGGCTACAGGTTGTTTTAAATTTGAACCAAAATTGGGCTTGCATTCTGGGAACAGACCCTGCTCCACATCAAAGGAGATGTTATCCTAAGTGCATCCCGAATTACTTTTGAGGAGAAGGCTCCTGGTGTAAATGCAGGCAGGCTCAGAGCAGACACTGCACCAGGCAGGGAATTATCGCTCCTGGGCAGGGTTTTTGGCCTGAATTTGGACAGGTAATGAGCCCTTGGAGGGGTAACAAGAAGGTGCCTTCCTCAGGCTCCCCTGGAAGTTTAGTGAATTTGTGACTAGGGGTGGCAAAGAGCGAGAAACAGGAACTTTAGTCTGCCATGTCTGCTCCTTGCTACGGTGGACAAAGTTCACTGTACATTTTTGCAGACTCATTTATTTCAGTGAATAGGAACCTAAGGCCCAGAACTGAATGAAGCCTTTACACATCTCAGCTGAAGTGAATCTTCCTCCCTAAGAAGCTTTTATTTCCTCTCTTAACCTGACTAAAACTTACCCACAGAGCAGTAGAGTCCAACTTGTTCATATCCTTCACAGCAATCCGTGAGAGTGATGGTTTCAGGCACTTCAACCATGTGAAACTGGGTTCTGTAGTGTGTCTGGGGACACACCATCCACGGGATCCATCCTCCACAGGATGCATTCTTCTCGTAGGACTTCTGGTAGGCAACCATTTTAAACCCACTTTTGGTCAGGGTGTAGTTGCACAGATGGTACCCTAGCAAAGAGAGGCCTTTTTCTAGAGGAGAGAAAAGGGAAAGAAAGGGATCAGCATTAACTTGTCACCCCGGAGCAGAAGTTCCCTGCAGTATCCCATTAAAAACAGTGTTATGAGAAAGCAGCGACAGAACCAACACAGATGAATGATTTCCAGGAAGGCTGATGTTGGGAAGAGCATCGCTTCAAAAAACAGACACAAGAAAGAATTGGTAGTGACTGCTTGTCATAGGCATCACTTTGGTCATGAAAGGATGCAGACTGGCAGAAAATTCAAAGAGTTCTTGGTGCCTTCAGATTCGAGGTGGGAAAAGGGCAATTTAACTCAAGTTAATATTAAGGAAATTTACATATGTTAATATCAATTAACAGTAGAGCACAATAGGCACTTCCAGGGCAGAGTCATCCCAGTGTTTTAAATGCCCACTCCAGCCTCCTGCTGCCAAAGTGCTCATCACTCTCCACTGACTATAAAGGGAACAAAGGGCGAGGAACTCATGGGCAGATGAGTCACAGTAGATGTCTGGAATAAGACATCCTTCAGACATCACCCTAGGCTAAAAGTGGATACTCATGCATCACTGGGAAGCACTTCCAGGTATCTGACACAAAAGGTATTCCTGGAGATCCCATGCTGCCTCTCTGCATTTGTAGCAGACCTCGTTGATCAGGCCATTGGGAACCCGCAGTGGATCATTGACTTCGAGTATAAACAAAGTCAGTGATAAGGTCATTAACGACATCATTTCACACAGGTCTGGGGATGGGACTCAGCTTCCAGAGTTCTGAAACCATTTCTGATGAAGAACGAACTTGTTAGGTGCTTTACTTAAAACTGAAATACTTCAGCAGGAACGAGAAAAAAAAAACCCAGCACCAAACAACACAAAGAAACCCCAACAACAGCAACAAAACCAGATGGAGTTTAAGAATTAACAGTAAGCAACCTACAGTCATGTCACAGACATCAGGCTGGCTCCTAATGAGATGTTATAGAAGCCAGAGGGGCTGAGTCACCCTGTGTCCCATTTGGGAAACAGATCGGATGAAATTAAAATGCCTGCATCATCCTCTAGCCAAAGCAGAAGAAACTTTAATAAGGATAAATATGAATTAGCTGCAGAGATTCAAATATAGCAGGACTGGGGTTTTTTTTTCTGAGAGCTCTGAGGGCAGCAATGTCAGCCAACAGACAGACTGAAGCTAACACAATATACACAACAGGCATACAATTAAAACATTCACAGCTTATCTTATTTGCACGACTTATCTCCTGCCTGAAAAGATGAAACACGTTAAAAACAATTCAAGAATTAAAAACAGAATTGTCAGGCTTTCGGGAATCCTGTGCTTTTATCACATTTAGCTTTCCAGCTAAACAAAAGACATTTGTGGAGTTTGAGCAGGACTAGGAAAAGACCTTGGGACAGGACGATCCATTTTTAGCACAGATGGGTCTAGACGTGTCTGTTCCATGTTTTCTTCTGGGGACAGTCCAGAAGAAAACATGGAATAGACACGAGGTCTAGATATGGCCCCTGGAAACCCAGCCCTGCTCTGCCTCACTCATCCGTGCCTTCCTCCTGCAGCAAGAGGCAGAGCTGATGCCGAGTTGTGCTCCAGGGAGTGCGTGAGAGCCAGAGAGCTCCCAGCAGGCTCCAGGGACTCTGTGCTGCTTGGAGCAGGTCAACAGGAAAATATTGAGAGTGAGGGCATAGCTGGAAACCCCACTCCTGCTTCTTCCTCCTGCCCAGCCTCCAGCAGGGCACCTCCGTGTCCAGTCCCTGAAGCTCTGGGGACAGCGGCTGAAAGGTCCTCACACCCCCAAAAGGCACCAGGGCTGCTCTTTGTCCCTCAGTAGGGAGTGGAAGGAGGTGGCAAGAGGGGCAGGAAGAGACCCAGCCTGGCTCAAAGCCTGGCTCAAAGCCTGGCTCAAGCCCAGACCCTGCCTGAGCCAGGAGAGGATCCCAAAGGCTGGGATGGAGTTCTGACCAGGGCCCAGCCATGGCTGTGCAGGAGGAGACGGAAGGAGAAGTGAGCCAGAGAAAGCAAGGTGGCCTCTCCCTCTGGCTGACTTTAGGGTAACTCTCTGGGAGAAGGGGAAAGGAAAACAAACTTGGGTTCTGGAGCAGAAATCAGAGACCAAGGGCTGCTTTTCATTCAGTGCATTTGATCCATTAACACCTCACATGAGGCACGAGTGCCTGACAAGAAACAGGCAGCTGTCACTGCAGTTTGGAAAGCATTCCCTTGCCATGTGTTAAGACTGCTCCAAGAATACCTTTCTCTGCAAATGCTTCTAGGCACGTAGGTGTGGAGGGAAAAAGAAAAATCTTGCTTCAGCTTTTTTATTTGTTTTTTTTTTTTATTATTTTTTTAATTAGTTTGTAACCTGAATGGCAGAGTGGAACAGAAGTAATACCTAAATAATTTTGGTTCCAGCCTTTCCCTGAAGAAAGTGCACAAACATCTGTTGTGACCAGAGAAAGAGGGAGGAGCAGGACAAATTTTATTCTATGAAAATGAGAAAGAGAAACTCATGTATTAAGGAATCAGACTGTTACAGTATAAAATCCCATTAGAGGAGAGTAGCGCAGGTAAGAAGCAAGAGCTCAGCCTTGTTCCTCATCCCTATGACCCCTCCTTTTCTCCAGAGCTCGTGCATAGCCTGGCAAGAGCAAAGCAGGGACTGGAAGGGAAAAACTGAGTAAGGAGAGCACTGAGGATTCGTGTTGTCCGTGCAGAGCTGAGGCTGCAGCGAGGACGTAGCACTGGAAAGTTAAAAATTCCAGTGTCAGCTGAGCTGGCTTAGTCTCTACAGCAATGTGCAACATAAATACAGGTATGAAACTGAGAATAAGATGGTGTAGAATTAGACACAGTCTATAATTGGAAGCTACAGCTGTCAGAGCAGATATGAAGTCATATTTCATACTTAAACATTGATACGAGGTGTATATATATATATATGTACACACTAGGTATAGAATGAGGCTGCCAAAGCCTAAAGAGATGCTTTGAGATAAGGCTGTGATGGTACAAAAAGATGCCCTCAGTGGCAGAAGTTGGGCTGAAGGTGGCAGGGAAAGGTGCAGCACCACCAACCTCTGCACCATCCATCACCTCCGTACCGTTCAAAACAAGCTTTGACACTCGCAGAGTTCAATTATTTTGCTGACAGCAGTTTGCTGCTGAGCAATGTGGCTTGGATCAATTTGGGCTCTTTAGCAAATTGGCTTTCTGTTCTCATTACTCCCATCTGTGGGATTATGGCACGATCAAATGGAATTAAAATGCACTGGCTGTTGTTTGCAGCGACTCAAAGCCGAAGTCAATGGCACAGCAGAAGGCACTCACCTGCCATTGGTATGGATGTGTTACACCTATCATTTCTGGATTTTAGGATTTTATCTCAGAAAACACCAGCTTTCAGCACCACTGGGGAAAATAGCAATTTTTTAATTTTTTTTTTTTATGTTAAGCAAGAGCATAAACAATTAAAGCAAACCCTTTGTTAATAGAAACAAATACTGAGAGGAAAGCCTGGGAGCAAAGGCTGCACTGGAGCAGGCTCCTTAGAACTCAAGGCTGAACCCAGATCAGAACTGAGAGCATGATCAAAAAACCAGCAACAAAAAAATGCTTCACAGCATTTATGCCCCAGACAGAGCTGCAATTCTGGAAACTTCACCACCCAAGTGATGCAGCAGCCACCGGGATCTGCAAAATCTTTTCTCACTGGAGAGTACCAAGACCAAAAGATAAGCCCCTTTCTTGTCGTGACATAACCTTAAAAATAATCTGTTGGAACAGGTTCATGGAGGGCAGATTCAAGCTCAGTTTTGAAATGCAAATGCTCCAAAACATGAAAAAAAAAAAAAGGATCACGGGCTCGATTTTTCTACAAATTCCATATTTTAAAGTCAACACTTTTTACTTTAAATGGCACTATAATGGGGGTTCTATTGGCCCTAATCTCTACAAACCTCTTTTCAGCTGTGCCTTTGACAGAATAACAGAAAAGGCTGCAAGGTTCTAAGAAATATGGTTTGTATTTAACTGAGGATCACAAAACCACTTAAGTAAAGAAAAGCAACAAAGAGCAGCCAAAAATCACAATATTTTTCTCATCTAAATAAATCAAAGCAGAAATGAAGAGTGAATTAGGAGTTCATTTAGCAGTTACAGTTGGGTTAGGGTTTTTCAAAATTACAGCCCATACCACAGATGAAATTTAAGCATGCCTTCTACAGCCTCATTTTATGCATCTCTAGGAATTTGCCAGGCACGTTACTACATCATTTCCTGCTAAAGCTTATTTTAAAGGCGATTTTCACAAAAATTTGCACGTTACTGAAGACAAAGCAGAAATTCTCCTCGTTCATTTCTGGCACAAAGGAAAGGACAAAGATTTTGCCTGGGGATGAAAGGTTGGGGACAAAGGTTGCGTTTTTGCTTGGTTAGATTGTTCTCTGTTTAATTATCGACGGAGGATTCTTAAATGGTGGCTGGGACATTGCCAGTTCTCCGGAGAGCGGCCACCTTGGCTGGTTTATTTCAAAGGAATTTCTATCCCACATCCAAACTAAGCTGTCCTCTGGCCAGGTTTGCATCACTCACCTGGAATTTCATCTCCCCTTCCCTGCCGTGCAGCAGCCCAGAGGATGAGAACAGAAAGAAGAGTGATCCTGGCCGTTGTAGGGCCCATCCTGGACACACCTTTCTTATCCCTTGGTTCCCAAGGTGGTAGAGCTTGGTTGTCCTCACAGGCAGGCTTTTGGATTAGGGAAAGAGGTGCTCTGGGGTTTTTACCTTTTGCAGGGAGGTGACAACTGCTGGCAACAGAAACAAAGAAGCTCCGCTGGGAATTTTGCTGGTTCTCTCTCCTTCGTGTTCTCTCCGGGGAATCTGCCCCTTCTGCCTGTTCACCTCGGCTCCCCTGGCCTGATTTTGAGAGGAAGGCATTTTAAAACTGCTGGTTTAGTCCCTGTTTATCCTTCAGAGCACTAATTCCCTCTCCCACCTTAAACGCTCAACATCTCGCAGCCAGATCTGCACACCTCAAATGTCAGGTGTAAACATCCTGAATTCAGTTCCTGTCCACGCATCACTGCAAGTCTTTAATTCTGTACCTTGAAAGCAAAGTAAGAGTAAAAGCAAATATCTGTGTGAATGTTTATTCCTGAGTTTAAGCCGTTTGTCCAGTTGCTTTCATCGTGCCCCTCGTTTCACTGCAATTTCAGCATCTCCTAAGCCAGAGCAATGCCAGGCAATCGAGAACCTTGTTAAGCAGGGTGTGAATCAGGTCCGAGAAACCAAAAATCCTCCTTTTTTCATTGTCTAAATAATCAAGGCACATTCCCAAGATAGATGTGCCTCCAGCTTTTGCAACACATGACAATAACTTCAGTGCAATGTCACTTGGCTCCTGCAAAGACAAGGAGTGAACACAGGATGATATTTTATGAGGAGCTGACACTAAAGGATGGAAAATCACAGGTACAGCTCTTGGAGCTGAGGCAATATGTTCAGAGAAGCACTTAAATAGGTATCACAGTGTTGTAGGCAATTTCATGTGGATGAAAGGGATCTGGAACCACAGACCCTTTCACTTGTGGATGTTCAGATAGGAGATCTGGGGCCTTGTGTAGCATTTGAGGCACTTCTGAGCTGTTCTTCTGGCTTGGAAAATCAAGTACCAAGCTCATCAAGGGGAAAAGAAAATTGAAAGGAAGAAAAAAAAAAAGGAAAATTAAAGCTTGCCCAGAGGGGAAAAAAAAAAGAAAATTGGTATTGTAGAATGCTTCAATAAAAGTTTTTTAAAAAAAAGAAAAAAAATTGATTTGGAAACATTTCTGCTCTAAGGAGAATGTGCACCTTAGCACCAGGATGTCTTGCCAGGCTGTATCCACAGATGCACCACTTACATCTCCTGTCAGGAAGGCAACAGTGAGCCCCTGGCTGTAGGCTGGGCAGACCATGCCGTCTGACTTAAAAACCCCACCAATAAATAAATAATCATAAAAAAAAGAGGACTTAAGTCAGCGAAATTCAATGTTTAAACAGAAATATTTCTCTTTATGATGTGCATTTTTTTCAAACAATCTAAATTTTCTGGGAAAAATATCTTGGTTGAAATTTTTTGGCTAGAACTGACAAAAACCAGATCTTTAGCCCTTAGAAATTACTTGGTCCCTCCTATAAAGAAGTATATGTCTTGTCCAATTTCAAATATAGGTAATGCCAGACTGGCACGTGAATTGGGTTGCATCTGAGTTGGAACTCCACTGCAGTAGTGAATTAAATGGTTCCTAAATACAGAATGTGCAGAACCACCCTTTTCAAACAAAAAATTGAGAAAAGTCAGGGAACGGTTAATCCAAACAAGAAATGGCTACAGAAATCATGTGTATTTCAGGATTTATCTCACAATTTGCAAATTCCCTGAGGTTCTGATTTATATCTGCATTATTTCTCCAGTTACAATCAGGCTCAGAGCAATGTACTTGTTAGCAATGCAAACACTGGGAAAAGTCCACTCGGGCAATTAAGGATGCATCCTGTGTCCTGTGCAGCCCTTTCCACATCTTCCAGCCACATTCTTGTCCTGTGTTAAGTGCAGCAAGTTTAATATGCTGTTCTGCATCCCCTGCAGCACTGCTTGCTCTCTGTACCCCTGTGATGAGTTGCACTTGCTCAGCACAAGCCAACACAGAGTCTCCTGAGGGGAAACTACAGGTTCATTGATATTTTGGATAGCTGACCCTCTGTACATGCACAGATGACTGCATATAATTACATTTTTAGTAACCATCGTATTTCACGGACAAATTTTTGGTGTTTTCTCCCCTTTTCCTTTCAAGTAGGTGTTGTCTGTTTCCCAGGGAACAAGCAACAGAAAAAGAAGCAGCAGCCTCAAGCTGCTCCAGGGGAGGTTCAGGTTGGACATCAGGAAGAATTTATTCACTGAAAGAGTTGTCAAGCACTGGAAGGGGCTGCCCAGAGAGGTTTGGAGTCCCCATCCCTGGAGGTGTCCAAGGAAGGCCTGGATGTGGCACTCAGTGCTCTGGGCTGGGTGACAAGGTGGGCATCGGGCACAGGTTGGACCTGATGATCTTGGAGGTCTTTTCTAGCCTAAAATGATTCTGTGATTCTGTCTTAGGACTCCAGCAGAAGATTTGCCCACTCTCTCTTTGGAGATGAGGAAGGACAGTGGAGAAAGGAACGGAGAAGGAGAAGAAGATATTCTGTGGAATAAAAGCCCCGTGTGGTGCTGGCAGTGAGCTGGGCTCCAGCCTGGAAGGAGCTCATCCCAGTCCTCCTGGCACAGTCATCTGGAGCTGATCAGTTCTCCTGGCTCTGTTGTTTATACTTTCTGCAGTTATGTTTCCAATGTCTAAACTGATCTAAAGTTTGCAGTTTATACAAGGAAGGGCTGTGCCAACAAAAGCCACATCAAAATCCATTTGTGGATAATGTTACAGGATCAAGAAGCAGATTTTTAGAGATGGGATTTGACTCTCCCAGACTGTACTATCA
Source organism: Mohoua ochrocephala (assembly GCA_013398855.1). NCBI lineage: Eukaryota > Metazoa > Chordata > Aves > Passeriformes > Acanthizidae > Mohoua > Mohoua ochrocephala. Next base: position 45,473 of record VZTA01023040.1, on the reverse strand, counting down.
GTAATTGAAATATTGTGGCTGACAGCGGCTTTCTCATCATACTTTTTAGGCATTTATTGCTTTAGACAGATTCACTTCTGATTTAATTAGTCACTTAGAAGATCCTGATCTTCTCTAGGCAAGGGGTTTGACATAGAAAGGTCACCGCTGGAACATTTCTTTCTTGCTTTGTATTATTTTGTCTATAAAGCAATCATTGTTTCAGATGCAGAAAATGGTCATGACATTTCAAGACAGGCTGATCTGCACGAGGGGAACACTAGGGGCTCATTGGGAATATATATTTGAGGAATATATCATTGGGAATATGACAAAAACTGCTCTGTGCTTCAGAAGCCAGCACATCTTCCTGTAGGTGAATAGGATCTAAAGTTTGAGAACTATTAAGTCATTTAACCTAGAATCATGGAATCACAGAATGGCTTCAGCTGGAAGGAACCTGAAAAATCATCCAGTTCCAACCCCTGCCATGGGCAGGGACACCTCTCACTACACCAGGGTTCTCCAAGCCTCATCCAACCTGGTCTTGAACACTTCCAGGGATGGGACATCCACAACTTCTCTGGGCAACCTGTGCCAGGGCCTCACCACCCTCACAGGGAAGAATTTCTTCCATACCTCTAATTTAAACCTGCCCTCCTTCCATTTAAAAACATTGCCCTTTTTCTCCTCACTATCTGGCCATATAAAAAAATACATCTCCTTCCTTTTTATAAGCCCCCTTTTGTCACTGCAAAGTGCTCTAAGCTGTCCCCAAAGCCTTCTTTTCTCCAGGATGAGCAACCCCAGCTCTCTCAGACTGTCTTCATGGCAGAGGTGTTCCAGCCTTCTGATCATCTTCGTGGCCTCCTCTGGATACACCCTGAAAGGTTCACACCCTTCTTATGTTGTGGACCCCAGAGCTGGATGCAGCATTCCAGGTGGGGCCTCACGAGGGCAGAGAAAAGAGGCAGAACCACCTCCCCTGACCTTCTGACCACTCAAAAACCTCTCAAATTCAGCTGTCAGTAAATACCCAGAGACCTCCCTGAGGCTCCCACAGTTTCAGCCTGATTACAGCCTGTCAGTCTGAGAAAGTCCAGGCTATGGCCACAGCAGACTGTGGGAACGAACGGAGGTGCCACCAGTCCTGAAGATCTCACTGTGGAAGTGAACAAATCCCGGACAGGAAGGCAAAGGCAAAACCATGCTGCCAATGAAGGTGACAAGAAGTTCAGATGAGACCTGATTTCCATCTGATTTCTGTCCCATGACTGCGTTTTCTGGTGCCCAGTGAATTTTGTCTCACCATCAAGGCAGTCTTAAAAACTGCTCCTGCCGTGGCATTTCAGGTATTTAGCAATGTTTGAGCTCAAGCCAGTCTTTCCCTTAGTGGGGCAGTGCTAAGGTTTCTTCCCTCCTCTACATTCCTAAACTTCACAAAACCCGCAGAAACTTAATTGTTTTTGAGCCTGCAGCTGATCTGTCAAAACTGGCTTAAATCAATCAGCAAGGCAATAAGGTCCTAGAAGAGAGGAACAGGCTGACTTTGCCAGAAATAACCTTTTTGCAGCCAAATACAAAGAATAAATCATTCCTGCTGTCAGGATACAAACACTTATTCCCGCTTCTTAAAATGAATACGTATAATGGACACCTGAATGTCTATTCCCTACAGAGGAAAGAATTTCTCAGGAACTATTCAGCTCTCAGAGTTAAAATGCTTGTGATTCCAGGGACTTGAATTCTCTGCCACTGCCACAGAGCTCTCGTGCTCTGAGTCACACAGGTCAAATCTGCCACTGCAAGGAAGCCATGGGGATGGGAAGGGGCAGAAATCCCAGTATTTCAGACCTTTTAAGAGTCACAGCTACAATACTATACATGTGCTTTCGCTTATGTTACCTGAGAAGAAAGTAAAAGAGAAAAAGCACAGTTTTGCCAGCATATTTTAGGTCTATGTTAGGATGGACACAGCTAAACTGGAAATTTTTTGAAAGGGTCATTGTTCCCCTGAGCTTCAGGCATCCAAAAAGTGGAAGAGCAGCACTTGTGGTTTTCACTGTTGCATTTCAGAGAAGAAAGCACTAAAATGAAGAGAGAGACACACACACAAATGACAGTAACAAAAAATCACTGACAGCCGCAGGAGCTCATTAACTGAACTGTGCAGGCAGAACAGTCCCTGACAGCACCCAGTGATTTGTTCTGTCTCACCAACAAACCGTTCCTCAGGAAAAATCTCTGGGTTTTGTTTTTTTCTTTTCCCTGAACACGCACAAACTGTTTCAAAGTGACTCATGAGGAAAAACTTATTGGTAAGAGGAGGAAAAAAATATGAGTCAGGCAGAGGTCACGCTGAACCTCTGCCTGGCCCCGCTCCTCCAAGGGGAGGTTGTGCAATCTCAGCACAGGGAAGCTCTTGCTCCCTCCAGCACTTCGAGGGCAAGGTCCCGTCCCCAACAGGAGCTGGGCTCCAGATGAGACTTGATCACACCTCATGCATGAGCTGGGCACCAGATGAGACTTGATCACACCTCATGCATGAGCTGGGCACCAGATGAGACTGGATCACACCTCATGCATGAGCTGGGCACCAGATGAGACTGGATCACACCTCATCCATGATTTAGCAGCGCTGCAGGGGAGTAAACCCCATCTGAGACACTTTGTAGCCTGCTTCTTGTTTGTAGCTCTAAACCCAGGCGTTTTCGAGGGAAAGCATCCCGGGGAGGTGGGAATTGCCCTTTGCTATGGAGGTTTATTGGGAGGAGTCAGAGGGTCTCCTGCTCGGTGTCCCCCCGTGGATTACAAGGGCCAGTCCACCTGAAGGTCCCATTCAGGGCAGGGTTCTGGCCTGTGTCAGCACCTGCCCATGGGGCTGAGCCCCTCCTCGCTCTGCCTCGCTGGCTGAGCCATCAGATCCCTGCAGCAAAGGTTTGGGAATGTTGCACTGACACCAATCCCGCTTCCTTGCTCGCCCAATGCCACAGGGCTCGAGAACGGCAAACACCAGTGACCAGCCCAAAGATCTGACCCTGCTTCACTGGCTTGTGCCCTTGCTGCTGCCTGTAACCCATTTTTGACTGAAGGCACCTGCTGCTCCTCTTGGAAAAAGGATGACTTCACCTTTTTTATCCCCCCAAATCCCATCTGACATACAGCTGAGATGCGGATGGGAAGGACAGAGGACTGTGCACGCAACTGGAAATTCCACTTGTGAATCCATCTCCTGCACACAGATGCCAAACCTGACTCTGTTCAGCAGATTCGAAGCACAGAATAAACCAACCAAAGCACACAACCTGCTTTTTGCTGTTGGTCAAGATTTAACCCTCACTGCCAGCTGAGTTACAGAGACATAGACACAGACCCAAGCACACACTTCTGATGAGAGATTTTCCCAAGTTGTTTCAGAAGCAAATCTGTAGTCCAAACCCCAGAACTTGTTTCACAGTTTGTGTCAGAGCTTCTATTGATGCGTTAAATTTAAATGTTCATAGGAAGCTTCTCACTTTGAAGGACCTAAAGGCACATTGTTGTGTGTGCTCCTGAGCCAGAGCAATTAAAAGCAGAGCAGCCCATGAAGGAGGAGAAGCCCTTCAAAGCTCTGGATGGATTTAGGGAACCTAAGACACAGACAAGGTATGGGATGGCATCCTGCTCCTACTGTGTGAATACTGAGTAAGGGATTCAGTAAGGTTTGCAAAAAAGCAGCACATTTTAACCTGGTTTGAAGATACAAACACTTAAACAGATTTGTTTAGAAGAAGGAACAAAGTAAATTGTTTGGGGGAGGTGTATTGTTTCTTTTTTCCTCCCTGTTAATACCTGTAATTGTGACTAACCCAGAACAAATACTGGATTACTCAGTATAAAGGAGGTGGGGAGCTTTTTAAGTGGGCAGAAAAGCACCAGATGACTGAAACAACAAATTATTAAAACCAACATGAAATGAAAGTTTGAGGTACAGGGAAACTCGGGCAGCAAGAATAAGAATAGGTGTTTTAATATTTCTGCCAAAATGTAATGGCCAGTCAAGTTATGAATCCATATCTGTGTCCCTGAGGGGATTCAGAGCAAACAGAAAATTCACTGGTGGTTTCATAGATTTCACTGTACACAGTGAGGAAATGCTTTTCTTTTTTCTTCTCTTTTTTTTAAAAGAAAATCCTGGCCAGCTGTCAAGTGGAACTGTTGCTTTGAAATTTAATATTTTTATTTTTTTTTTTAGATTGATATTAAATCATCCACGCAATTAAAATCAAAGCATCCCTGGGCTTTCCATGACATTGCTCATACCCTTCCCCCAAATAAAGGCTGCAAACTCCTCGTCAGAACTCCGGCACCAGGTGTCTGTCAGGAACAAGCCAAGTCTGAACAAAAATCCAGCCTTGCCCAGAAGGCAGTGCCGGGCTAATCCGCCCCCAGAATTGCTCAGCACAGGAGGCTCCTGCTGCTGCTCTGACTCTGCATTTGGACACGTGGGCATTTGCCATGGTTTCGCCCACCGAGTCACTCCGAAGCATCTGCTGGGCTGAAGCTGCTGCTGAAACAGAGCAGGGCAGAGCTCCAGCTCGCACAGGGCTCCCCAGCAGGGTTTATTCCATCGGCACCTGGGAATTAAGCAATGGAAGAGTGGAAGTCCAATATTAGCCCACGGGTCTCTCACAAGGGCGGCACCTCCAGGACTCCGTCCTCGGAGCGGGAGTTTCACACCACACTGGGGAAGAGCCTCTGTCTCCCAGGAGTTTCTCAGCACTGATATTTCCACTTCTGATGCCAGGAAAACTCCTGCTCTTTCCACACCCTCTCCAACGTGCAGCCCCTGCCTCAGTTCGACAGCACTGTTGGATTTTCCAGGTACTCAGGAAAAGAAAATCATTCCTACCTCCTAACAGCATCAAGTGCTGACATACTCTTTGGCAGTTTCTTTATGCTACCAGAGTGCTGAAAGGAGAAGCAGAAGTGTAAAAGCTTTGGAATAAAGTTTATATATTTCATCACTGGCTTGGTAACCCATAAAAGAAACCACCGATCACTTTTGCAAAGCTAATCAGGAAAAAGCAGAGATGCCTGGCAAGGAAGTTCCACGTTTGGAGCTCAAAGAGACTTCACACCAGGTTTTGGCATTCTCAGGTGAAGAGAAATGTGTGGTCATGCAGTGTAAAACAGGAGGAAAATAATTTTTGTGATTTTCCTCTCCACAAAAACCCTAACCAAAGTTATCACACTCTATTTAACTAAAAGAAAAAAAAAAATCTCACAACCAAACTTAATTTGTCAGATATTGAGAGCTGATATTTAAAGCTCACAAGGAAATGATTTTCAAAATGTTTACTGGCTTGAGGAAGCAGTGGGTTATTTACTGAATCTGTTCTGCACCCTTAATTAGCACAAATGCCAGTAGGGGAACTTCCTGCGTGCTTTCTCCCATGCTGGCCTTCTGTATGAGAAAAAATCCCTTGTGAAAATAGATTTTAATTCCCTCCTTGAAATCAAACATCTGGCTTTGGTTAAGGAGGCACACAACCCTGTCATTTTTATTATTTGGACTGCAAGAGCTCTGGGGCAGGGAGGATTTTCTTTGTTATTTGCTGCTGAAAATGACAGGAATTTCAGTTTATGGATACAATAAGGCTAATGCTGCCACTGAAGGATGATGAGAGCATGACTGTTGCTGTGATTAGCATTCATTTATCCCTAAAATGCCAAGTATGAATATCAGCACTCATATTTCATCACTCTCCACATTTGCAATTAGTTTCTATCACATTCTGAAAACTACTCAGTATTGTCCTATGTGAGAGACAGAGCTCACAAACTGATCTAAGGCCTCCAATTCTCATGGAAAGGTAGGAGCCAAGGGTGTGTCAGCCTCCTCCAAAAGGCAGCACTGCTGATTTAATTACCTGAATCTGTGAAATCAGCTTAATGAGAGATAAGAGAACATGTGTGCATGCCTTAAAAAGTGGGAGGCAAATGAAATAAGTTTCCAGGTACCACATTTTTGTTCGATTCACTGTTCTTCCCAGAGCTCTGCTGGGATGGATGGACTGGGACCCACTGGCAAAGGCACAAAAGGCTTTAGGATAGTCTAGAAAACATCCATGCCTTTGCTGCAATTTATTTCTTAAGTAAGAATGGAAAAGCTTAGCTGATGATGAGGATAAATGAACACTTTGCCTAAATGCCCCCGTTTCCAACCAAGAGGAAAAATATAGAAGGGCAACATCATTCCCTGCTTGCAAAAAATCTGGTTTTGACAGACCTTGTCCTTCCAGAAGCAAAAGGGACAAAAATCCTTAAGACAACTTTAGGCACTGGAAAAGTTCACAGGATGAGCCCCGAGGGCTTATAAACAGCAGCAGATGGGTAGAACCTTAATCATCAGTCTGAGAAAATCACCCTGATGTCAGTGCCGGTATTTGATGCTTCCTCAGGATGTGGCAAAGATGTTTCCTTACCAGCAAGGTGGAAACCTCACGCTGTGGCAGGACACAGAAAAGTATCCTCATGGCAACAAGGATATTCTTCATGGGTGACAAGGGTCCAGTAAGAAAGGATTTATCATAAGATCCACAACTAAAGCGACGTTTCCATGTGAAAAACGGCACGGCTGAGGCAGTCCTGCACTCTGAGGAGCTGCAGCAAGTGCCAGGAAGCAGCCAAAAACTCAGCAAATTACCTGGAGTTTAATGCGGAACAAAGGATGATGTACACCTGAAAAAATCTGTGTAACTCTCAGATCCTTGAGGCAGAGAAAAGAAGGATTAGTCAGAACATTTTTGCCTGTCAGATGCTGCTGAAACACCCTGCAAGGCAGACAGGATCAAGAGTAGGCAAAGTCAAATTCCACTAATACCTGTGCTCCCTTTCCTTCTGCTGCACCAGCAACAAAAATGGGAAGCCCAGCTTCATTGTTTTAAAAGCAAACATCCACATTTTGAAAAATCATGTGCCTACATTATGCAACTACCTAGTCCCTAACAAAATGGGCTGGTTTTCTATCTAGAGTTGTCTAAAAATACATTTGAAAGGACTGTTTTCCCAAAAGGGCAAGGGTTATGCACATAACTCAGTGTCCACTTGGAAAATCTCTTCCACATTCCTACGAGCAGCACTAATGAGTATCCAAACAGAAGGGTCTTTTTCATCTCATTTACTTTTAGGCCCTCTTCTGTCTTCCCCCTTTTTACATTTCTATCTGTCTGAATATTAAATGCAGATGAATGCTTTGCTCAGGTTTGTTCCTTTACATGTCTCTGCCATTATACACATTTATTTTTGTGTACATGCATGTCTATATGTGTCTATATACACACACAAACATAGATGCTTTGTATATATAAAGAAATACATACAAGCATAAACCCCCCCCCATATATAGGTGGATAAACACATCCATGCAAAGATACAACCCCTGCAAGAGGAATTGTGTTTGATTGTTAATATTTAAATTTAATATGATGGAACTGTATCAGCCTGTTGAAACTTGATCTTGCAAACCCCACTTTTCAACCACGACTATTACACTCTTTAAGCATCACATTTTTCACTGAAAGCAAAGGTGATAAGGATGAAAAAGAAAAAAAAGAAATAGAAAAACAGTGGGTTGTAATTGCGTGCAATCCATGAGGAGGGAAATGCTCCCTGCACGTTGGGTGCTTGAGCTGGATGTTGTAAACACCCTGTAGAAGCTTTTATCTATCAGTTTACTTTAAGCCTCTATCCTTAACAAGTCTTTACATGTGCATCATAAAGGCAAGTCCCATAGCACCTTATTAAGTTGTTTATTCTTTCCAGCCCTCTGCATTCAAGCTAAATCACATTATGCAATTAGCTGCTATGAAAACAAATGGAACTTATTCTGTTTTCCTGTGTTGAAGGAGCAGTTCAAAACCTGTCCTCTCCAAAAAGTATTTAACAGACTGAGTTAGGATCAGTTTGATGTCCGAATTATTTTTCCTGTACCCCGAAAGGAGGCTGCTGCTGAGGTGATGCTTAAAACCATCAAGATGCCGCAAAAAAATCCTGTGAGTCGAACAGTGAATTTTGATGATCTAGAAAACTTCATCGCCTTCCCCACAAGAAGAAAAGAATTAATTATTTTTAAGATGTGGGAGTGACAGGGTGGTCTTGACATGCCACAGAGTTCAACTGGTTGCATATTAATATTTTTTTTTCCCCTTTGAAAAGTCTTGCCTCTAAATTTCAGCGTTCAAGTGATTCAATTATTAGAAACTTCTGCTGGCAAGCAAAGGGCAGCACATCTCTGCTGTGCTACACGACATTCATCTGTAGGGGAACAGGAAAGAGACAGTTGCCATGTAAACAAAAGAAAAACCAGAACAAAATCTCGCTTGGCTCTGTTGAGCTCGTCACCAGCCAAGCCTAATTTCGATCAGCTCTCCCTTCATCAGCAGGATCCTCCCCAATGGAACTGACCGCAAAAGGAGATTCGGGGGTTACAGTTATCACAGGGACTGGCTAAATGTTAAAACACCAATGGAGAGAAGAAACTCCGAGTATTTCAAACTGTTGATTTTAGCAGGCATTTGCTTTCTAAATGTGTCATAGGTGACTGTCGTCAGAACAGCTCTGGGTGATTTATTTCATGACCTTCTTCGTGGAGTCAGCTCACACAAGCCTCTTTCCAGTGTTAATGTGTTCCCCTGAAAACGCAGGCTGGGCCTATCCCAGGTCATAGGAAAAGCTTATCCCAGCCCAAGAAACCACGGAGCTTTCTGCCCCCCTCTTAGCAGTATATTCCAAGAGAAAAAAAAAATAAAAATTCAATTTATCTTTTCTGTTGCCGGGGCTTAATTCAGTCACAAAAATATCCCAGTCCTACAAGCGACAGTAAATACTGTTGTTTGGGGGGGATACAGCAGCTCACTTGCCTGAAGGATATTATGAAATTTGAGTCTTCAGATTCTTCTATCAAGCACAGGACATCATGGGTGAATAACATTCCCTTTAAACCATGCCAAACATACTGTGTGGTTAATAAAATGTCATCTAGAATTACATTAGAAAATTCCTTAGTCCTCTGTGAAAAAAATGGGAGAAGATTTTTGCTTGCCATGTGAAGACAGGATTATCAAAAACAGAGTACATAAAAATCAACTGAAATTTAAATTGTGCTATAATAAGGTGTTCAGAGCAAGTTCAAGCTAATTCCCACTGAAAATAATTGGGCTGAATTGAGAAAACACAAGTCTCTGCGTAAATATTTCTGGAAATACACAAGGAGGAATGGAAACTTGGTCATAAATTTGCCAAGATGAATAGAAGGTGTCATTAATGTTTGCTCTCTCTGTATGAGCCATGGGTTCTTCCTCTTGGGGGAATCACAGTGGAAAACTGTAAACAAATTTTTCTGCACAGCATCATAAAATAAACTCCCAGCTCTGTATTCAGTGCCAGAGACATTGCCAGGCAACAGAAAATTATTGCTCTATCTTGAGAGAATGCCCTGAATTTATTATTTTTAGGTCATCCGTTAGTGACACAGCTCAAAATTTCGCCCAGGTTTTATTCCAGTGAGCCCAATCTTGAAGCTAAACAGATGTCCAGAAATGTCAGCCGTTTAAGAAACTCCAATCTCTTTGGTTCACTCAACTCTGCAGCTATTGAGTGACAAGAATCAGTAGGCAGCTTAGCAGGAATTAAGTTTGGCTGTGCCCACTCAACATCACCCCGAAATATTACCTGAGCATGACCCGAAGGGCTGCCCCATTTGGAGCTTCAAGGAGACCTGTGGGGGAAAATTCCCTGCTGAAATTTTCCCACAGGCTCTGGAAACACCACCACACCTGGGGAATGTGCTGGGCACATGCAGCAGCTGTGGCACAACCTCCACAGGAACCCAGCCTTGGTGACGGGGAAGCCACCACATCCCTCAGCAAATTTTTTCCAGGGCTAAATAATCCTCATGGTTAAAATAACCCTCCTTTTCCTTCTTTCTTGAATTTATGGCTCCCAGTCCTGGAAACTATAACATTAACTACCTTTTCTCTGCTTCAAATATTTTGAGAGCAAATGCTCATTCTTTCCTAAGTTTTAATTGGAGATGAGATGATTTTGAAAGATTCAAGTCTTTCAAGCGAGCAGAAAAGGCACAGCTCTACCAGAAGCTATAAATTTAGCGCAGGGTTAATGAGGACTATTTACATGCAGAGGTGTATTGCATGATTGTAATTAATCGTCCTCTTTAACTTCAGGATTTTAAAATCCCAAACAGAAAGTTTCTCTGTGAGTAGCAAAGACAAATTGCTTCCTTTTCAAACGCTTCCTTTCAACTGTGAACGCACACACTGCCTTTGAACACAAATCTAGGAACAATTACGCTTCAGAGATGGCACTTTTAAATATTAAATGCTCTTCTCAGTATTTTATTTTGTCCACCACTGGCTAAAAGCATGTTTCCAACCAGATTTTTCAGTTGAGGTGGCCAGTGATAATCTGTTAAACTGTGGTTAACTCCAGCACTCGCAATGGCCTCTCCACGCCCAGCAGCTGCACCCTACTGACATACGGAGGTGCAATTAGGTTGAGCCCAGCTCTTAATCACTGTACACAGAAGCAAGTGCTGTCCTGTGCTGGCAAACACTCGGGGGAGGGCTGTTCTTGGTGTCTGCAGGCACCTTGGTGGGAAAAGGTGGGAAGAAAAGCAGCCACGGCACCCCTCGTGCGCTGGGACCTGCTGCTGAAAATGAGAATCAATAACTGCTGATGTAGTATCTGAAATACTCAGTGAATGTGCTGGTCCAGGGCACCTCCTGACAGCCTCGGCCTGCAAGGATTTTTTTGTAGGTAGCTGGCTGTACATTAAAACAGCATGAAGACTCGTGGCTAAAGAAAACAAGTCACCTTTCAGCAGGAGAGTGAGTGAAACCCAGCCTGCTCCCTGAAAAGCTGGGCTGCAGCAAAGACAGGAGGAAAGAAAACACCTGGGACTGAGGAAGGTGAGGAGGGGGAATCGAGGAAAGCAGAGAAGAGAGAGCAGGGAGGAACGGGGAAATCAGACTCACAGAATGGTTTGGATTGGAAGGGACCTTAAAGGTCATCTAATTCCAACATCCCCTGCCGTGGAAGGGAGGAATGAAGGGAGGGAACATATCTGTATGTTGTTAGAAATAGCATTGACAATTCTATACAGACTGTAATGACTCTGAAAGACCCAATTAAGGCAATGGAAATGCAGAACCAGTAATGCAGAGATGAATCATCTGACCTAAAATAGAGGGAATGATGAAACATATAAGGGAACAAAGTGTGTCATTTTAGCTTTTACAGCAAAATAATTCCAGACATAATCTCTCAAAAATATTTGGCCAACAGAAACTATAAGGCACTGGTGGTTACTGCAGCTCTATGCAGGTACAGTGGAGAATTTATCTGTTACAAGCTAAAATGGACAGGTCTGCCCTTCTGCAGGTCTCAGACACAAAAGCCAGGCAACACCCAGAGTACCACACATGCCAGCCTGTTCTCCAAGGGTGACACTGCCAGCTAAAGATATAAAATCAATCAAAAATAAGTTTATCATCTTTCTTTAAAATAGGATGTCAAATATGTCATGAATTACAGATCCCGCTCTCACTTTCTCTCTTCCAGGGTAGTCCTAATAAATAAAATGAGACCAGAGCAGCTCTCAGGTCTGCAGCAGTTGGGAAGCAATGGGGAAAAAAGTTTCCAGTGAAAAGACTTCACACATTCACAGAACTTCTATAGTCCTAATTTAAATGAAAAAATCTCCTGCATAAGGGGGAAAAACCCCATATCCAGGCAACTGAGCAGCCTGTCAGAGGGGAGAGGAGAGAATTTCTGTTCCACATCACACATTTCTGCAGGTTCCTGGGAAAAAATATGCCCCTTCAGTAACTGGAGAGTCCATTGACAAGACTGCAGGGGTCAGATTCCTCAGATACTCGAGATTAGCCAGGAAAATGCTAATCTCTCCTGTGTGTCAGGTTCCAGCTGCAATTCCCCTCTTGCAGCACGACACCCTCTGCCTTTTCCCACTTCATCATCCACATGCAAAGGGAAATGTGTATTTTCACCATGCCCTCTCCAACAGGGAACTTCCCTTTTGTACTTAAAGATGACTTTACTAATAGTTGTGCTGCTCTGGAAACAGGAGGAGACCTCAAGAGGAGAATGATCAGCCACACACACAGGAATGCCACAGCTGGCTCCCTCTATGCCACTTTGAGACTCGCAGTACTTTATGTGCTTTAATTAGCCATTAATTGGCCAGATAAACACCATAATCTTTTAGCCCAGCACCAAAATACACCTGCATAACCTTGAAGGTGATTTCAACCCAAGGCCCAATGCCAACATAAGTTTTTTCTAGTCCAGAGTAATCAGCTCCCACTAGTGAAATGTGCAGTACAGACAATAATGCTTCAGACACACAAACATCACAAAGTACAAAAAAAAAAGCTTAAAGCCAGATTTGTCTGCGTGTCTTTGCCCTTTGTGCAATTATTCTGATTAGCTCTCGGTAGATCTGGATAGTTCCTCCCATTAAAACCTTTCTTTTTTTAAAAGGTTGTGGGTTTTTCTTTTCCTCAAGAAGGTCCATGACAACACCGAGGGAGATGCTGTAAGAAGTCATCAGACTGTGAAGGGTCTGGCAAACAGAACAGTGCAGCTCCTGTGTGGGATTTTACCATCAGGGCTGCTTTCAAACAGAAACACACTTGTGCTGTGGTTCTCCAGGACGTATTCTAGTTGTAGTGGTCACATGCGACCGAGAGCTGTGACCTCTGTGAACACAACTGAGAGAAAGGCATTGCAGAGATGTCATTTGTGTAATTGAGAGAGGGGAAGCCAAATGTGTAACGGCACAGACAAATTTTGTCTCTTCACATTCAGCATCCGAAATTACATGTACACATAGGGCTGTGTAAGCACATGTAGCTACCAAACCCCCGGAATAGAACACATTACAGCCAGTTTGGTCCCCAGCAGGATGCTGGTTCTGGAGAGGCAATCAGCCTCTCTCTTGTCCGTATATCACTGGCTCCTGTGTAATGAACTGCCACAGGGAACTGGGGGAAAGAGTGTTAAACTGACAGGAAAGCAGGTCAGGCGAAAAGGCCTCTTCCAGCGCACTGCTTCTGTCCTTCAGAACTGTAAAGCCACACTCACTAAATAAATCCTCGTTCTGTTTTGGGGGCTGAATTCATCATGCAAAGAATGTAATTTCACAGTCCAGAATCGACAATAAATTCAGTCAGTAGCCTGAACATAAAGACATCAATAATTCTGTATCTCGGCTATTTTTGCTATGCCACTTGAGCTTTCCACTCAGTAATGAATAAATCCATGTGGAGATGACATCAGTCAGAGTGCTCACGCCATAGAAATGCAAAGCTGACCCTCAGCTGTCACAGGGCAGAACTTCCGTTCATAACCTCAAAGCGAGGTTTAGTTCCTCATCTCACACCACGGGCATGTCTTTATAGTGCACGGAAAGGCACAAGAGTTAAGTTTGAAGTTGTTATAAATTGCAAATTCTCTTTGAAAGACACATTTTGTTGTCCAAGAACCAGCATGTTAACATCATATCTGAAATTCGTGACACAACAGCACCCTGGCACTATTTGATGAAACAAATAAACAAAAACATATTTTTTTCAGCAAGCCAGTACCTTTACTCCCTAACTTTTGCACTTTTTAGTTGATAAGACCTTACCACAAATCACCTCTAACACTTGGATACAATTGCTGAACAGAAAAATAATCCACTCAACATACACCACGTTTTTCCAGCATCTCAGCAATGAGGTGGAACACAACAAACACAAATGGACTCACTGAAATTCTGGAAATTGCTGTCCATCTCTGCGGAATCTCTAACCCCAGAAGACTGTCATTTGAGGCCAAACTGTCTGACTGCTACTGAGGAATGAAAGCACCAAGCTCACTTTTCCAGTGTACCATAGCCCTAAAAGCTCTTTGGTGCTCTCTCTGATTCACTTACATAAACCTTCTTGAGAACTGAGGCTACAGCCACGCTGCTTTCTGCCAAGAAACTTGATCCCCAAAGCCACATTTACAGGAAGGCAGGACATTAACCGAATTACTGCACTAATGCAAAATTTCGCACTATCATTCCATTTGTTCTTCCTGAAAATTAACTTTGTTAAACATGAACAAAAACATAAGCTTTCCTTTTTTTCTTTTTTTTAATATAATAAGCACCAGACAATTAATTTTTCTTGCTTGGACTTATTGTCCAATTAGAGAAATTAGAAATTTCAGAATTAGAGAAAATGCTTGCCATACCATCCATCTCTCCATTTGGTTTTTCCTGAATTTCTTCACAGACATAACGAGCTGTGATGAACACACTTGTAACTAGGAAACCAAAGCCACTTTTTAATATTCTTACACACTTCCACTGTAATCAGAATACTCAGGATTTTAATTTTAGAAGGCTCAGACACCAAACTCCAGCTGAAGTTACGCAGAGCTGGGAGAGCTGCTAACACAAAATTGCACTGTATCTGCTGCGCTGTGACAGATTTTCTATTTCAGTTGCTCCTGCAGCTTTTCATCAATGTGTTTTTTAGAAATACCCACGAATTTTCAACCCCTTACTAGCTGCAAATGAAGATTTTTTTTTATGCTTTAAGCATAGTAACCCATGACCATCTGCCCACTTTGGGAACACATGCACCGAAACCTGTAGCTTATTTATCTCTGAATCATTGTCCAACCTGTGGAACAATCACCTTTTTAAATAGGAATGTGTTTTCTTGCTGCTTAACAGCTTCCTAGGTTAATATTGCCACCCAGCTTGTCGCTGTCTGGCACCATTTATCTGAAACTGTCCGAGCTGCTGCATGTGGGCTCCGAGTGGAAAATATTAACTAGATTGTGCTATTTGCAGAAGAATGAGGGTGACAGCTAAAAAAGCTCAAAGACTTGGCACTCAGAGGCAATACCAGGAATGAAGGCAGTTTTACATTATTCTGTATTATAGTTATTCTTCTGGCGAGAAATTTACATCTTCAGGAGGAGTCTTGTCTGTGTGCCTTGTATCACACCAGTAATGGAAATACTGCAATTTCTGTAATGTTCACATTGTATGTCTCACTGTCTGGTTTTCCCTCTGAATACTGGGAAGTGTCTGTACTTTTATGACAAGATAAAGACAGGTTTTAACTAGAAGAAGTAAGATTCCTTACTTACCTGCTAGTATTTGTTATAGGAAGTGTCATTTGAACACATTAGAAATAGAAGAAATAAATAAAAGTCCAGGCACCCTTTTCCATGCACAGCTGTCAGCCATGAGAAACTGGTGGAAAATTCTGCGCTTGCACTTTGGCAAGTTATTAAGTTTCGGCAGGATATTTGGAATCAATAAAGCTAGACCTCTGGAATTCCCAGGAACATCTGCTGCATCCAAAGGAATGGGTTCATTCGAGTGTGTTCTGTGATCCCAAGTGACTGTGCTCCACGTCCCAGAAGTTCTGGGATAGAAGCTGGTATCTGAAGGAATGGGGTAACAGCCACAGCATTTGCTCCACTGATAAGATTTTCAGGGCCAGCTGAGAGAGAAGGCAGTTTCTCAGCGATTATCTCCCTCTGCAATGTCTTTGGCAATGGTCAGTTCCAGAGGCTTTGATGAGAAACAAGAGACACAACCCCGTGCCTGGGCTTTTGGATTTCTGTTT
The DNA here is from genome assembly GCA_013398855.1 of Mohoua ochrocephala. NCBI lineage: Eukaryota > Metazoa > Chordata > Aves > Passeriformes > Acanthizidae > Mohoua > Mohoua ochrocephala. The sequence goes on along the minus strand of VZTA01023040.1, from coordinate 29,796 downwards.
TTACAGCGGCTACAGGAGAACCTCGGAGCTGGAAAAGCCACACTGCCAAGGAGGAAAGGGTGCTCCAGCAGGGAACACTCCTAAATCTACCACAGTACAGAACAGATCTCTCTACGTGGACAGAAGACTCGAAGAAATTTTACCAAGATGAAAAATTTTAGCATCTCCATCTAAAGTCAAGGTTCCCCCACTGAAATGAAGCTGCTTCAGAGGTGTGTTCTTCTTTCCTTATCCTCTCTCTTCCCTCAAAACCGAGCTCTTCTCTGCAAAAGTCTCAGCTGCTAATAGAGGAGCGCCTCAGGGTATCTGAGCTGCTGCTAAGGCTCTGTACAGGAAAAGAACCTGATGTCATTAGATTTAAATTAATCACACAAGGCCCAAATCTTCATTAAAAAAATCTTAGGGTCTCTGCATGTAAAAGAGCTGAAACTACAGCTCTAAAAAAAAAAGACAGATTAGCTCCAGGATATGACTTTATTCCAACTATTTTTATAATGAAAATATTAGTGTTAAAAACACTGAACTATTCAGACTACACAACTTTGCCATTTAGTGCAATATTTACACTACAAAAACCAGTAATTCTCATACTTTCAGCCAATGCAAGTGCTTTAGCTTTTACATGTTAATTTGCTCACGAAGTCCATGTATAACCATCCTTTATTTTCTTTAAAGTTTCTTTACATTCTACATTTTGCAGGGGCTCAGTTTTTAACAGAATTCCAGTGATAAAAACTTGTTGGTGAGTATGATCCAAAGTTAATCTGAGCAGTTATTGGATACTCCGAATGGAGAACAAACCTTGTACTTAACAAACATTCATCTGGTAATAACAGCTGCAGCCACACATAGAGATGAAAAATACACCAAACTAAGCCCTCCATCAAAGCATCTAAAATTAGAAATGTTGGAAAATATGTTCATATAGAAGCTAATCCCGAAGAACCAGAATACATTCAAATAATTGGGAATGGTACATTTGACAAAATTAACCTACTTAGAGAAAACTTAAACCCCCAATAATTCTGCAGAATGAATTCTTCACCTAGATTTCATTAGAATCAAGAAAAATCTGATTTACGAGGAATTAAGGCATCCATAAACTTTATTAACATCAAATCAATCAGACTTGATCATGAAATACAGTCAGATTATGCCTTTTTGAATCACAAAATCTTGGAGGGTTGCATTCAAAATTTTCTCAAATCATCTGTTTGTAAGAACCACAGAGCAATGGAATCAGAGAATGGTTTGGGTTGAAAGGGAGCACAAAGATCATCTCGTCCCACCCCCCTGCCGTGGGCAGGGACACCTCCCACTGTCCCAGGCTGCTCCAAGCCCCAATGTCCAACCTGGCCTTGGACACTTCCAGGGATCCAGGGGCAGCCACAGCTTCTGTGGGCACCCTGTGCCAGGGCCTTCCCACCCTCAAAGTGAAAAATTTCTTCCTCAAATCAAACCTAAATTTCCCCTTTTCCAATTTGTACCCATTCCCCCTTGTCCTGTCACTCCGGTTCCTGATGAGAGCTCCTCTCCAGCTTCCTTGCAGGTCTCCTCAGATTCTGAAAGGTGTTTCGAGGTCTCCATACAACCTTCTCTTCTCCAGGCTGAACACCCCAACTTTCCCAGCCTGTCTCCACAGGGGAGGTGCCCCAATCCTCTTATCAACTTCGCGGCCTCTTCTGGACTCGCTCCAACAGAATTATACAAGCCACTACATGGGCTCTGTTCTACCAGCTGCACTTTCACTAGGGAACCTGACAAATAAAAAGTACTGGTAATAAATACCTGCACAGCAAGCCACACACACACGTGTGTGTAAGAACACCTTTCAGCAGGCTAATTTTGGGACAGAGATCCTTCATCTGTGCCACAGGCCCTTTTGGAGAAGCATGGAGGAGAAATTATGCAAGACCAGCTTCTGCTTGGCTGAGAAATAACTGCGTACACATGAGGGAAAAAAAAAAAAAGAAAGAAAAAAAAAGTTATCAGGGCCTTGCTAGATTTCCAAACTCAGGTTAGGTCCCCAAACCCTTCCCTGGCAGCACAGTCAGTGTCACTGCACAAACTGGTTTATGAGAACAGATGCAACTGCTCTCCCAGTTGCTTGTTCCCATCACCGCAGCAGCCCCTGTGCCAGAGCAGTTGTCTGCACACCCGCGCAGCAAACCAGACCAGGGAACTGTTCCAGACAACACCAAAGAGCTCGCTGGGGTTTCGTGCTGGCTCACAAAGCCACACTCGCGTCAGGGCACGAGTCCCCGAGTGAAAAAAACCCACTTCTTTCACAAGCAGCTTCCCAAGTTTCCCAAACCACCAGAAGAGCCAGCAATGACAAAAAAAACCCCAAGATCTGGAGAGGGAAAAAAGGAGCCCGACCCAGTAAGGTACATCGCCTTCCCTTACATGGGTTTTAGCCCACTTGCAACAAAACTTTGGCCAAATAAAGGTTTAAATGAATCCCTAAACACATTCCAGGGATTCTATAGCTGCTTTGGAGTATTTGTGACTTAGGTGGGATGTCTAAAAGCACACTGAAAACATGTATGGGATTAGATGCTAATCTCTAGAGCTGTCCTTAATGAAAAGATAACGCGCCAGATTAGCTTTCGACAAAAACAAGAGGAATCTTGTAATTCTAATTTCTATTTTAATACTTGCATTTTGGCACAAAAAGCCCTATTCAGGTATTTAATTCAAAGCGGATAATCACGACGAGAAGCCAGCCTAAAGCAATGATAATGGCCATTATAATTTTTTCAAATCGCACCGAGACGAGTGAGTACAGCAGTTACAAAGGGCTTGAGCCAAAACCCACCGGGATCTGGAGGGGGCCGCTGGGTGGCTTGGGAGAGGGATGGTGGTGGCTTTTGAGGGGGACAGGGGTGGCTTTTGAGGGGTTGGGGGTGTCGTGTGAGGGGGACAGCGGGTGGCTTTTGAGGGGCAGTGGGTGGCTTTTGAGGGGGACGGCGGTGGCTTGGGAGGGGTCCAATGGGTGGCTTCTGAATGGGACAGCGGGTGGCTTGGGGGAGTTGGTGGCTTTTGAACAGGACAGAGGTGGTTTTTGGGGGGGACAGAGATGGCTTGTGAGGGCTTGAGGGGTGGCTTTTGAGTGGGACAGCGGTGGCTTGTGAGGGACACAGTGGGCAGCACCAGGCACACTGCTCCTTCCCAGACCACGCTGGGCCTTACCCTTACACTTAAAAAAAAAAAAATAAAAGGCACCACATGAAAATTAATAACAAGCATCGCAATAAAAACTCACGATGAAACAACTCCAAATTTCGGTGAATCGCAAACTAACGCTGCCCGCGGGCTCCCCCCCACACCCGCAGCACTCAGGCCCGGGG
>VZTA01023040.1:0-25414 GCA_013398855.1 Mohoua ochrocephala | reverse complement strand
GGCTGCGGCGCCTCGGGAGCCCGTTACCCGCCGCAACGGGCGTGAGGGCCGCGAGGGTCCGGCCGTCCCAGGGCGTGAGGGACCGGTGGTGTGAGGGACACTGTGGACCGGTTGCGTGAGAGATATCATGGACCGGTGGTGAGAAGGATCGGCCGCCTGTGGGTGTGAGGGACCGGCGGTCTGGCGCTTCCCCCTCCGCCGGCGGCTCCCGGCTCTCCTCCCCGCTCCGATCCGAACTCTAAAGCACGAGGGAGGCTCCGGGAGGGCCGTGCCCTCGGTGACACGGCTCCTCCCCGGTGTGTCTGGAAGGGAGAGTGCGTTTCATCTCCCCCCAGCGAGGTCCCCGCGTATAAGTGCAGGCAGGTACCAAAGCTCATCAATGTCTGTCCGTACGGAAAAGGGAGGTGTCAGAGGACGGACCGGGCTCTGCTCGGTGGTACCCAGCAATGGGCAGAACCTGATGCACAGAAACTCCACCTGAACATAAGAACTTTCCTGTGCAGTGACCGAGCACCGGACAGACTGTCCAGAGTGGGTGTGGAGTCTCCCTCACTGGACATATTCCAGAACCATCTGGACACAATCCTGTGCCATGGGCTCTGGGATGACCCTGCTGGAGCAGGGAGGTTGGACCAGCTGACCCACTGTGGTCCCTTCCAGCCTGACCCATTCTGCGGTTCTGTAAACAAAGTGTGGCTTTGCTGGTCCGAGCACTCTTGGGCTGGATTATTCATCAGCAAGATGAAGCACATCTCACAGCCAGGTGGGGGGGATCCTCAGCGCTGGGCTGTGCCTTTGCAGAAAGTTGTGGAAGGTGTTTTACCTGGTCACAGCTGTCAGAGAGAACTTTATTATAATCCTCCCTAAAGTCCAAGCTGATGTTATGTTCCAATTGGATGAGGCTCGTGTAAATAAACAGCAGAAAAACTTAGTTAAAGGAGTTATTATTAGACAGGAAATAATTGTGGAATGTGTGGGTGCTGAGTAAGCTCGTCTTAATAATTAAATAGCAATTGCTTTAGTAGCTCTTCCTTTTTTTTGTAGTTGTTCTCCCAGTGGAAGTAAGAAGGCAGGTAGGCTGTACATACCAGAAGAGATTGAGATGAATTACACAATCACAGAGCTTTCTGTGAATACACTAAATATGTTGTAAATTAAAAATAACATTTTATCCTTAGATAAATTAATGTAAACATAGTTTTTTTTAAAATGTCTTTTTGTACAGGGAGTCTTTTGATATTAAATCAGGAGTAGTAATATACACTACAGGTAAATCTAGTGCTGCTTTATGTGTTTTAATGTTCTGTTCTGACTTTGCTCAAACTGACAAAGTGCTCTGACTAAAATTTTCCACCAGTGTTATGCTGATCCTCTTGAGGGGAAGTTTTGACCAGATTTAAGCAACTGTTTTTATAAACCTTGTTTGCAAAAAAACCCAAAATGTGTGGCCATCTCTTGGGTGGAAGGGGATCTGACATCCCTTTTTCTCAGACCTGTGTTTCACCCACGTGCTGTAGAGTTGCAATTTCTTAAGAGTATTTTGTTTACCTGTGGAAAGTTCACCCATCCTGACTGGATTGTGGCCATTTCAAGAACTGTCATGTACGTGATCTCGTTAGGGACTCACAGGGAGATGTCACAGGTTAGAACCTCTGGAGGTTTCAGCTACAGAGCCAGACCAGGATACCTTGGGGATTTCACCACTTGGGAGCTCCCCTGATTCTCCTTTAACGTTCAAGGTAGCTTATCCTTTAGCACATATTAGCACTCTTATTGAGTATAAAACAGGCAGCAGCTTTTAAGAAGTTCCTAAAGTCCTTTTTGTGCTGTACATTTAGTGATAAATGTAAACATTTGTGCCTCCCGTTCCTGCTGTGTAGGTTCCAAGTGCCAGGGTGATACTCTGCCACATCCATCTCACGCTGAGAACCCTCTGGATCACTAGAAGGTGTATATATATTACTAAGAAATTAGGTTTTCTGAGCTCAGGGGTGTTTGTGTGTGTGTGTGATGCTAGAGAATACTTGCACGCAGAGAATTAAGTAGTGATGGCTGATCACACTTTCCTTAAAATTAGTTAGGGGCAGGTCAACATTTGGGTTTAAAGAACAACTTTGCAGAAAGCCTTGAGCTTTCTTACTCTGTTGAAGTTGTTTTGTTTTGAACTTCAGGAGCTGCGAAGCAGTTACTGTTAGAAACCAAGTAATTTCCTTCTGTAGCTTTCAGGGTTTTGAAATTCGCTTTATCTGCAAAACAGCGATAACTTCAGCGTGTGACCAAGTGTGGACTCAGAGGGGAGAGGAAGTCGGGCTGCAATCAGCACATGGTTTGCTCTGCGCTGGGAGGGGCTATGCTCTGAGTCACATGCTGCAGTTGCAACAATTTCAGCTCTCATTAAACTTCTGAGCAACCGAGCTCCTTCATTTTGAAATCTGTCACATGTGATGATCTGTAATGATCAGAAAGCAAGAAAAGTCTTCAGAAGCTGCAAAGGCATTTTCTGGAAGGGGAAGGGCTGCAATGTGCCCTTCTTTAAAATAGGTGTGTGCAGAGGGGGTTTCCTTCCCAAATATTTGTTGTAGTTTAGTATTAGTCTTTGTACTGTAATAGTTCAATTTTTTTCCTTACTGATAATATTAAAGACATCAGTTCTCTTATATTTTCTTCCAATCAGCAGTGAAATAAAAAGAAATTTGTTGTCTTTTGTTATTGACTACTTTATGTATTTTCCTGTTCTCAAACAGTTCAAGCATATTTTATGAACAAGGAAAGAAAGTGTTGAGCAAGTCTTCAGTCTTCCTAAGCTTCTTCCATCTCTACCACCATCAGTTCGTCTTGCTGCCCACAAATATAAGTTTTTTAATCCCCTGGTTCTGATCGTTGAGGGGTTTTCCCTCTGAGATGTAGTGAAACACCACATCTTGAGCAAATTCTTTCCATGCAGTCTGTGATGAAAAGACATGACAAATCCTTTGACCAAATAATATTTTTTTTAAATGCTGCAAAACTTTTCCTCTGACAGTAATTTATATACAATTAAATTGTGTTCTTTGGGAAAGGAAGAAATATTTTTCCCATTTTTTGTCTTGGAGCAATAATCTCCTTATCCAAGGTTTATCCTACCTCAGCACTGAACAGTGTGAGTAACCTTTAGGTTGCAGTTCATTCTCATCAATCTCTTTGACAAGTTGTGGTTAGTGCAGGGGCAGTTCTGACACTGGGTACAGTGAGCATCCCTCCCACCCCCTCACAGTCTGGTCTGGACACATTTGTGAGTATCTTTGCAGCACTTCTAAAAAAGAGTGTACTTGGTACAGTAAATATGCCCCACAAAGCCCTTTTTAATGTAAGTTAAGAGCCATGGACAGAAAAGCAGCAGAATTACAGTGATTTTAATCACTGCCACACTCAATCTGTCATAACCAAAAGGAATTTGTTTATTTTATACCAGGACATAACTCTGAGTACAGTCCTTCAGCTGTTGAGGTTAAGGGCCACATTTCCTGGAATTTCAGTTAAAATATGACCATCTCCATTCTCATAAATACTTTTGAAGGCTAAAGAAAATACAGTGCTCTTGTTCATGGAGCTGGATTTTTAAATTAATTTTTTTTTAACTGTGTAAGACATAATCTACCTTCAATTGGTTGTGGACTTAGAGTAAACCAAAAATCTTCCACTATTTGCTATTCATGAGCTTGTAAATCTCTTAAGGTAAAACTCAGGTAAACCTGATGTTGTCTTTCCCCTTTCCTGTATTATCTTCCCGGTATCTTGGCCACAATCAGTGATGGCTGAATGACATTTTCTTTGGATCCCTTCAGTGGGAGGAAGATACCTGCATTCCCTGAATCATAACTTTCTCACTCGGCAAATTTTTAGGCTCAGCTTTTATATTAGTTCTGCATTTTTCAGATTAAATGTGTGACCTTTCCCCCTCGTGTCTCATTTTCTTAAAGAAACCTTAGTGTAAACACTTTTCTGTTGATAGAAGACATCTTACATGGGTATAAGTAAGGATTCTCTTCCTATCCAAAATACACTGTGCCTGTAAAAAGCACCATTATAGTCATAGAAATATGACCACAATTGGGGTTTGTCATTTTGACTACACCAGCAAAATTCAAAGCTGTATGTAGACAAGTTTTTATTATGAATTAGGCCGGTTAAAGTGTCTCACCTAGTAAAGCAGATGACTGAATGTTATTTCATTTCATAAATATATTTCAGCATTGCCAATAAAACAAGTCAGCCTGTCCAAAGAGTACGAGTGTGCACATTCAGTGTACATCTCCCCGTCTTCAAATTCTTCAAATTTCATGTATCTTTTACCAAAAAAAAAATTATATGAAATATTTCTGGGGATGAGATTTCTGTAGGTGTTTAAATTAGATGGCCATCAAGACTTTCAGACTTGCCCCATCGGAGAGTTTATTTGCAACATTACAAAGCCCAAGGGAATGAAAGCCGAAGAACTCCTTAGGGAAAGGTGTTTTCTAACTTTTTAATATTTTGATTTAGTTTACAGCAATTTGGAGGCTGAGTTACACACCTTTTAGTCAAGGCATGGAGGCCGGGACAAATATCTTACCAAGTTGTGTTTCATGTGATTTAATCTTCATTGAATGTTTCAGGAGAAGCTGGGAGAGCTCCCAGCCAGCACTTCCCTGCCCCGTCCCTTCCATCTGGAGATCTACGGATCCCTGTAGCTGGATGTGCTCACTGCTCTGACACAAGGCAGCCCTTCCTCGGAGGGGAGGCTCCTTGCAGGAGCAATCCCTCCTTAGACTGCACCGAGAGTAAGATGAAATTGCACCTTGAGCTGCTGCTGGGTAGTAAACAAGAACGGGAATGACAGGAGGAGCTTTGTACTCTGACGTTCTGTAGTTTGCTGCATGTCAGGGGGAGCTATTTTAAGTGTCAGAACATGAAACTGAGGATGTGATCTGAATGTGAAAAGTAGCCATTAATTTCTAAGTGAATTTCATGTCTGTGTCAGGGTAACTGCTAATTATTTGTCTGTAGTGGAGGGCAAAACAGACTGCAGAATATTCATACTGAGAGTAGGTTTAGATGAGATATAAGAAAAAAACCTCTTTACTGTGAGGGTGGTGAGGCCCTGGCACAGGTTGCCCCATCTCTGGAAGTGTTCAAGGCCAGATTAGATAGGGCCCTGAGCAACCTGGTCTGGTGGGAGGTGTCCCTACCTGTGGCAGGGGGGTTAGAACTCGATGATCCTTAAGGTCCCTTCCCAAACCATTCTGTGATCCTATGACGGTAGAATTTCTGCTTTTCCTTTCCCTACATTTCTGCTTTTGTATGTTTGGAGGATAAATAGGTAGAAATTAGTCCACCAATTTCGCACACTAGCAAGCATGTTATTTATCTGATTTTATGCCTGTCTTCATACCAGTGAGTCTCTCCGTGCTGCTGACCTGTTGGAAATGAGAAACATTTGTCTTCATGGACAAAGTTCACAGTGTTGTCTGCAGTGGAAAACAGCAATAGCAGTGAAATCTCATTTCATTTAATCCAGGAAGACAGAACTTTCATTAAATCCAGGAAGACAGACCCCAAACTTGCAGCAAGAGATTATTTAAGTATTTAGACAGAAAAAGATTATAGGAATGCAAACAGTGTTTCTATGTGGGTTTGCATCTTTTACCTACAGGTTTTGGGGGCATATAGGGGGATGTGTAAATCTGTATGTACTGTGGGAGAGTATCTACGTTGCAAAGGCTGTTGGTGGGAGAAGAGACATTTTATAAACTGTTGTCAAACTCAAATCACAATATCCAGCAGAGGGTCCTTGAGTAGAAGCTTAAGCAGTGTAGGTTCCTTTTTCATCTGGACTTGTGGCAAGTAAAGGGACTTTTTACCCTTCTTGTGTCTGAAACAGCACCACAATTGTCAGAGCCATCAGATCCTCAGGAAAGCACTGGAATGCAACATTCCTGCGTTTTCCAGAGGATGCCCCAGGAAGTTACTTGTATTTTTTGGCTGAGTCTTATAATCCACATCTTTCCTGTCTTTAGTGGGTTTGTCCCTGCCACGCTTCTTGTGTGTTTTCCCTGTTTAAACCACTGTTCAGTCTCTGTGTCCTCTGTGTGTTTCCTTCTCCATCCTCGTATTCTCTGCTTCTTTCTCACAGCTCTGGCACCTCCTTGCTGCAATATTGCATCTCATTGAGGGTTTCAGAACATCGTCTTTCCCACTGCCACCCCCAGCCCACTGTTCATGGAGCTTTAGCTGACAGCGATTTCCTTATCATGGAAGTCAGAAGGCAACATCAACATCTCTGAGTTGCTCGTGTGTTTGAGGGTGCAGCTGTTACACTGAAACCACGCATAAATATCTGCCTGATTCTATCTGTAAAGTTTCAGCTGGAAAGTCGATGGCTCCGTTGTTTTTTCTAAAGGTGAAATTTCAGATGGAGGAAGCTGATGGAACAACTTCCTGACAAAGAACGGGCAGGTGCATGGCTTCTCTTGCTGGAACCCTGATGCTCATTTGACCTCTCAGTGAGCTGATTAAGCTCCCTATCCTAGAAAATAGCAAACAGATCTAAAAAATTGGAATGATTTTGTTTGTTTGTTTGTTTCCTGCTTAATTTTAAGGAGTTGAATCAACTCACTGGGAGATCAAATGAGCAGCAGAGCTGGTGAAAGGAAGAGGAGAGTACCACAGGGCTGGGAGGAGGAGATGTGAGAGTAAGGAACAGAGGAAAGGAAGGGGAACTACCACTTCAAAGGGAGGTGGCTGTTGAAGATCAAGAAACTGTTTGGCCTAAGATGAAGCTTTTTCACCCTTTCCTGGTGAAGAGCTTTCCTGAGATTTCCTTTTTTTTTTACAAAAGTAATTTTGAAATAGTAGAGGCATCTTTTTCTGTCCTTGTTCAAAATATAAAATAAAAACAATCTTGCACCAAATATGGTACTTAGGCTTTTGAAATCTAATTTTCTGAGATCAGTGGAGGGCTGTTGAAGGAGGGAATTAGAGGACTGGAGAATCTCTCTTACGAGGGAAGGCTGAGGGAGCTGGGCCTGTTCAGCCTGGAGAAGAGATTGCTGAGCGGGGACCTCATTAATGTGTATAAATGTCTAAAGGTGGGGTGCCAAGAGGAGGGACAAGACTCTGCTCCATGGTGCCCAGAAACGGGACAAGAGGAATGGGCAGGACCTGATGCCCAGGAAGTTCCACCTGAACATGAGGAAGTGCTTCTGTCCTGTGCAGTAACCGAGCACCAAACAGATTGTCCAGAGAAAGTGTGGAGTCTCCCTCACTGGAGATATTCCAGAGCCATCTGGATACATCCCTGTGCTGTGTGCTCCGGGGTGACCCTGCTTGAGCAGGGAGGTTGGACCAGCTGACCCATCCTGTGATTCTGTGAAGGCTGACACTGAAATCTCCTCTTGGCCTCCTGAAGGTTCCTGCTGCATTGGCCCTTCCTGGGTCTGGAGTCTGAATGTCACTGTTCCTCCTGAGGACCAGCACCTGCTGTGGCATGAGGCACCTGCATACAGACAGTGGGAGGTTTTCTGATGTGCTCCTGCTGTTTCCATGATGTCACCTGAACATCATGGAAGAAAAGAAAACTCTGTTTCCAGTCAGTAGTGAAGGTGGCTGGAAAAAACGGTTAGAGAGACTAGAAGCAGATTATCTGGAGGAAAGATCTTAGGTAGCTAATCACAAAACAATCTTCGGCTGAGAAGTAGGAGTACTCAAACACCTGGAACCAAATCTGGTATTACAGGAGACTGCCAGAGTTGTGTATCTACACACTGTGCCAGGGAAGCTTCTGTGTGGGGCTAAGCCCAGGCAGCCAAGCACCGGCTGTGGGGATGGAGTTCCTGTCCTCCTATGGCTCTTCCTATTGCTGCTTCTTCAGTCATGCCAAAGCAATACTTCTTGATGTGGTTTACTATAAAAACTGACCAGCATTTGAAAGGAAATAATGTCGGGGGTTTATTTATTGTCTGCTTGCTACATCATACAGGCCTGCAAATATTTGTACTGGCACAGCTGAAGGAGGAGTGACCTGCAGTGTTGCAGGTAAGATGAACACAAGAGAGCAGGGATGACTTGGATCAACTTTGTTACTGAAAAGTGTTCATGTAGTGAAATTTTAACACATGGCACTTTGACTCAGGTATTCTTAGAGTTGATTTTTTTTTTCTACTTCTAAGCATTTCAGGCTTTCACATGATCTGGGTAAATGTCTTAAAATGGTTCTGCAAAACAGTTCTGGTGTGTTTCTTGGAATTGTTTGTTTAATTTCTGCCTGTTGTGTCTAAAGGCTATTAAGCTGAAAGTCAAGCACTTGAATTAGGAAATACCAGGATTAAAGCTGCCTTTGGAGGATTAATTTGGTCCTTTGCCATTTGTGTACGTTGCAGCCTTGGTTACTGTTAAAGTGACAGAGTTACATTGCTCTGGGTTCTCCTTCGATGTGCTCTGAGCGTGATGGGGAGGGGTGTTTATGTCTGTCGTGTTTAATGTGATGAATTGAAGGTGTTGTAGGAATGAAGAAGGGAACTGTGGCCAGGAGGGTGGGTGACTGTTGGATTCTGCTTTAGTCTTGCAGATTTTACACCAGTCCCTACTGCTTACACTGCGCTGCTGTGTTACATGGGCAGAGGGACACACAGTAATTACATGGTGTTTATTCTGCGAGTCTTAACACAAGGCCTGGGCAAAGCAGATTAAAATGAAAGATCTTAAAATATTTCAAAACATTTGACTAATACACTCTATTTCCACCGTGTCCTTGAAGTGTGGGTTTTGCAGCAGCTTCTCTTGGGTGTCTCTACACCACAGTTAAAGTTTCCTAAGCTCTGTTGATCTGTTATTACCTCCATGTACGTTCTGCAACTTGCATCCCAGATGAATCACTTGAGTTTGCAAACTCGCTTTCTTCCAGGTGAAGGGAAGGGGAAAGATGCCCTCCTGGAGCACTTGTTCTGATAACTCTGTAAGTGTTAATGGGTGCTCAGACCATGAAACTGGATTAGGGCCAGTCAGACTCTGCCACTTTAAATTGCAGTGGGATCCACAAAGGAGGAGGATAATAATGAACCACCATCCTCACACCCCCACCTCCATCCTCCCAGTATTTTTAAGCAAAACATAGAAAGCCAAACAAACCAGATTGCTTTCTCAAATTAAAATTGACTGTACTGCTTTTTATAGATGGAGGTGTGGGGGAATTATGCATTATAACTACGTAAGGTGAATTAAGGATAAATTTGTGTTTATGAAATGACACTGCAAGGCACTGAAATACTCAGTAAAGACTGATCTGGTGAGGAAACAGCATTCTGCTGTAGCTATTGCCATGACACCATTAACTCATTTGGTATTTTTAGGTGTAGAAGTGGTAGCTCAGTCCTTGATATGATCAGTGCCCTGAGACATTGCATGCAGCATCCTCTAAGTCATTTCTCAGTAATACCAGTTTAGATTTTGATGACTTATTTATATCCATTAGTTTTAAGATTTACCATCCTCATTTATTAACCATGGGGTTATAGCTTCTCAGTAATGTTTTTTTATTTTGATAAACTTTGCAGTTTTGCTTGTAAGCTGATGAACAGTGAAACCTTTTTGTTGTAGTTGCATACATCATCTACAAATGAAACTAAAAAGTAGTTTCTCAAATCAGCTGTAAAAATAAGAGAATTGCTTTTAACAGACACATCATTGACTTGTTTTACGACCACCATGGAGGTAGTGTAGAGAGTGTCCGTGAAAAAAATAAGAAAATGGAATATTGTTGATTTCTCTGTCTGTGTTCTTGTGCACAGATATATAAATTGCAACTCCTGCCACAGAAGTTCTTTGTTTAAACTAACTTAAAACCTGGTTATCTTCTTTTGTTAAGCTCTCATCAGGAGCAGTATATTGAGTTATCAAGACATCCTGCAGTATGGAGTGGGCTGTGTTTTGAAGCATACGGATCATGTAGATTTCTGCACTGCAGCTTAATTTGTGCTTATTGTACTCTTGGATGCAGCCAAGGGTAACTGCTCTTCAGATATATGGGTTGTGGGCATAAAGTGCTCTTCTGCTAATGAATGAAATGGGGACTTCAGTTCTCTGATTGCTTTTCGTCCTGAGCAAAGCAATGCAGGGATACTTCAGTGAAAACTGACATTTCCCAGAAACCAGATCCTGCCACTGGAGTTTAAAGTGACACATACAGTTAGAAGTAGAAATTAAGAGCACTTTTGAAGCGTAAGTAAACATGATGAATTTAGATTACAGACAATAATCCTGTTTCCTTCTCCCTTCCCAGTATTAATGCCCTTTCCATCATCCTACTAAAAGTGACAACAAAACCCCCTTAATTTGTCTAGTCAGCAGGAGACTGTCACGGTTGCTTAGCCTCAGAAAGGTGAGTTGCTATAACTGAGCTTTAGATACCCGATCCAAGAGTTTATCAATCCAGTTGTCAAGATAGATATTCATAAAGCTGAAGCAGAAAAAGAGATGATCAAGAGTGAAATGATTGAACTGTTCCTCCCTGTGGAGAGGTGTATTACAGGAAGAGAACACAGCCCGTCTGTCCGTCCATCCATCCATCCATCCATCCATCCATCCATCCATCCATCCCTCCCTCCATCCATCCATCCCCCAGTTAGCTGGGTGTAATATTCTTGGTATACAATCAGCAATTAAAAGGGTATTTGAAAGTGGGCAGATGAGCTCTCGGTTCTTCCCATGCCTGTGCTTTTGTTGGAGCTAACAGTGGTATTTTCATTGCCAGACCTTTCCTCCACACAAACTGTTCCTTCAATCACTGTTTGATGGTGGTTTAGCCAGTTTGCAAAGTACAGGAGGTGTGTTTACTTTGTCTCTACCAGTTCACACAAGGCAACATACAACTTTGTTGTTGTTGTTCTTTTTCAGGGCCATCAGAATCATGGAGGGGCTCTTGCATTACATAAATCCAGCACATGCCATTTCCCTCCTAAGCACCCTGAACGAGGAGCGTCTCAAGGGACAGCTGTGTGACGTCGTGCTGATCGTAGGAGACCAGAAATTCCGAGCTCATAAGAACGTTCTGGCTGCCAGCAGTGAATACTTCCAGACTCTGTTCACAAACAAGGAGAATGAGTCTCAGTCAGTGTTTCAGCTCGACTTTTGTGAGCCAGATGCTTTTGATAATGTGTTGAACTACATTTATTCTTCATCCTTGTTCATTGAGAAAGGCAGTCTTGCAGCTGTGCAAGAACTGGGCTACAGTCTTGGAATATCTTTTCTTACAAACATTGTTTCCAAGAGTCCTCAAGCTCCTTTTCCTTCTTGTCCTATTAAAAAAATACTCTATCAAGATGAAGATGAAAGTAGTTCTCAGAAGAGAAGTGTCATTGTCTGTCAGAACAGAATCGAAGCACAAGCGAAGAGCGTAAATCAAACACAACATGACTTAAGCCATACTCTTAAACCTTCACCCTCTGTGGCTGTCAAAGCTAGCAGCAGACCACAGGTAACAAAACCAACTGAAACCCTTCACAACTTATCACTGACCGAAAGGAGGTGGCTGAAAGAAGGCCCTGTGAGCTACACGAAGGTTCATGAAACTTCTGTAACTGTGGAGGATCAGAGCAGAGGTGCTTTAGTGAAAAGGAACATGGTACTGCCTCAGATGTCTTTAGCAGAGAAAGAAATGGCAGGCGGCGAGCCGGGAAGCAGCGCTCAGCTTCTGAGAGGAAAAGTTGCAGAGATGTCACTGAAAAGACCACGTCCACCAGTCTTGTCTCTGCGTGGGGCAGCGGAATCCACGTTTTTGTTGCGAGAGGCGGGAAAAGGAAATGGTCAAGGGGAAGACAGGAATTTGCTCTACTACTCCAAGTTAGGGCTGGTAATCCCATCTAGTGGGTCTGGCCCAGAAAACCAAAGTATTGACAGAAGTGGGCCCCTCGTAAAAAGTCTCCTTCGAAGGTCACTGTCCATGGACAGCCAGGTTCCTATTTACTCACCTTCTGTTGACCTAAAACCCGCACAGGTATCCTCGTCCTCCTCACCGGGAACGAACGATTCCCAGAAGACATTTAACGTTGCATCCCAAAAGTCATCCTCGAAAGAGTCGTCGGAGAAGTCAGCCTTGGATGAAAAGCCACAGGTAATACACCCACATCGCCTTAGGTCTTTCAGTGCCTCTCAGTCGACGGATCGGGAGGTCGCTTCCCCTCTCTCGGAGGTGCGGATAAAAACCGAGCCCAGCAGTCCCCTCTCAGATCCTGCTGAAATCATACGAGTTACGGTGGGCGATGCTTCGGCATCGGCAAACAAAGACTTTGCTTTTAAAACTGAGGATGACCGTAAGGAACCAAGCAGACTTCCAGCAAAAAGGAGGTTCCAGGACGATCGGAGGCTACCGTTCAAGAAACTGAAGGTGGATGAGCAGGGTTCTCCTGGTTCAGAAGAGAACTTTGAGGAAGGCTCGAGCCCCACGCACCTCGATGCCGATTTCCCTGATTCTGACGTCAGCAAAGATGAATACAGCGAGATGGAAGAAGCAAGACCAAATAAAAAATTTAAATGTAAACACTGCCTTAAAATTTTCAGATCAACAGCAGGTCTTCATCGCCATGTTAACATGTATCACAATCCAGAGAAGCCCTATGCTTGTGACATATGCCACAAGAGATTCCACACCAATTTCAAAGTGTGGACGCACTGCCAGACGCAACATGGAATCGTGAAGAATCCCTCACCGGCTTCCAGTTCACATGCCCTTTTGGATGAAAAATTCCAAAGAAAACTGATCGATATAGTGAGGGAGAGAGAAATCAAAAAAGCTCTGATTGTGAAACTAAGGCGTGGCAAGCAGAGCTTTCAGGGCCAGTCTGCTTCACAAGTACAACAAGTCATCAAAAGGAATTTGAGGTCGAGAACCAAAGGAGCCTATATTTGTACCTACTGTGGGAAAGCTTATCGTTTCCTCTCCCAGTTCAAACAGCACATAAAAATGCACCCAGGGGAGAAACCCATTGGAGGGAATAAGGCTCCTAAGCAGAAAGATCACATTCATATTGAAAACCCGGTGGAAAACAAGGAGGTTTATCAGTGCCGTCTCTGCAATGCCAAGCTCTCCTCTCTCATTGAACAGGGAAACCACGAGCGGCTCTGTAGAAACGCCACTGTCTGTCCTTACTGCAGCCTTAGGTTTTCTTCTCCAGAGCTGAAGCACGAGCATGAAAGCAAATGTGAGTACAAGAAGCTGACTTGCCTTGAGTGTATGCGCACCTTCAAATCGTCCTTCAGTATCTGGCGTCATCAGGTTGAAGTTCACAATCAGAACACAATGGCTCCATCAGAGAACTTTTCTTTGCCTCTCATGGATCACAATGGAGAAATCACCAGCTCGTCACGGCTGCCTCCACAGTCAGAATCCAATAAAATGAACAATTTTGTTGCTGCAAAGGAGGATGGTGTGTTCAGTGATTCGTCAGAACAAATCAATTTTGATTCTGAAGACTCTTCATGCCTGCCAGAAGACTTGAGTGTTTCCAAGCAGTTTAAAATCCAGATCAAAGAAGAGCCTGCAGATGACATAGAGGACGAGGTCACCGAGACGAGCAGGGAACCTAAGGAAGTAGTCTCCAAGAAAGATCCCAGTTTGTGGCCCTGTGAAAAGTGTGGGAAGATTTTCACCTTACGCAAACAGCTGGAGCGTCACCAGGAGCTGCTGTGCTCCGTGAAGCCGTTTATTTGCCACGTGTGCAACAAGGCCTTCCGAACGAATTTCCGGCTCTGGAGCCACTTCCAGTCTCACATGTCCCAGGCTGCAGAGGAGTCCACAAATAAGGAGCCTGAGATATGTCCACCAGCCAATCCCCCATCCCCCCCGCCCTTCCCCCCCCCCCCGCCGCTCCCCAAAATCCAGCCTTTGGAGCCCGACAGCCCCACGGGCTTGCCGGAAAGCTCCGGTACTACTGAGAAGCTGTTCGTGCCGCAGGAGTCGGACACGCTCTTCTACCATGCCCCGCCGCTCTCGGCAATCACCTTCAAGAGACAGTACATGTGCAAACTCTGCCACAGGACTTTCAAGACGGCTTTCAGTCTCTGGAGCCATGAACAGACACACAATTAATTAGCTTTAACAAGAACCCTTGCAGAGCTGGTTTGGGGGGGCTGTGTTCAGGATCTCAGAAGTCTGCCGCATAGACTACAAATTTAAGAGGATCAAAACGATGATGATGGAGAATCTGGAATTTGTGATGCTGCTTGGATTTGGAGATTAGGGAAAACTAACTTGGTTAGTATGTAGAAAGGAGTAATTTAAAATACTGTGGTCTGGGATCTAGTAGTAACAGAATAAATTTTATTTTATTTCATTTGACACTGAAATACAATTGCATCTGGATTGTATGCATGGATCTTCATCCTGTGATGTTGGTGTGTGCGTGTGTTATTATATATAAAGTTATATATTAAACGAAAGAGAAAAACAACAATTTGGATTCTAACTGTGAGCTTATAGTAGTGAAATACTGTAACCAACGTCATTAATTCGTTTTTAAAAAAGAAATCAACACACACAAGCTCCATATAAGTGGTTGCCATGCACTGGCAGTTCGGGAGGAAGTGGATGGAGTGTCTTGCTGTATTGACTTAGGTCTTAGAAACCTTTAGCAATAACAAATAAACCTCAAGTTTGAGTAATCCTGATGTTATTGGATACGAATGTTTGCTATTTTAAGGGAACATAGAATTGTTTTGTTGTTGTATGGAACTTGTGCAAATTTAAAATAGAATCTAAAGTCAGCAATATTATTACTAAGATTTTATATAAGAAGTAGCAGCAAGCCTGCTTTCAGCCATTTAATTATAACTTTCTAAGGAAAATTGAGAGAGGGGGTACTTTGCTTTATATAACGTCCCAAAGACTAATTTCCTATGGATACTTGGGTAGCTGAAGTCATTGTGTAACAGCCATCATAATGCAAATGGTACTGTTTATAACATGAACCGAGGTCGAATGGATGTCAGACGAGTTTCATAGTTTTGTTTCCACTATTTGTACAACTGTTTGTAATTCTAACTACAAAGGAATGTATAACTATTAAATCAACAAGAGAGAGCTCGTTAAGGGACAGAAGAGGAGTTGTGTTTCTAAACACGAGTAATAAGCTCGGCCATGAGTACAAAGATATGTTTTAACAAAACCTAAAAATGTAAATATTTATATAGACACCTGTATAAATGAAGAAGTATGTATTTGAAATTTGTATTAAGCGTACATATCCAGCTCAAAGCAGAGGAGAAAATCACACTACAATCACTGCATTTTATGGATACAATGCATATAGAGTAGTTCTTTCTGCCGCTTTCTATCATATGTGACTGTGTTGCAATTATCCAATTTGTTGAAAATTGTGGTAATAATGGGCTGCAGATATTCTGTGCGGTTCCATTATTTTACCTCAAATGGCAACTGGAGCATTTAGTGTGAGTAGGATCACACATATTTACCAGGAGCTATGGTAAGGGTCCAATTTTTTTCTGCAAGTCAAGGAAATATTTACCCAGAAGTAGGAGGTGAACCAAGAGTGAGAAATTCTTCTGCTGGAATTTAAACTCAATGGAGGGGTGGTGGATTAGAGCGAACATCAATGATGCAAACAGTGTTTATGATCCTGACCAACTTTCCCCCTGCAGGGTTGGTCACCGCTGAGTCAGAGCCCAGTCTGTGTCCGGTGAAACCAGCACGGAGTTTGGTCACCAGTTTCAGGGGCAGCAGGAGCGAGGCTTGAATTCTCTGTGTAACCATGTGTGTAACTGTTTTTTCAGTATCCCAAGCTCTGAAGTTAGAATTGCAAGCTGATGCTGAGATTCAGCAAAATCAAGCACAAGTGTAACTCCTAAGAATCTGAGGATGGGCACCCTCAGGCACACACCAGATCTTTCTCAGTGAAAGCCAAGTGTGCCACCATTTTTTTCCCCCCGACAGATTTTAAATTATTTTTCCTGTAAGTGAAGTTTGAAAGAATTAGCTCAGGACGGACCCCTGACTTTTTTTCAGCTACCAAAAAAATTGCAATGTTAGTTTCAAGCCTCTTCTGCTTCATTTTTACTACAACCTAAAGTTGCTACACTTCTAAAAGTAACATGTTGTTCTTTTTTGTCCTCTTTCAGGCAAACTGTGGCTGAGTCTGAGTAGGCTAATTTGCTTGAGTATCAGTTAAACTCTTTCAGTGGCATTGCAGTTAAAACAAGGTACTTGCTTAATAGTGACATTTGCAGTTACTTACTTTTTTATTCCACCTAATAAGACTATAAATTTCTTTCTTACCAGAAACGATTTCAGAATAAAATGGTTATTGCACTTAAACCTGGTTTTAAAAAATCAGAAAAGCATAAAGCCTTGCTAAGTACCCTTTATATATATATTTAAGAAATCTGTGTGTATAAAATACGAACGTGTTTTTGTAGAACGGTTCCTGAGTTTTCCCCACTGATTCCTCTGCACAACAGCCTGGAAGTTGAGCTGTAGCCTTTTAAAATTCAGTGTGCTTTCTGAAGGAAGGTGGCAACCAGCTCAGCTGGGTCACAGCCATCTCCCTTCCAGCTGGGATTCTGCTCTGTGATATGGTGATAAATTCTACACACTTTAAATCAAAACCTTGTGCAACATCTTTGAAGAAACCCTGACCTTTTTCCAGTGTACTAGGTATTATAAAGAATCCATAAACTATTTTTGGTCTAAGTAGCCTCCTAAGTTTTTCTTCAGTTGCTTTGGTTTTGGGGGGGGGGGTTTTAAAGTTTTGTTTTCCACTTTGAGCGTGTTCTGTGTGATTTTATTTTTTTTTTTTTTTACATTTGGTTCCTGTTGTTTAGTAAAGGAATTCAGGATCTCTAAAATTTAAATATGAGATGTTTATATAGCAGTTCTGGTTTTCTATTAGCTTTTATACAGTATCTTAAAAAGCCCTTGATAGAAGTGTTTATTTTGGAGGATACGGAATAAATATGCTTCCACTTATATAACTTTAATATATGTCTTAAAATTTAAATTATGGAAAAAAAGATGTTAGTTGCTTGTTTATAAATAAAGGTCTTTTGAAGAGTGTCTAGTTTGGCCACAGCCAAAATAAAAGGCAAATTTATTGATGCAAAAGCCTGTCTTCATCATATTTTGTTTAATTTTATAGCTGTATACTGAAGTGACACAAAGTTAGAGGTCTTGTTAAATGTAAAAAGTGTTTTGCTTTTTTTTCTAAAATTTGTGACAGGAATGTGCAGATGTTTTAATATATAGATTAGAATCTATAATTCTGTCCTTTTTTTGCTATTTTTATAACCTGTCAGATAAATCTCAGAGAACTATCCTGTCAGTGGGTGTGGAAACTTGTGTTGCATTTCAGGGGAGCAGGGTTGAGCCATGAAATGTATTTTGGTTTGAGACTTTTTTTCCTTTCAGGCGCTGTGTTGGCAAAGCCTCTAAGCCTATCTCAAGTCCATTAAGATCAGTCTTAATTTTTTTGAAATGTTCTGTGCTGAATTGGGACCATGACCAACCTTGACAGTGAGCAATGGCAGCAAAACGCACGAACCAGTCACAAAACTGTCTCTAGTTTTGGGGTTTTTTGGTAAGGGAGAGTGAAACACCCCACGAAAGGGGATGGAGGAGATAACCTGGTGAAGTGGGTGACCCCAGAGTTTGTCTGGGGTGTTTCAGAAATGAGATGTTGCCTTATCTGTGACCCCAAACAGCTGTTAGAGGCTTGGCCTGTGTTTCCTGTTCAGGCAGGAAGGTCCAGGAGGTTTTTTTGCCTGATGTTGTTTGTTTTCCCCCGAGTAGGACATGCGGGTTTGCTCCAAAGCTCTTCGTGTTCTGTTCCAAGCTTCCAGTGTTAAAACGAGTTCCTCCCATGGGATAAGGACAGACTATGCCTAATTTCTTGGCTCTAACAGTGAGGGTGCAAATATCTGGCATGAGCCTGTAATCTGGCGTGTGCCTATACTGTTCAATAAAATTGTTTACATTTTCCTACCAGAAGATTTAGATAAAAATCAAAACAAGCTTAGGGGGTTGTTTTTTGTTGGGAGTTTTTGTTTGTTTGTTTGTTTTGGTTGGGGTTTTTTTTTTTAGTGTTGCTGTTATTGAATCAGTGTTAAAATCTTTTCTTCTGTTGTTGCTGAACACAGCCTGATAGTATTTTTAATGTTATTGATTCTTGTTTATTTAAAATGACTTGTGAAAAACTGTACTGTAACTGCTCGACAAAAAGGGACACTATCAAGAGAAAGGCTGGATACAGAAAATGGACATACCTATATTAGAAATACTTGATATTAATAAATAATACTGAAGAGTTGAAAAACAAATCGAGTCATAACACTTGAGCTGCTTGGGCATGAAAATCCCATTATGGGCAGCATCAGTTGTTGTGAGGATGTCTCTGAAAAATGTGTCTGAATTCTGTGGGTTGAGCTGATTTTTCGTGTTGCTTTTCCTCTTACTATTCCAGAACAAAGGACTCGATCCTCCTTTTCCTTTTCCAGTCTCAGTGGTACACTTTACCTTTTAAAGGCACAAGCTTCCCACTACTGCAGCAGCAGCTTTAATTCAAATACGTACAGAAAACCAGAACAAACCCTCTTTTGCAGCGTTAAGTGCAAAATACACATAAAGTACATCTGTTAAGCCTCCTTCTTGACAGTGTCCCTTTTTAAAAAGCAGGAAAATGGGATCACTTTAAGTGCTTGGGTACAGGGGAATAGTTTCCTACTAGAAATTGGAATTATCCACTATATTTTCTAGAGAGTTTTCCGGTTAGTTACACAAAATCACTTGTCATTTTAAAGGATTATAGAGGTAAGACAAGCAATTCTGGGTTTATAATCCTGTATACCTTATACATTCTATATCTGTTCGATACACCAGGATGGGTTTTTACTTTTTTTAGGACTGAGACTTAATAGCTTAAGGCAACTTTTTCTTTAATGTAATGTAAATCCATTGCTGCTTTGTACAACTTTTTCTACTGTGTGTTTTCTTTACTTAGATCTTGACTAAGAAATGTTGACGTCCAATAAACTTAACACTTTGTTTCTTTTGAGTCACTGTGTCTTCTGCTGGAATCTCTTGGCAGAGGGTGGTGTTATTGTACAAACCATTGTGTCTGCGGGGTGGGAAGTGTGCTTGCAAAAGAGCATCTTTTGTTCTGTTTGTCGGATGTAAGTGCTACTTGTACATTGCTAAACTAATGGGGGTTTGTTTGTTTTAGTAAATGCCTCACTGAACCTTTTACTGGAAAATACAGGAAAACCAGCTGCTCTAGACAACCTCTTAAAAACCTGAGCACAGCCCAAATCCTGCTTCATGTGGAATCAGTGATTAAAAGAGGAGTTTGCGGCAGGAAGTGTCTCCATCTAAAACTGGACTGAGCCAGATGTTTGAAAAGACACAGCAATGTTTCTGGTGTTTTGCAGCGCTCTCATCCAAAGCAGTTTTGCTGCGTGAATTTCCCTCTTCAAAATCCCCTGTGTGGGAATGTAGCGTGTGGATTCCCATAATGCAGAGAATGACCTTTTTATCTTTTGGGAATGGGGTTTACTCAGTTCCTCTCTTCATATATTGATGTGACCTATCTTAGAGAGCACTGAGACCAGTTCTCTCAACTTCTTGGACTCCACATTTGCTGTCCTTTGCCATTTTTGCCTTGTCCAGTGTGGCTGGACCCACTGACCAGTTTCACCCACATTTAACAGAGGAGACAAGGTCTCAAGTGTTAATGTCCCACAAGTTTCATGCAAATCACGGCCTGGCTGTCAAGGAATGGTGTCAGTGGGAAGGATAAGGTTTGCACAGAGGAGGTGCTGAGCACTTACCTGCACTTTTTACCCCAGCCCCTGTCTCTCTGTGTGTGCACTGACTTGTCAGAGCGAGCGGGGCAATGGCTCAGGTGGAACACAGGGCAGAGCTGAAGGACCAGCTCTGCCAAATGGTTGGATCAGGGGTTGAAAAGGCACTCTGAGCTTGGGAGGATTTGGGCCTCTCCTTGAAAACAGGGACAAAGGGCTCCTGGCCTGTCCCTCTGAGGGCTATCCCTGCCTCTCACAAGTTAGGGGAACTGTGGAAAAGGCAGAGAGAGAGCAGAGAGCTGCTCTCTGACCCATTCACAGTCTTAAATCCCGAAAGATTTGGCTGTCTCTTTCTCCTCTCAGATAGGAACTCCTCCAGGTCTTCCTGCATCCAGTTAATATTGACACACAGTCCTCTCTCCATCACTGTTTCAGCACAGACTGACCTCTGCTTGAATGGTTCACAGAAAATGCTCCAGAGACCATACAGCCTGTGTTTGACATAAAACTCAATAAACAAATCAAAATGATAAGAAGTTACTGATAATGCCATGAGCATTGCACCTGGTTTTGTGGTTATTTTCGTTCTAATTCCAGCTGTCCCCTTCTAAGACAGTTGGTCTGTGAAAAAAATCCAGTAATGTTTACTTGTCCATTCATAGGATATTTCCATCTATCATTCAATATACAAACACTAACAGGAGCATCCCTACTATTAGACCAACATGGATAATATTTCTGTTTCCAGTCCTGAAATACTCTGGCAATAAAAATTTTCAAGGTGTTGGCTGCAATGAAGCAACACACACAACCTTTATTTCCCTTTCATTTTGCATATGTTGAAAGAGTACATTTGAAGTTACGTTCTGCTGACAAAGAATTTGCTTTAAGTTGCCTCTGCAGTTTTGATAAACCCTTAACAATTTATTAATGTCTTGTCAGTCCAGGATCTGAGATGGATTCAGCTCTTCAGTGTCATGGAGCCCTGGCTGTAGTCATCAGCTTAAGCTGACGGTTGAGGGCTCAGGCTCTCAGCGAGCCGGTGCATCTCTCAGTGAAGTCCACTGGTGTTGGAAACAAGATCTGCTGGGATTACTGACATCCAGGGATGCTTCCTGCTGGAAGAGACCATGCTGAGGTTTGCAGGCTCTGCAGGCAGGTGGCTGAAGGAACAAAGGGCAACGAGCCAGAAGAGGAGGTCCGAGAAAGTACGATGACAACAGCAGAAGAATGTGAGATACAGAAGGGAGCACGCTGCGACCCTGCCAAAAAGAACAGCAAGAAAAAGAACAGCCTCTATTTTATGGTGTCATTTGTGATTAATATGGCTCTTTTTGGTTCCCACTTATTCCTTTCTTCCCTAATGAATGAGGTGTTCCTGGGGTGTGACACCTCTAACCCTTTTTGGCTGACAGAAGCTGCATCCATTACTCTTGTCATCCATTAGTTTATGCTATAAAGTCTGTGAAATAGTTTAAGGGGAAAAAAACTACCCAAAAGATATTTAATAATATTTCCCCTACAGTCTTGCACTGGGGGAAGTTTTGGTGCTCCGGAACAGGCTTTGAAGACTGCAATCCTGAGGGCTTCCCCAGATGTGACACCTACAGCTGTGCAATATTTGCTGCTGCTGCTTCTTTCCTCATCAATCTTCTGAGCAGCCAAATGCCACAAGAAGAAAACTTTGTTTTGTTAGCTCACATTCAGGTTATTTGTTTCAGGAGAAATTTGACAGAGGTATGTAAAGGCATATAAATGCATTTTTTTAAAGCATGGGGAAAAAAACCCGTAAAAACACCAAAATCTAAGCCCGGAGGAGATTCGCACATACTAAAATGGGATTTGAAATTGGGTATTTTTTACCAAGTATTTACTACAAGGCTTAAGAGAGGGAGAATCTCATAAAATTTTTGTTTTATGGAGATGAACCTATAATCTGTTCTGTGCCTCTAATGCTGTGTCCAGGCATCAAGGAGGAGCCAGAAACAAAAAGGCTGCACCATCACAGCCACCTCAAAAGCCAGACTCAGAAGCATCACACTGAAGGTGAAGCCCTCTCTCCATATATGCACAGGTCCTTGGATTTTCTAACTGTCCAGCTGAATTGGAGCATTTTCACTGTTCTTCTGGAGGAAGGCATTTTTCAAAGCCTGTTGGTTTCCTACAAAATGCCTTGAAGTGCTGCTGCTCTCAGTCTAAAACATGAAGATGTCTTTTGCTGCTTACCAAGTCCTTTCTTCTTTCTGACGTCCCACATTCCCAAAGCCAGCTGGTCTGAGTGTCCTCAAACATCTCTGTGAGGAGCACACGAGTGTTTGTACCGCCCGGGAGAAGTGCACATCCCTGGGAAGTCCCAGCATCAGCACCTCCGGGGATCCTGGCGCTCTCTGGTGGAGAGAAAAGAACCGGATCCAGCAGTGAACATAAAGGAGGGGGGAAAATAAAGCAGCTTGGCGCGTTTTAGTTTCTAAAAACTCAGGGTATTTCACTGAAGTTTTGGTCAATATATTTTTGAAGAGTCATCACCACAGAAAAAATAATAGTCCCAAAAATAATTTTCCTTTTTTCCATTGCAGTGCCAGATACATTCCAGGCAAAATGTTTCTTATTAGCCTTTGTCCCTTTTGCAAAATTGTGACCACTCAGGAATAGATTAATTACCAGATATGGAATCACAGAATGGTTTGGGTTGGAAGGGACCTCGAAGATCATCCAGTGCCACCCCTGCCATGGGCAGGGACACCTTCCACTATCCCAGGCTGCTCCAAGCCCCATCCAACCTGGCCTTGGACACTTCCAGGGATGGAGCAGCCACAGCTTCTCTGGGCAACCTGTGCCAGGGTCTCACCACCCTCACAGGGAAGAATTTCTTCCTAAAATCTAATCTAAACCTGCTCTCTTTCAGTTTGAAGCCAGATTTGGAGAAAGAGAAAAGTGTGATCCTGCAGGGAAAAGCATAATTGTTTTAATACGACAAAACCATGACACTTATAATTTATGACACTTGCAAAATGAGTGGGTGGAAAACTGGTGGGCTGTGATTGATACAAACACTAGGGTGCCATTATTTGTCTGTTTTCACACATTGTTCTTTTTCCTTGTGTTCTGGTTTTGGGGTTAAACCATGACCCTGTGATAGGCTGCATTTTTGGTGCACGAAGGGCTTCAAAAGCGAGTACAAGTATCCAGAGTGAACCAGCTTGGGTCAATTCTAATAGAATTGAAACATGGCTCTGCAGCTTTGCTTTATATCTAAATACATAATTCAAAACTATGATTGGACAAAATAAAATATTGTGACCCATTTGCTTTGAAACTTGGCCAATTTGTCGACAATTATATTCATGGGGCATGGTTGTTTTTTCAGGACATTTTTAGGACCAGGCCTGTATTTTAATAAGAAAGCTGATTTCTGATCTAATGAAACACTCAGCTCCTGGCAGTGTGTCTTCTTAAGCAATTAAGAGATGTAGGCATTTGGGCAAAGAAGAACTAAATGACCTTAAATGAATTGCAATTTTTCTACTATGAGATCATGGTGGACGTGTTACTTCTACAGAGATTGGTGTTTGGACAGATCAGATGTCTCCTGATTTTGCAAATGAACTGAAAATAAGAGCAGTTAGTTGAAGTGGAGGTCCAATGATGTCATCACCTCGGATCTTTTTTTGTCTGCAGCAAGACTCCTTCCTTAAGAAGAGGATGTTCTCTGGAAGACATGAGTTGGGAGAGCTGTTCCAGATCAAGAGCCAGATGTGCGCCAGCCTCCTCGTCCCCACACCAGCTCCAGGTTGTGGAAGCTTGTTGGTGGCACATCCTCGGTGCCAGGCTGCTGACCACCTTCCAAAGAGGCTTCTCTGGGCACCCCACCTGGCCCTTGTGCCACGTCTTTGCACACCCGACACCCTCCTGCTCACACAGCTCTCACAAAGACTCACAGGTGTTGACTCAGGCGGGATGGGAGGGGTCACACGTGCTGAGTCTCACCTAGAAAGGGGCTACAGGAAACAGACTGGAGAGTGCACACAAGGGCAGGACCAAATGGGGGACCCATGTTCTGGCTTTGGCTTTGTGCCTGTCCTGGCCTCACGAGTCCTGAGCAAACCTGCCACAGTCAGCAGGCAGAAGGACAGGGCTGTTACCTGTCTCTGGGAGAAAGGCTGAAATGCTCCGTGTGAAAGGGGAAATGGTCCCCTCTTCCATGAGGAGTAACGTGCTGAGGGATCACATTTCAGGAATGAAGATTACCAGGTCAGCTTCTGCCAGCAGAGCTGTCAGTGAGGAGTGTGCAGTGCTACCACCTCCGGCTGAGGCTGTAAAATCTCAATAAAGACCTGGTTATAGCCACCTCGCAGGTCAGGGTGGCATCACACAGAGTCCTGGGGTGCTGCAAAAAGCTCTGCTGGCCAAAGTGTAGTTCTGACAAACTAAGCATATTTTACACTGTTACACTCTCCTGGCCAAGCATGTGTTTCAAACTTCATGTTAGACTCCATGTATGGCCTCTTGTGAACCTTCTCTTCCTTTCACGTGTAGAAAATAGACTCTGGAGCTCAGTGGCAGAGAATTAATGAGAAAAGTTTGTATTGATTTTATCTCTTTGCAATGTATTTGTTTTTGTATTTGTTATTGTAATTGCAGTGACTGAATATATTCCTTTTTTTTTTGTAAATTGTGTTCACAGCTTTAAAAATGAAATTTATTAAATAATTATTATTAAATTCATTAAATCACTATGAATAACTATAAGCTATGATACTTATTTCTGTAACATGGGACTCTGGGTAATCTCAGATCCAACACTTTCCAGATACTAAATCAGAGTGTCCCACCCTGTCATACACATTTATCTGTGTCAACTCTAAGCCACCATTCCACCCACCTGCAAAAAATCTGAAACCTCAAACCCGTAGTCAAGGTCCTAAAATTCTGCTCTGATTCTGTCTATGGGGTGAAAAAGAGCATCCAGAGCAGATGCAGAACCCAGCAGCACTAGCTGACAGGTGAGATGTTTCTTGGTTGTTCATGTGCTTTGGGTAGGT
This sequence comes from Mohoua ochrocephala, assembly GCA_013398855.1. Lineage (NCBI taxonomy): Eukaryota > Metazoa > Chordata > Aves > Passeriformes > Acanthizidae > Mohoua > Mohoua ochrocephala. The sequence continues at coordinate 557 of VZTA01023040.1, read as the reverse complement.
CTACTGGCAAAACATTTTAGAACTACTGTGACATCACTCTAGGTCAGAGAAAGCTCCAGGTCTGCAGTTTTCTTCTTGCTTCTCCAACATGGAACGAAACTGAACAAAATTCATACGTCAAAGAACCAACACCAGACATGTGAGATAACCCTGATGAATGATGCATTTATAACTCCCTTGTTCCACAACCACTGTAAAGTCACCTCTGTATCAATATCCCTCTCTTTACGTTTTTAAAACTTGCTTTGCAGCCATCACTGACAGAGATAGATAGATAGATACTTGCAAGTTAAAAGGAAACCTGGGATTTGGGAAATACAGAAGTTCCTTTATAAAAAACCAGCACATAGCAGAGACTAGGAGCAAGTCCATTCCCATGCTCAAAGTTCACGGAGATATGAAAAACTAATTGCTTTATTAATCCCACCCCCAGAGCTATGCTTTCATGGGTAAGATCCTGACTGTTCATAGGGACTATTCTGAGTACACAGGTGCACAAGAAAGGAAAATAGTTGAGTGTTAGGAGTGTTGTTGGCAGGCTGAGGGAAGGAATCCTT
>VZTA01023039.1:140997-195317 GCA_013398855.1 Mohoua ochrocephala | reverse complement strand
TTTTTTGCGTGTTTTTCCTCTCTCCCCCTCCCACAGGTGGCCTGGCCGGATACTCTCTCAATTCTTATGATTATTTTCGGAAACGGTGAACACTTCTTCTTTTCTTCCTCTCCTTTCTGCTTGCGCTCGCTGGCCATGGTCGTCGCCGCCGCTCCTCCGCAGGCTGGCTCTCGGGTCAAAACTGGCGGGCGAGGTGGGCGAGCGGGAGGAGCAGCAGCCACGCGCAGCCGCTTCGCCGCCACGCACCGTTGTTGCCGTCGTGCACTGCGCCGGGGCCTGCGGGAAGGGACAGGAACGCCCGTGTGGTTGGTCACAAAGTCAACAAATAGCAGAAGCCATGAAATAAAGATTAAAACCAAAAAAATTCACGCTATTTGGGGCCCCAGTGGTGTCGCCCGTGGTGGGATTGCTCTGTGGTAGAGCTCTCCAGGGGTCCCCCTCCATCCGCGCTGTCCTCAAGAACGTAGGAACAGCCATCCCTGTCCCCACCAACGCTGGTCTTTGGGACAAGATCCCCTGCGGTCTCTTTTCAGCCCTAAGTCCCCATCCCAAGCCCACTCCCTGCCCATCACCACCATCCGACCTCCCTCAGCCCCCTTCACCCTCTTCCAATTTGGTCCCAGTTTTCCAGCCACACGTGTAGGGGAGATGACAGTTTTTGCCCAGCACATTCTGCCCACCCCAGGGCGACCACCCTGTTCCCCACTAGTGTCCCTTGGGAGGGACAGTAACCACCTGCCCACCCTGCAGAGACAGTGCCAGCAGCACTACATTGAGGACTTGGTGTTTTGCACCTCTTTAGAGTCTCTGTGGGGCTCAGCATGGGCCCACACCACCTCAAGGAGATGGGATGAGGAAGCTGGTCAAGAGCCAAGCCCACCCATCTTTGGGGATCACGGGGGGTGAGGAGTTCAAAGCTCACTGTGGGAAAGGATGTGGAGGGGGTCTTAGCCCATGGCTTTCACCAAAACACCCATTTTTTCACCAAATAGTTGGCCCGGGAGAAGACTAAGGTGGGAAAAGACATCAAAAAGGCATTCACGCTGGTGTCCTGTGGAAGCAGGGCTGGCCACAAGGTCTGATTCACAACTGCTTTTGAAGCCCCAGGACATGTCCCCTCACTTCAAAACCTGACCGGGGCACTGAGCATCAGTAACCATCCGGTTTCCCACCAGTAACACTCTCCAGCACGCTCAGACACCTCACACCTCACAAATCCAGGCACCAAATCCTGATCTCACACACTACCTCCACAGACATCTACAAGTCATCCCAAGGACTGACCACTCAATTCATCACAAAATGAAGCCACCCCAAAATCAAGATGACACCAAGCCAGTTGGCCGGACAGTAAGATTGCACAGCAGAGAGCTGGCTGTCCTGGCCAGGAACACCACCAGGAAGGGGACCAAATGCCTGTCCACCCCTATCTCATCCCAGAAAAAAGACACTGGAAGCATCCCGGAGGAGGAAGGACCTGCCACCAAGACCCACTTACACAGTAGCACTGGGAAAGCAGCCCAAAGACATCCCTGCTCTGTCCTGGCAATGAGGAGGGAACGGCACACCATGGGATGGGGACAGGCATGCAGAGGGCACAGACCACCACCAGACAGGCACAGTAGGCTGGCGGGGAGGGGCGGGATGGGAGGGTGGCTAAGAAAGCCCTAATTCATCCCTACACCAGTGAAAGCAGTGGGGTTGTAGGGCAGGAGATCCAGGTGGTGGGTGCTGCGGCTCCCGCTGAGATGAGTTGTGGTGGGAGCCAGAGGGGCCCAAGGGGAACAACAGGGGAAGCACTGGCATTGTGGAGGACCCCCAAATTACTGACCTTTCCAGGGTGTCAGAGCGGTAGTTGTCTCTTCTAAAAATTAAAGAACAAGTGAAAGTTAAGGCAAAAGGGCAATGGAAAGCGCAGGCTCGAGACACCTCCCTCAGCCTGCCCTCAACCTGGGGCGGGAAAACCAGTGGATGGGGTAGAAATGGGATCTGTTGCCCAAATCGCGCCCCACTGCTGTGGGGCCACGGTCCCCTCATCTCGGGGGGAACATGAGCTGAATACGGGACCTCAGACCTGGCAAAGCCTGTAGTTGCACCCTGTGCAAAAGGCAAAGCGCAGGGGCTGGGATTTGGGGGATGCAGGGGGTTCACCTCTACCCCATGAGTTCAGGGCCCATCCCTCCTGCTAATCCTGCAGCATCCCAAAGAGATTTATGGCCTGACAGCCGCCTCTGGGAGCAACATGGACTATGTGATGGGTGAGAAGCAGAGGGTTGGTTTTTTTCCCCAACTCCACAGAACGATGTCGTTTCCCTGAGCACTCTATCACATCCCAGACAGCACCAAATGAGCCGCTGAATGAGGCGGCAGGTCTGGAATAACGAGTGCTACATGTTAAATAAAGCACTAGTTGACCTCCCTGAAAAATTAGATTAAAAAAAGGATTAAAAGATGAACGCTACATTAGCCTCTCGCACAACCCCAAAAAGGCTCATGTCACGGTACCTGCACAGATTAAACCTCCATTTGTGGGGGAAAAACTTCAAAACACTCAGTTTCAGTGAAAAGGGACCACTCACAAAATTGTCCCTCAAAACCTCACAGAAGAGACATTTCTCATGCGCAGGTAGCGCAGCCACCGCATCCACTTCCCTCTTACCTTTCATTAAATAAATAAATACGTCGATAAATAAAGACGCATTAATCCCCAGATTGAAGACACCCGGTTGCTTAGGGACGGGGTGAGCTCAGCCCTGTGGTGCTTGGGGCCATCACATTGCTGATAATTAGGAAGGGGTTGTTCCTGGCGGTGCTGGGGAGCCCTGCACCAGGAGATGGGGAACCCCTGCACGTCACAGTCTCCTCGGGGAACCGTCACCCCCCAAGGGGACTCAAAGACTGAATGGATCATTCAATCAATGCGGCTTTTTGGAAATTATGGGTGGTCAAAGAACTCTGATTTCGTTCCCTGACGGGATTCACAGTCAGACCACAAAGCTAAGGGGGGATCATAAAATAAGCTCAGACTTTTGCGGGATGCTTCCCTGGGTCCCACCCAACACTGCCATCACAGCGCGAGTCCCACAAATGGGTTAGAAACCAAGGAACTAAGAGCTCATCAGCAGGGAGATGTCATCTTTACTTTTAGGCTGTTCATCCAGCCTGGATCTGCAGATGCCAAACCGAAAGCCACCACTAATTAAGATTTTAACCTCATAAACACATTGGAAGGTGGCAACATCACAGCTAAGGATATGGCTCGGTCTATGTTGGGCACTTGGCATGGCCACCCTCCACCTGCAGCACAGGCGGAGCCAGGCCTGGGTGGCTCTACAGTGCCAGAGGTGTTGGTATCCCTAAAACATGGGGTTATTGGATCATCAGGAAGGCCGGCGGGGGAGAGAACTGGGATCGTTCCTAAGCAATGCTAATGATGGCTTAGCACAGGTAAGCCATCATCACACACAGCTTGGACTTTATTGGGGGAGCAAACGGGTCTGAGCATCCAAGATGGGATGAACTCCTCTGTCACAACTCAGGGGAATCTGGCCCAGCTGCCAATACCAGTGCCAGGGGAGGACAAGCCTGTCCTGCGATGCCACCCTGACCCCACGGCTGTGGTGCAGCCCCTGGCAAGGCCCGACATTCTCTACTGTCCTTAAACAAACTGCTCTCCTCTCCATCCAGCCCCTCCCCAAGACATGGACAGCACTTCCCAGGGTCCCCACATGCCTCCCCTGCTCCGCTGCCCCAGCACACTCCAGAACCCAGCACATACTGTGAGACTGCTCCCTGTCCCAGGGAGCTTTGCATGGCCAGGGGCACAGCCTGCCCTGAGCCATCCCCGAGGGGCCTGGGGACAAGGAAGGCTCATCTGTCACTCTGCTCCGCTCCCCTCTGACCGCACAATAACGAGAGACAAGGAGACGACCAGGCACAACAACCGGGTGACGAGGAGGAGGACAACGTTGGGGTGACATCAGGAGAGGTTGGAGGTCCTCAGTCCCCACTTCTCCTGTATGGTTCAGCTGCGAGAACCACATATCCCACACCCCAGCGGGGAAATATCCCCAGGCAGTGCCCAGGGATGAGATCTGTCATCCAGTTCTGGCTCCTGGTGAGCACAGCCCCTGCTCTGGTTTTGCTGCCACCTGAAGAGGCTCGACAAATATGTCCATCAATCACAGCCCTTCTGAGCCATGAGCAGTGTCAGAGGGATGCATTGCTCTCATCCCAGCTCCAGCATGCAGGGAAAACAGTCCTGGGACAAGGGTACAAACCTTCTCCTCCCTGCCCTCCACACCTTCCCGCATTCCTCGGGAACAACAATAAGGATGTATCTGCTTGGCAGCAGCAGAAAACACAACCAGGAAGGTGACAGAGCAGGGGGCCTGTTTGTTCTCACGTAGGAATGGGGCAGCATCAACCCTGAGCAGCATCTCTCCTCCCACCCATCAACGCAGGGGGATGCCTTCACACAGAGGCTCTCCTAGGTACTCATCAGAGCAAGAAGATGGAAACCTGCAGCCAACTTTGCATTCATGGTGGATCCCAAACACGGTGCCAAACCCCTCTGAATGGTGGGAGACACTGGACCTGGATCAGGAGGCAGGTTTGGAGGCTCCCCACTTTCCCTGGACTCACCACAACCTCCAGCCCACATGCCAAGGGCGGAAAAGATCAAGAGCAAATACACATCTCCCCCAAAACACATGGGAGACCCTTCCCATGTCTCTCCCATTGGTGGTGTCACTGTGAAGCCATTCCCCCCTCCTGGCTGATTCCCTCAGCCCTACTCACCGTAGAGGATCATGCTGGCGTTGGTGTTCCCTAGCTGGTTGGAGGCTACGCAGGTGTAGTTGCCGTAGTCCTGCTCGGAGACGTTGAAGAAAGTCAGTCTGGAGAAGAAGGCTTTGTTCTCCACTTTCAGCCCTTTCTGTCCTTCAGCCAGTCTGGGAGAAAAGAGGAACGGGAGGTCATGGGGGTGGCGTCAGGAGGAGAAGTGCCCGCTATTTGCCATGCCCAGTTATGCCCTGGTTGTGCCCGTGAGTGGGGACATAGGGCCTGGGAGAAGAGGGAGAATGGAAGGTATTGGGAAAGATATGGGAGATGGATGCTGCTCTGCCGGGTCTCCAGCTGCCAGCCCACACCATCCCCGTGCTGACCAGAGGCATCCTCACTGCTGTAGAGTCATGGGATGGTGCTGGGACTTGCCAAATGCTGTGCAGAGAGAGGGAAGCTCCAGTGCTTGGGGAGGGAATCTGGGAAAGGCTCATTCCCAGCCTACAGAAGAGCCTGGTTTCCCTCTCGTGTCCTCAGTCCTCTCTGCTCTGCAGGATGCCTTCTTTGACCTTCCTCTTCCCTCGCCCCTACGTGTCCCAGATGGGTGATGCGACGGGCACCCACCACAGCAGGGAGGCTTCTCAGCCAGCACAAATGCTGAAGCATTAACCAAGAGCTTGGACTTCCCTGTACTGGTGTCCCCATCCTGCTTAGCTCCTGCAGCTCTTTTACTTGTTAATTCCTCATGGGAAGTGCTGGATTCCTGTTATGATCCATGCTGGGTGCTGATCAGGCAGGCTGAGCCCGCTCCTGCTGCTGCTCCGCAGGCCCTCGTGATCTGACCTAGTTCTGAGCAGAGCCTTTCATCTGCCACACAAACATCTGCAGCTTTGTACACTCTGCTGCTCCTTTCCTCCCAAACCAGGCGAGGCAGGCAGACCCAGGCTCCCCTTCAGCTTCTGGAGCATCTTTTTGGCCAAAACATCCCTCCTTATCAGTGACCGGTGTGGCTTGTCCTGTGTTTGGCCACACCATGGCCCCTCTGGGCTTTCCAGGGATAATCAATACAAAAATTGGTTAAAACCACTTTGCCTGGGGTCAGAGAGAGGCAATTTCTCCAGAGTGGGACCTACCCTGGGCTGTGCTGCTCCACTCCTCATTCCAAAGCTGTGTACCTGTGCTGTGGCTTTGGCAGGACACAGAAGTAGCTGGTTGACCTAAAAGGTCCATTTTCACCCCAAAGCAGGGCAGGCTGTCTCTGGGGCATAGCAAACCCTGCCTCTTGACCGACACCACATTTCTTTTGCCTTTCCAAGAGCTGCCTTCTGGCCAAAGTGTTTAAAGAGATGACAGGTTTCATCCACTCTGAAGTGCCTGGATTTGTGCTGCCAGTAGCCATTTTGGCCGTTCTGCTTCACCCAAGCAGGGATTTACCTCAACACCTTCAAACAGAGGCATGGCAACAGCAATCCTGCCCCAATGAAGTGAAAGAGGTTCCTGGGAAAATCCCCCTCCACGAATGTGATGAGGTAAAAATAAAGCCTTTAACAGATGCTGGGTGGTGGCAGCTCCAGCTGCGGATGCTGGCTGCCTGCTGGAATGCCTGGATTTGCCCCGGACAAGCACAACCTGCTGCCGTTAGAGGGACCTGCGTCGGTATCCAAACCAGACTTGTGCCAAGGGTTACGAGCCGAAGCTGCTGGCACTGGGAGCAGCTCAGGTGGGGTTGGTGTCCTTCCCCCTGTTGTGCCCCCCAGGCTCTTACCGCTTGTCATCTTTGTACCACTGGAAGTCGGCGGAGGGGACGGCGGAGGCTTCGCACAGCAGGATGCCCTTCTGCCCCACCGGCACCCCGGTGCTCTTCGCATCCGAGATGTACGGTGGGTCTGCGGGAAGAGGGGAAACCCGGGGTCAATGCCCAGCAGCCTTGGGGATTCCTATCCCTTCCCCTTGCTCCTCAAGATCTCCCTTCTCTCCCTACATGTGGGGAGGAGCCAAAATCATCTCTGAGCCCATGCTCAGCAGCTCCTGCTGCTCTGGTGCTGCTGTCCAGAGGTTTTCAAGCTCGTGGGGGTTCTCTTCCAAAAACAAGAGACCCCCAACTCATGGTGCCACATGTCCAGCTAATGGAGTGACCAGAGAGGGGTTTAGGAGGGTCTTCACGTATGGCTAAACACGAAATACGCTGCTTTCTTCCTCTCTCTCATTTTTTCTAACAGGAAAAAAAAAAAGTTCTATTTACTGCTCACTTCTCTCCTCTCCTCAGAGGTTATCAGCACAGCATCTCTCCATGGGCGGAAAACCCAGGTTGATGGAGACGGCTGAGGAGGAGGTGGTGGAAAAAAATGGAGCTCGAAAAGAAGGGGAAAATAGGGCAAAACACCACCTGCTCAGAAAAACTGCTGTCGCCTGTCTCGCTCTGGGGCCTTTGTGTGCCTCACTTCCAAGTGCCACTCCCTTGTGGGGCAGCATGGTGACCCTCTCCAGCCCCACCCCTGCCTCCTGATGGCCCCCAGGTACTCACAGTTGACGGTGACTTTGACTCGCTGGACGACGGGCGCTGAGACATCGTTGGAGGCGCTGCACTCGTACTCTCCTGACTGCTCCCGTGTGATCCCCGTGATCTCCAGGTACTCATCCTCGCTGATGAAGCCCATGGCTGCAGAGTCAGAGACAGAGGGCCCTAAGTGATGGGGAGGCACAACCAACCTGTGCCCACTGGCTGGTCCCCATGTGTGAGCATGTCACTCTGCACTAGGACACCCAGCCTGCAAGTCCCAGCCTGGAATGCCCTTGCGCCTGTGCCACTCCATCCCAAGAAAGGCTTCTGCAAACACTGGACAGCAGCTCTGGCCTCGCTGAGAGCATCGCTTGCTGGAGATAATGTCCCCGAGGTGCTCAGCGTGGGCAGAGTGGGCAAACCTGTGGCCTGCAAAGTGACCTGAGGTCACCTCTGCACATCCCCCCTGCTGGGAGGTACCTCCGGGCTCACCCAGCTCACATAAACACCCTTCTCTAATTTTTCAGCTTCAATTAATTCACAGCAAGTCTATTCCCATTAGTGGTGGTGCCAACACCTCCCTTTAGCTGAAACACCTCATCCCTGTGCCACCCCAGGCTCATTTCTGGGAGGGCTGCACTTGCCCCCCTCTTCCTCATCCAGGCTGCAGTGCAGCTTCTTGTTTTACTCAAAGCCAGAAAGATGCAATCAGTGGCATTTCCTTCACTCTGGCATCTTTCAGCCCTCATTCCTTGCAGGAGCTCTCTTTATTTTGACACACTCCTGGAGACACACAGTGCTTGGCTGGCCAGGAGCCGGTTGGGGCACAAGAGTCCCCAGGTTCTCCCCCCAAACAAGCAGCAAAAATTACTTTTTGCAGCCCCCAAAACAGGGACAACTTCTTCCTTTCCTGTTGTTTACATCTCCCCACTGGATCTCCCGCAGCCAGGATACTGTAATTACTGCACGGAGCATCTCCGAGCCCTGTGTCACACTTAATACTCCTATAAATTTTAAATGGTAGTCCTTGGTACATATGTGTGGCAATTGGTGTCATATTTTAATTAGGCTTGCCCTACACCATCTGAAATTAATAATAGCTCGAATTACCAGTGTAATTTATAAATTAACATTGCTGCAGCATTAGGAAATAAATTAGCTCTGGACAGCTGTTTCTGGGAGTGAGTGCCAATGGCAGAGAGGCCAAGCACAGGTCCCTGGTCCCCAGGGGGATGCCGTGAGCTCGGCCAGCCCTCACTCCCCACCCGGATACCTCTGTCTGTGCTGCCGTGACCTGATGGGCCACAACTCGCTGCGCTTGACCGGTCAACCGTGTGCATCCTGCTCCTAACAAATGCATGCAAAATCCACACGTGGGAGGCTGCCAGCGGGGCACACACCGCCTGCATCCCGCCAGCTGATGCTTTTATGGCATCTCTTCCTGTGCCACGGGAATAGCGTGGTCAGACTGCACCACCCACCACCATGGAAAGACCCGAGCCAGAACCGTTGGTGTTCCTGTAATGCCCTGGGAACAGCTCGACACAGTGAGCACCCCAGGCATCCGCCAGGATCCTGCTGCTGCAATCCCAGGTGCCACTGTTGTGAACTCAAACTAGTGCAAATATGCTCAGCCGTGATGAAATCCCACCTTGGCTCTCTCTCCCCACACCAGACCTCGCAGCTGCCACCTCCACACAGCGTCCCCGGGACTTTGCACGTCCACTGTTCCCCGAACCGAGGACCCCGTGCACACACATGTGCATCCCACCTTCCCAGGCTGACCTAACTGGGAAGGCAGCCCTGTGAGCTTTGGGAAGGAGTGAAGTGAGTTTTCCTGTTGATGAATTGCTGACATCCACCAGTGTCCTCTGCCCTGTGCTGAAATTCCCACCCGAGTGGCTCGTGGTGCAAACCGCTGAGCTCATCAGTACTTAGTGCAACTGAAGGGTGAGATATGAAGGCGTTACCCCAAAATCAATATCCTTTAGAGACACACAAATTACAGCGTTACATCCAGCGGCCCTGCGGCACTGCAAAAAAAAAAGGAGAGAGGGGGAAAAAAAAAAATCCTTTTTGTGGCTGACCTAGAATCTGCTTCTCTGTAGCACAGCGCTGCCTGCTGATAAAGTGACGACACAGCCGGTGGCCTTCAGATGCTTCGCGCACAAATCTGGCTCTGGGTTGTGCAAAGGCTCAGATAACACTGCCTCCCGACTAACCAAAGGCCCTTTCCCAAGTTCCAGAGTCGGTTCGCACGCGGCAAGAATTAGCTTTTGCCATAGTCAAGCCATAATTTGTGTCCCTGGTTTGATCAGGGAGCAAAGCAGCTCGAGTGCGTTTTGTTCCCCAGCAAAAGACTTCATTAAAGTAACTGCGAGGGTCAGATTTCCACCTGCAAAAGCTCAGGAAATTGGGGGATGAAGGTTTCCTCCGTGCCTGCGTTGCACTGAAGGCTGAGATCCGTGCACTGTAATCGGCTGATGGAGAGGCAGAGCACGAAGTTCAGGCAACTCAGGGTCTGGCATCCTGGGAATTTGGCTACAGCCAAACAGAGCCTGCCCCAGACTGAGACAGGATGCTCTGAGCTGGAGCTGACTCCTGTTTCTGCTCTGCACACAACATGTAATGATATAAGTCACGCTCAGACGACAATAGCATTAGGAATACCACCCCTGCTACAGGCTCTGGCCAGGGATGCTTCCTTAGTGCCAGCTACAGCATCCCAAAGATTTAGGTGACATAAAGAATCCCCGCCCGCTGGTGAAGCGGGTGACACCAGGTGACTCAGACACAATTCCCCCATCCTATCCTATACAAGCGGCTTTGCGGGAAAACCCGATCCGTAAAGCCGCTTCACTCTGTGGGATCACAGCCTGGGAGCACCTGGAGCTTGGGAATGCCCAGGGCAAGGCTTGACCAGAGCCCTGCAGCTCCAGGAGCTCTGCCAGAGGTACCAGTCCTTCTCTGCCTGAACTGATGGTGGGAACTTTCAAGGCTGTCTCTGCTTGAGCACAATTAGGAGCTGAAATATTGCAGGAATTAATGGAGAGCTCTCTCATCTCCTCAGGAGCTAGAAAATCAGCACAGCCAGCACCCATCATTACTATTATTAATACTAATAATGTAATACAGGCCAGAAATGGAACGGCCACGGACGAGGCACAAGCGTAATCCTTGCTCATCAGCCAAGGATGATGAACTAACCCAGCGCGAGCCGGGGAGATGGAAAAGCAGAGCCTGAATCCTCGTGCTCAGTGAGCGGGAGGCTGCGCACAGACCAGCAGGCACTGTTTAGGACTTGCTCTGCAGATCTCCGTTAGAAGCCTCAGGGAAGGGGAAGCTTGGCCATCATGGCGGTGGAGGAGCCACAGAGGCGAGGTCCTGGTGTGGCACGGAGCGCCAAGGCAAACCCAACCGATGGCCAGGCTGTGCTTGGGGTCCCACACAGCACGGATGCGATGAGGTGGGGGCAGATGCCTCCCGCACCCCTATTCCTCCCCCCATGCCTTTCTCCTTCCCTCGCTTCTCCTCGTTTTCCCATCCCGACTCATCTCCCTTCTGACTCCTCCTCCCCATTTGCTTCCATTGAGCTTCTGACAAGATAATAACTCACCAGAAAGGGAACACGTGTTCCCAAATTAATTACATGCCACTGTCCCCTGGCTCACTGCTGCAGCCATGTTCAGGTCTCTAGGACACCACTCACAGCTTTCCTTGGCTGAAGGCTGCCTGTGATGCCGTTAAAAAAGCTCCCTTGGAGCTCTTTCCTGTGTCCATACCAAGTCCCTGCACCTCAGATCAAGCTGAGCCAGCCCAGCCACCCAGGGCTGCAAGATTTTCACCTCTAAAGCCCAAAGGCACGACCTCAACAGTGGTTCCACAACAAGTTTGGTATCTGGGTGCCCGAAGTCCCACCAGTGATCCTGAAGCACTGCCCTGCCCACTACGCCGTGCTGCTGCATTTTCCAGGCACTGATCCTACTAGCCAGGACCAGCCAAAGAAAGAGAATATTTTATGGAGATAATTTTATTAAAATGTTTACAACAATGCAGATATTGACATCTCGCTTCAATCAATAGCACAATTTATTGTCCTTCAAGGTGAACATTAAGCCAAGCTGCCCATTAGTCAATATTTACCTCCAAGGTCTATAAATCTTTATACGGGCTTCAGCGGATGTTGACAGCAGCTGATTCCAGATAAGTAAAAGTAAGAGCGTGAAACATTGCTCCTTTTGGAGGTGAAATAGTAACTAGTTAATTACAGTCCCTACAGCAATTCTCAACTATCAATTTATGGCTACTTCTGGCAATAAAAATTAACATTGTGCAGACTCCCGGCTCCGAGTGACGCACTAAACCCGAGAGCCATATATTTCAAACGTCACCCCGATGCGGTGCTGATGGCCATCCTATAACAGTTTATGGTAAATAAATAAAGCACACAAAGGTAATAAGAGAATTGTTGGCACCCGACACCTGCTTCACCTCTCCTTTGTGCAGCAGCGAGAGAAAAAGTGCAGGATGGGAGATTTAGTGGAATCAGAGAGGAGGGGGAAGGAGGTGGGGGAAGGAATCGCCCCAAATCCCTCTCAAAGGAGGCATGACATAGCCCCAGGTATGTGGGTAAATGAGCTAAGGCTGCCTTCAGTACATGCCCCAGCCAAACTGGGGGATGTACCTGCTTCACCTCTTATTAACCAGTATTAGCCTCTCCTGATGGCTCAATTAACACATAAGGAACAAAGTTCAGGCATTTCTGAAATTCCCTTTCCCATTTTTGTTTGATCAGGTGAATGACCCCAACCGGGGCAGCTTCTCCTCCATGCACCCCCTCTTTTCAGCTCCCCTGTGCCACCTTAATGTTGCCATGCTCCAGTGGACGAAGATTAGGGGTAATTAACCTGCTGGAAACCATCCAGCGCCGTCATTAAAAAAATAATTTTTTTTAAGATTACCCTATTGACCCAGACAAACTCCTCTCCTCCTCCCGTGAATATTGCATCCCTGAACCACAGGCTCCAGCCCAGTTCCATCTGTGACCCACCCTGAGATGAGCAACCCCTTTAGGAAGCACACCTACGTGAGGTACAGGGGCATGAACCTCCTGTTCTTCATGTTCACAAGCCTTCAGAAGAGGAACTGTCACCCCAGAAATGGGCACACAGCATATCAGAGTCTGCATCGTGCTTACACGGGGCCAAGCCACTCTGTTTTTGAAGTTTCCCGATGACAAGGAAGGAAATCTCTCCTCTGACATGCTTTTCCATGTTAATTAGCATGTTTCCATGTCCCGATGTTGTGCGAAGCCCCAGGGGATGGTGCGCTCGCTGCCTGGCACCGCGCAGCGCTCAGGGACGTGGGAGCTCGGCGGGAGCTCCTTCCACTGCTGCAATCTGGAGTCCCTCCTCATCCTCACGCCCCAGGGGTGGTGACCATCACCAGTTGTGCCTGGTGTCACCAAAGAGAGGGAAAACATCATGTTTTCCTTACTTGGACCCTTTATTACATTGGATTTGGGGGAACTCTCACAGCCAATTTTGCTCCTTGTGCGCAGTAACAGGCTGTGAGGGACAGAGGTGGCCATAAAGTCCTCGACATAAAGTCCTTCTCCTGCACTGGTATCAGCGTCCCCTCCTCCCTGGGGCTGTGGGAGCCTCTCCTTGCATGCGGCCATGCAGTGCTGTGGCTTCTCTTCCCCTTCCAAATCTTTGGGGCATAGGCGAGCCGTTGGTGCCTTGAGTTTTGCCTCGAGATGCAACAGAGGACCCGCCCAGGCCTGACTTTGTGCTGCACAGGTGATGATTTCTGAAGGTCTCATCTCTGGCTGCCCATGACCACAGGGTCAGGACACGGGGATTCTGACAGGCACATTCCAACACGCAGCCGTCACGAAGGCAGGGAAGACACATTCTCCAACTTCTCGCTCCACGCAGGGCTAGAACTGAGACAGGACCCACGTGTGTGGCTACATTTGCTCAGTGCATCCCTGAGATCACACTCAGGACTCATACCTCATACAACAACCCTGATATTTAACTATTAAGTGGGCACGTGCCACACATCTCACTAGTCACTGGGACATGTGACCTGCAGAGACTTCCAGATGCCACCACGTCTCCTGGTCACTCAGCCCGTGGTCATATATGGTCAATATATTGGCATCAACTCCAGAGACAGCCAAAGCAAGGCACTGGGGCCCTGAGCAACCTGGTCTAGTAGAAGGTGACCCTGTCCATGGCAGGGCATTGGAATGAGATGGTCTTCAAGGTCCCTTCCAACCCAAACCAGTCTCCGATTCCCTGCCGTGCCCTTCCCCATGGTGTTCCAGGGACACCTGCCCACTCCGCTTGCCCCACCGCTGCTACGCAGTGCAGCCGAGTCGCCTGAGCCGTCCATTATAGCACCATTGTGAAGAGTTTTTAGCTTAAAAGTCCTTGAAAGTTTCCCACTGTGACTCGTTAAACAAGATCTTTTTCACTCTCCCTCTATTCTCCGCTAACAATATTTATACTCATTTCTTTTATTGAAATCTATCTGCCGCCTGTTCTATTAAAGCCACCTGAGTGGCAGCTCCTATTCTCCAGGAGCCTGCAGCCCATCTATTCTCCAGACAATGAGGTACAAGCAGTCTATCTTCTATTGTGCTTCCCGGCCTTCGGCTCTCAAATCTTCCATCTCAAAAAGGCATGTCAGAGGCACCTCCATGCAAAAGATTGGAATCCCGGGTTGTGGGGGCTTCCCGGCGTTGGCCGGGCTCGCTGCCCTCCCTCTCTGGGCGAGCGTCTCCAAGGAGATGCTGCCGTGGCACCCGTGATCCCTCAGGGATGTGTCTCCCCCTTCCCTGAGCGTCCTTAGCGCGGTTTGTGGCGTCAGCCAGCGCACGGCTCGCTGCTGCCGGGATGTTTGCACGTCTCAGACAACTTATTTGTTACCAGGAATAAAAGAGGAGCATTAAACCTTTTGTTTGCAAGAAGTAGTTCCTTGGGAAATAAATGGATTATGGAAATTAATATTTAAAGAAACAAAACAAAACAACTCAGGGACCAACCACCCTTGAACGAGGCTCTAACTCAGGAGTAAATGAGTCGAATAAAGAATGAGCCCTTTTATTTCGGTGAGAGGGAGAGCTCAGAGGCAGCTCAAGGCTCGGCAAAGTGGCAGCGATTGTCTTCAGCCTGTCTCAGCCCCTGCCTCCTCCTGGGGTGCTGGTAAGGACACTGAACCCCAGAAAAAGGTCCAGAGGGCACATGCCACCCTGTTAGAGCAAATTAGCAGCGGCTACAGTTCACAAAGAGCTTAAGTGGCGTCAGATCTGCAGCAAAGATGGGTGCAGGGCTCGTTAGAGGGATGCTGTTCTTAATGATACCCACCCATTATCACCAGCATGGGCTGGATCCCTTCCTCCTTGGCCTTGGAAAGGCAAGGGTGACCCTTGTGGTGACACCGGGAGGGACTGGTGCTTGGCAGAGGCTGTGACTGGCATGGAGCCACTTCCCACGGAGCTTTTCTGCCTCCTTGCAGAAACAAATGCAAAAGGTACATGAAAATCAATGTCAAGGCTCCCACAGAGCCAAGCCCTCTCCAGAGAGTTCCTGAGGAGACAGCATCTCCCAGCAGCTCCGTGCTCCTGCTCGAGCACCAACGCTGCTCTTGGCACCACTCTTCCTCCCATGCTCTCTCCCACAGCCCGGGGCATCCAATGAGATGCCCAACACAAACTCCTCTCTTCTTTCTTTCCTTACTCCTCCTTCCTCCCTGTGATTTTTTCCCTGTAGCTGCTTCCAAGGTGAGAGAGGACAGCGTTGCTGGAATGAAAGATTCTCCTGCGTGCCCTCTCCCAGCAGCGGCCCTAATTCATTTTTCATGGCCCCTTGCAGTGACAAAAGCCGCTGCTTCTCTCTTGTAAGCGTGCGCCATGCAATAAGTCAAAGCTGATGTGCATTTTCCCCCTGGGTGCCGAAGCTGTGCTTTTGATTTAATTTGTCCTGTTGTTTGGCGCTCAGCCTTTGCCGGTGAGATCCTTTGGAAAGGTGGGAAGTAGGGCCCCATCCATGTGGAGGGGCTGCCTAACAGATGGGGTGCAGTGGGTAGTGGTTAAATAATTTGTTGCAATGGTACCAAGATGTTGGAGAGCGACAGATGCTGCCGGAGAAAATCGCTCAAACACGCATCCTGTTTGTGGGAACGCTGCTCCTCCATTAAATCCTGTCACAACTTGGCTCCTCTGGAGCTCGTCCCATTTCTGGCAGCTCCCTCGCTGGCTCTGGGAGAAGCTGTGGTGCACAGGGCTTGGCAAGGAGAGAGGCACCGAGGACCGAGGTTGCTCCTGCCTGCTATCTGCAGGTGCTTTGCAAAGAACCCCAAGAAATTCCACGGGAGAGCCACTACACCCCTTCCCAGCCGCTCCATGCGACCGCATTGCTGTGAAGGACAAAGCATTCCCAACCCCTGCCAAACCCGAGGCGCCCTGCTTTCCTCTGGATTTGTGTGAAAAAGAGCTGCTGGCAGCCAGGACCGAAGGGTCCCTCCGGCTGGAAATTTAAACCCCAAGGCTTTCTCCGCAGGACAAGCTCTTAAGAAGCAATTGCAATGCAAAGCGTTAAATGGCTGTAACCTCGGTTAAGCTGTATTTCAGCCGCATTAGGGAAATATCCCTCAGATGGGAAGCAACTGGCATAATGGCATTAGAGTAAAAAAATAAGCATCAAGTGCCGGCTAAATCCATCCCCAGTGCTGGCAAGAAGTCATGGGGATCTGGGAAACTTTCCCTTCTCCACGCATATCCCCGCAGGCAGCGCACGGCGAGCCTGGACTCTGTCGCTGCCACGACTTTCTGCAAATGGGGGATATTTTCCATCCCTCCTTTTCCCCTGGGACCCCCTGGCCACTCTTCGGCCCCCGGAGCCATCTGAATCATGGCAGGGTGAGACTCGCTGTCGCCTCTCCATCATCTTTATCCTGTCTTTATTTTTTCAGACACGCTATTTTCCAGCCCAGTGGCCTTGCTCTGTCCCTCGTGTTTTATGGCACTGATGTCTCCATTTCTGCAGGATCACTCGCAATATTGTGGCTTATTGGGAGAAGCCAGGGAAATGCAGGGGTGATGAGTTGGATGGGTTTGGGGCTCCAGGGGGCTGGTGGGGATGCCCTGAGCCTGTGGAGGGGGGATGGGGAGGTTGTGACAGGAATTTCAGGGATGGATGATGCTGGGTGACTGAGACTGGTGGACTGGAGACTGGGCTGAGCCCCCTTTCTTGAGCCCGTCATCCCCTCCTCAGGCCTCTGCGTAGGTATTGGCCCTGCTACCGGAGCTGGGAGGGCAGCGAGAGGCAGTGCTCTGCAAGGGAAAAGCCATTTTAAATAACAGCAGTGTGTCACAGGAAGGGGAAAAACCCATGGGCTACAGCATTGCTCTGGCTTTAAATTATACTGTAGGAGAATAAAAATAAAAGAGAGGAAGACAGAGAGAGAGGCCAGGAGGAAAAAGAATTGCCATTGTTTTACCAAGCAGATGGGAAAGTTCAGGGGATCAGAAAAAGACTATTATTATCTTGACTCGACCGAGAGAAGATGGGAAAGGAAGAGGCATTTTTTTCCCCTGCAGTGAGGAATGCTCTGGCTGAAGTAATTTCAGCAAAGAGTCGGAAGGAAACGGTGCCATCGGCTCGGGGCAGTGCCCGAGTTACCCCCACAGCCTGGGCACGCCACCACGATTTGTCCTTTTGTCCCCTTTCCCAGCAGTGACACCACATCCTGCGCTGCTATTGCAAGGCTGGGGAGGAGGTAACCAGGGCACACACCCCGCACCACCTCCAGCTGCGGCGGCGTGCCAGATGTGCTGCCAGATGTGCCCGCTGCCAGTGGCGCTGCAGCTGTGGGCATCGCTCCACGACACCGCTGGTCTCGCCACCTTCCCAGCCTCAGGGCATGACCACCTGCCCCAGCTACCCAAATTCCTGCTGCCCTGCCCCAGAAACCCGTTGCTTTGCTACAAGCCATTAAATACCTTAAATACACAACAAATTTCCTGCTGGCTGTTTAACATGAGCAGAACATGATTTTTTTCCTCCCCAAATTCGAGTGAAAATCCCTTTTTCTGTGTCTGCAATGGTATTATAGTTCCGTGGCTGCTCACTGCTGTTCTCCAGCTCGGCACCGGGCAGCTGAGCTGCTCTGGCTCGGCAGCACGTTCCAGCTCCTTGCCCTTACAAGAACAGCAGAGTTTCTCAGCCTCACCAGAGACAAGGAGACTCTTTTTCTACCCATATTCAGGCCAGGGGAAGGGCACAGCCCTGAGGCCCACAGCGGTGACCGAGCACAGACATCAACAACCGATTTACAAACCGGGGCAAACACTGGTGCAACATCTTCCCTGACAAGTGTCAAGGTCATGGGACAGGGAAACGGGGAGGTGAGTGTAGGTCAGTTCTGTCAGAGAATCCTTCGCCCACCACATCCCTCCCTGAAGCCGCTTTGCCACTCACTCAATTTCCTCCCTTTCCCTCTATCCTCACTTTCTCTCCTGCTCTTTTCCCCCTTCCTTCCTCCACCACGTGGTCCTTCCCTCAGTCCCTACGCTTTGCCTCGTCACCTTTCCTTCTCTACACCCACTTGTCTCCCGCACCCCTGGGACACGGAGAGGGGCTGGCAACCTGCCCTGCCTAATCCCGGGGCTACCGACTCCTCGGGCACTTAATATTCACGACAGAGAGAAACATTTCACGGCGAATTGGACGCACATTCAACTGGAAATGGAAATTTTATGACTCTTCTCACTCCGCGCAGCAGATTACACCAGCTGAGAAAACATGGAAGCAAATGAACAACCTGTGAACTGTAAAGTATATTAATAATGAAATCACAGCCCGGGAAATGAAGGCTTTATTCTGTTTATATTCTGCTCCATTAATGGAGAGTGCTCGCAGTAGCTCCGCCCCATTAGCCGGCAATCTGCGCCCCAGGAGGAGCGCAAGGATGGCGGGGGAATGGTGGCACAGGGCAAAAGCCTCCTCCCCACCGGGAAGTTTGGCTCAAAGCACTTCCTTGTGTTGCCTCCATCTATGGACAGTGGGGGTGGGGGAACATGGGGGGTTATCTTTGGTGCCCTACCCCGTGCAAGCTTGGGAACAAGGTTATAAGGCAAGGAATGGCGCAAACGGCGATGCCAGGAAAAAGAAAGAACAAATTTGGGCGGAAATCAGCTCCAACGCCACAAGGAGCCACCCAGCAAGGTACCGGCCCTGGGAAAACCATCCATCTACAGCCTCATGCGCTTTCTCCTTGTGCTGCTCATTCCTGTGGTTTGAGCGTCCCCACCTCTCCAGCATCCTTCCCACCTCTCATCACCACATCCCATTTTTCCAGGAATGGAAGTACTTGTGCACCTACCGCCCCAAAGCCATGCTGATGGCCCCAAACCGAGCCAGGCCAGCAGGACTGGTACAAATAAATATTTCAGTGCTATTCCCTGGCACACAGCCCTGTCCTTGGCTCAGCAGACCCGGGCCACGTGTGACACAGCCCAGCCGGGCTCTCTCCTTCCCGAAAACAACAGCAGCAGCTTATGCAAAGCACATCACGGGAGCTAAAAGGAGCCAGAGCAGAGTTTTCTATAGCTGGAGCGACCTGGTGTTGACAGAATGGGGACGCATTTCCACAGCTCAGATTTTTATAATAATACCTCAGGGGAGTCGCTGGCAAAGTTTGGCCCAAATATAATTAGTTTGCACAGCAATTAGGGGCTGATAAAAGGTTTTAATTTGCGTGGAGATCTCCGGAATCTCAGACACTCCCGTCCCTTGCTCTTCCCCAGGCCAGCTGAATGAAAGGAGAGTCCCAGGCAGGGAGTGACACAAAGCCACGCATTTATCGGGGAAATAGGGAGTTGTGTGCAGCAGTAGAGAAGAGATGGAAAATCCAACAAGCTGACACTGCAGGTGTGTCGGGTTTTGTCCGCTTTGTCCCACCACGCCAAAGAAATATTAACATATCCCCTTCTTCCTGCGGGTTATGCCATGCAGAGCACGGATCACGGCATTTACAACTCTTCAGTGGGTCTCACCTTCGTGGGAAAGGTGGTCAGGGACCAAGGGGATAAGACACAGGATAAAATTTGGGGGTGCAGGCAGGGCTTCCTGCTTTTGCCCCCTATTAGGGCAGCAGGCAGCCGCTTCTCCAGACCGTGATGAGGAGCAGAGCCCGCTCTGCCTCTGGCAAACAGGGAAAGTGTGACATTGCGAAGCTGCGTTCAGGGAACGTCTTGAAACCAAGAGGGTTTTCTTCCCCCTTTTCTTGAGGGAAAGACGTTGCCTCACTTGTAGCTGGAAGGGGTCTTATCATTTTTGTACCAAGATACATATTTTAAAGGTAGCTACGCCAAATACGCAAAATCAGCGCCAAGAGTTCATTTCCACCATGCAGGGAATCAAAAAAATTCTACTTTTATAAACATAAAATGACATAATCTCCTATTGCTTTGAAAAAGCAGGAGGAACTAGGGTGCATCAGGAAGGGAAATGCTAACAGGAGCTTCCTACATGGCACGCTAACCGAGCTCTAGTCATTCCTTGGCAAAAAAACCTGGAGCCCATGACGCGATTCCACCAGATTCTGTCTCCTGCTGGGCCAGATCCCGCTGCCATGGGAGATGATGGGGAAGCTGCTGGCACTCAACAGGCTAGATGTTCCCCCTGCTCCTGTCAGGATCTCGGTGGTGGTGGCATGTGTCCACCCTCTTCTCAAGCAACCCGTGGCAATACCAGCTGCCACCTTCACCACAACCACACAAAAAACCAGTGTCCGTCCCAAAGTCCTGCTTCTCCATGGCCTATTTATTTCCCTCATTGGTATACCCTACATGATACAAGCAGAGCTGGACCAGCGCTGACCCTTTGCCCGGCTGCTCCAGCTGGCACACGCTGATTAAACGAGTATCAAAAGTGGTGGCAGATTTACAGGTTAACAATGATTTAGTGGAGAGCACCGCAGCCAAATTAATGCCGGCTATAATGTAGTTTACCTCATTAAACAATGCACACCAAGATCCTGTCTGTTGTAAAACAATTGGTCTCTGAAGCCTAGTGTTCATCTTCCAGGGTTGCTGGGAGATAATAAATGGGTAATATTCCGGCGATAATGGTAATGGAGTCACGGCTCAGAGCTAATATTATGGCAAAGCAGTAATTATTTCAACAGTAAACAAGGGGACGGTTGAGCTGCCGACAGGATTGGAGCCAGTTGAAATGCTCCAGTTAATACAGCGGCGCCCAGGCCTGCAACTGCCTCTTGGAAGGAGGTGCTTGGCCATCAAGTGGCTCAGTTGAACCTCTGTTGGGTCACCTGGCCACCAAAAGATGGGAGGGACACATGCAATACAGTGAGGTGGGACAGCATGCACAGCATGGTGGCCATCCAAACCCAACCCATCCCATCCCATCCCATCCCAGCCAGAGCCCGCAGCTCAGGCTGGGCTCTGTGCTCCATCACACAGCAGGATCACTCGCTTCCCTTCTTTGACACACCACGCGTGTTGGCTCAAAGCAAATCTCCAAAGCAGACAAGGGGCAGAGCAGAGACACAAGACCTGGGATGAACACAGAAGGAGCCTTACACGAACCATCTGCTCCCTCTGAGAGGTATTTCTCTGCTAAAAGGGCCAGCAGAGGACACGGCTCTCTGGTCTTCAGTTAATGAGGTGACGTGAGGCCGGGCTAACGGGAGCGATCTCACGGCACGTGCAGTTGATCGGGGGAGAAACAAAGCAGCACAGAAGCAGGCAGAGATTTTCCCACCCAAGTGGATCCCCCTTCTCCCTGTGCCTCCCAGCTGGGCTCCAGATCCAATGTCCAACCTATAAACACCCCCTGCCTCCGCTCCAGGGAGGATCCTGGAAGGATGAAGAGGGCAGGCAATGTGCTTAATGGACAAACCTCAGAGATGGGAGGATGTGTCCCCTTCCCAGGGACAAGCACCTCTTCAAGCTGGATATTTTTTGCAGATGTTTGTCCTCTTGTTTTAAGCCTTGCCAAGAGCCAGGGAGAATCAATATATCCAAATATACCAGACTTCTCCCAGAGTCCCTTTGCTGGTTTGCTGCTGATGTATAGACAGATGATCTCATGAGACCTCTGGCACATCAGGCCACCGTGTCTCATCTATCTTAAGTGCGTATACGAGCTGTGATTACTGCTGCGTCTGAGTGCCTCACGTCTGGAATGTGTTTATCCTCCCGCAGTTCTGGGAGACAAGGGACTGTTATTGTACCTCTTCCAGGGAGGCCGTGGAGGTTAAACGGACCGATCATGGGGGATATCCTGGATGTGGCCACATCAGGATCCTCCGAGCATCTCCCCAGGCTCTGCCTTGCAGCACTGAGGCACCACCTGCCCCACAAATGGCAGCTCGGCCTCAGCTCAGGACTCTGGCTCCACACGGGATCCAGCTTTCAGCACCCAGCCTAATCCTTAGATTAATGAGGGATTCCTGCTACAGAGACCTCTCGATCAGACCTCTCACAAGTAAATACACCATCAGCCAAACCATAATGTTTTCCTACGGTGGCAGCCGCTGTCTTAAGCCTCACACCAGAATCCATCATACTACAGCAATAATCAAAAAGCAATTAGACAAAACCATGGCAGAAAAGTCCATCAAGGGTCATTAAGGATGACGACTTGGATGCAGCCTCTGGCTCAGGATGTCTGTGTGTGGCAGAGCAGTGCTGGATGAGCCAGTGGAGGGATCTACATGCACACACCCAGATTTACACCCTTTCCTTGTGCCCCTGGCCCTGTCATGGCATGATAACCCCATTTGTCTGCCCACAGAGCCCTCCTCGTCATTACTGCTAAGCTGTGCCTGCTCCTCCTGGGACAGAGGCTGCCGAGCCTTCATCCCTCCTGGAAGATCCCTCGCTTCAATTCCTTGGCACGTTTCCCGAGCTTACTGGGAGGCCTGACGAGTCTCGTGTCTGCAGCACGGATAAATATCCCCTGGATAGCTCAACATGGTGCCACCCTCTCTGCCAGTGCCTTGGCGTCACCCTGAGCCAGTGGCCCGGGATGCTGTGCTTTTTCCTAGCCAAGAAATCCCAGCCTTCATCCACCGACAGATGAAAACTGGCCTGACAATATGACAATCGCCATGACAACATCAGTTACCCCCAAAAATAAATAAAAAGCCCAGTAACTATGGAAACACCTGAGTGACCAAAACCAGGCTATTAACTAGGAGACCTCGCCGCAGTTTACAGACGGCATCGGCACCGCGAGGCTGGGGACTGTAATCCAGCCAAAGCCTTGGAAACACGGACATGCTCGGCACCAAAGGGTGCCAGTGGATGTTTATGGGCACACACAGCGCTGCCCTTCAGACCCCTGAGTCCAAGTCTGTGCAACTTCCACCTCCTCTGGGCACATGCTGCGGCCTTCATGCTGGGTGTTACATCCAGGCCACTGTTATCTACATCGTTCTCTCCCTCTTTGCCTGCTCCCTCCCTACACCCTGCTGAAGATGCCTCTATTAATTGCCATCCCAAGGGTCTGAGCCCCACAGGGGTGCCAAGAAGGGATGGAGCTGCCCCATCCCATGCCAGAGATTGGCACAGGTAGCACCGAGGCTCTGGGAATTGATGGAGGCACCAACGGGGCCAGCACCCCTGTGATTCACAAAATCAGAAGCAGAAAACTGTCTTGCTCAGGTTCCCTCAGCTCTTAAGTTATACCATGAACATGCTGTCCTCATCCCAGCTGCAGGAACTCCTCCAGCCCCCAAACCAAACAGAGCCTCCAAAACGTGCTTAATGGCTCCTACAACACGGCAACAGCTGCAGACAGGAAAATTCAGCAGAGGTTACCAGCCCAAGCCACTAAACGCAAATTCATCGGAGCAGAGACAGAACAGCGGAGAGGTCACAGGAGCCTGGAGTGGCTGGAAAAGGGTCTCGAGTGAGATCAGTCACCGGGGAGCTGGGCTGCTCTCGGGGTAAATCCTCTGAAGGGCCTGCCCATGCACTCCCTGGTGAGCGAACACTCTTATTTGCTCCATTTCCCACCAACGGGTGCACAGCGTGCTCACAGGTGCCAAGGAAATCATAACCCCCGTGAAGCGCCTTTGCACAGAGCCGCACTCACCAGCGTCAGCACGGGGACCTGTCCTTCAGCTCCTGGTGTGGCTGTGCCTGGCACACACCGCGCTGGCACAGCCTGTCCCAGGCAGCACCGCTGAGAGCCACTTGCCCAGCAGCTGTGTAAGCCCTTCAATTATGCACCAGCATTCTCTCAAAAAATCTTCCCTCGTCCCTTTTCTCCACCACTTCAAGCGAGATGGAGGAAGATGGTGAGAAGGAACAGGAGGCACCTCGCCCAGGACCTCCCATGGGATGAGTAGCAGAACAACAACCAAGAGGGGCCAGCAGCAAGCTCTGGGTTTTGCTTGCCCCTGGCTCTCCAAATTAGAACATATCCTACCGGGAAAAGGGATGTCATCCCAGCATCTGCTATAGCACCTCTATACATTTTCCCTGGCTCTCATTTCAGTCCTCACGCTTCCAATCTTCATCTTTGCTGTGTGTGGTGAATGCAAAATGGAGAAGTAGAGGTTCCCCTTGGTGGCTTGGCAGACCTAGAAACAGAGGAGCTGCCCACAGAGACGGGCGACCACGGAAGTTGTCCTGGGCCACCTCTGGGCTCATCACCCTCCATCAGCAGGAGACCAGGTTCCAGTAAATCTCTGTGATCATTTGTTCCCTTTGAGTTTTGAAAGCAGAATGCCTAATCATGGCCAAAATCAGGAAAGAGCTGCTGCTGCAAATTACACAGCGCCACAGGTAATTTCTGATTAGCTCACTCTTCCTCTCCTGGTGCATCCTCAGTTTCCATAGCAGCTAAGTCCTAAGTAAAATGGAAACATCTGGTTCAAGCGCAGGTAAAGATTCCCTGGGGAAAAAAACCTGCTGGATGGCAGCAAACACAGAAAATAGCCCCTGTGAAAGACAGAGGCATCAGGAGCTGGGAGCCCAGTTAGGAGAGGATGGATGACATGTGGGAGAAGGCAGCGAGGGGCACGAGTGGGAGACGAGGGTTCTGGGGAGCAGGAGGGGACGTGGGAAGGAGAGTGGGGCTGTGGGAAAACAAGATGCCTGTGTAAAACAGGTGCTGAGGAGGCTGAGCAAAACAAAAACATGTTGCCAGGGTAGACAAGGGGAAGAGCAGGAAGACGAGGCTTCAAGGTGGGAACACATGGACTGCCTCGACCATAAATGCTGCCCGATGGTGACACACAGTGACAGCAACTTTGATTCCATAGAGAGACACTCAGGGATGGGGAGGAGCACGTGGATCCATGCACAGACCCCGACCAAAGCCACCAGCTCGGAAGCAAGACCACCCACAGTGGGTAAGCCAACATGTGCTCTGGGGGAATGGTTTGTAGAGGCTCCCGTCAAGGGAAGCGGCTGAGATGCCACCGACTCAGCTCGCTCTGCCCGGGCTTTGGAGAGTGATGGATCCGGCCCAGCCATTCGCTCCAGCGCGGACAAATAGCAAAAAATCAATGGAGCTGCAGCGAGACACCGCAGCCCTCGTCAGGAGCCGAGCAGGGAGAGCAGCCACGGCGCCATCCGTCACTGCCGCCCCTGCGCCGGCTCCTTCGGCTGCCGGACAGCCTGGCCGGGCGTCCCCGAGGAGAGCGTGAGGCAGTTGTCTGGAACAACAGCCCACGTTGGTAAAACCTCAGGGGAAACGCGACTCTGAGGTGGAACTGAAGCGCTTAGACAGGATCAGAGGATCAGAGCCAGGCATTGCCGCTTGGCCGCACGGCTCATCCCACCCAGAGCCTCCGGATCTAACCCCCATCTCACCCACGAGAACCTCGCAGCCACCTGGGAATAACAGGGCAGCAAAATGCAAAGCAAATGCCAAAAAGCAGCTGGGAAAGGGGGTTGAAATTATACGGTCTTGAACGCCTGGGAATTTGCTTCCCAGCAGTCACACCCACGCAGTTCTGCTGAGGGTTTGCTTACCAATTAACAAGGCCACCAATTAATGCTTCATGCGATTTCCTGCTCATTTGCACTATTTACAATCCTCCTTCAAAGCAACCTGTAAGAATTGCCTGAAAAATTTTCAAAACACGGCCAGACAAGCACGTTCGATGAGCAACGCGAGTGGCCCATGCAGGAACTCCATGATCCTTGCGTGTCCCTTACAACTGAGAATATTCCCTGATTCTATTAATCTCTAAGCACGACAAACCCAACCTGGCACCTACAGCCAGTCCTCCACAGGATCAAAACCATCAGCTCCTCTTCCAGACCACCAAGATGGGTGTTCCTCCACCAAAGCCACCAAGTCCTGTTTAAGTCACATCTTTTTGGTGCATTTCACCTTCTCTTGGCAACTGAACGAGCCACCAACCCCTCCCCAGGCACTCACAAAGAGTGCTGTGCCCTTCCCAAAATATTTCTGGTAACGTTTGGTTCTTACCTTTGGGTGAGATGTGTCTCCAGGTGATTGTTGGGTCTGGCCTGCCCGTGGCTATGCAGGTGAGGCTGACGTTGCCGCCCTCGTTGATGGAGATGTCGGAAGAGATCTCGGTGATTTTTGGAGACACTGCAATGACACGAAGAGGAGAAGGAAAATGAAACTGGTTCTGCTTCAGCTCAAATCTTAAACTGTGGGTGAAGGAGGCTGAATTTCCATCCTCCCTCCGCTTTGACAATCTATGCAGTAGCCCATCAGTCTCATCTGACTTGGCAGGAACAGACAGGAAAAAGAGGGGGCAGAGAAGACACAGCTGAAGTGGGAAGAAACTGTAGCCGGAGGGAATTCAGTCATTTTAGGGAGGCTCGAGAAGCTCCTCCTCAGCACCTCTGTAGTGTGAGAGACAGTATTTCTTCCTACCCTATTTCCAGCATTCCTTGTCTTAGCATGACGAACCCTTCCCAGCAAAGCTGCATCTTCCTGAGAAAACACCATTCACCCCTCCAAACTCCTGCAGCTTTTCCTGCAGCTGTGCAGGCTCTCTGCCAGGCCCTTGTAAACCACAGGAGCACCAAGAGGGGCTGGGCGTGAAGACAGAGTCTGCTGAGGAGCCTCTAAGGCTGACCAGCACACAGAGGAAGGGAAATTCCATGGGGATGAAAGCCATCCCACTGCATTGGCACTGCCACCCCAAGCACTCAGAGGTGGGTCACAAAGGGCCCAGACCCCAGGAGGGGACACAGGTACAGGATGAGGGTGATGAGGAGGGGGCTGGGAAGGGATGAAGAGCAAGCAGGGAGCACTCGGCTCCTACTGCTGCATGAGCAGAGGACATGATGTGGCTGCCGGGGAGGGCTGGGGTTTCTGGGAGATCTACGGTGGGGACGTATGAGGGAAAACCATCGGCTGCTGTTATCAGCCTGCACCTGCAGAACATCATGAAGACCGTCACCTTCCCGGGTTTATTTCCAGGCTTTCTCCGGAGCCCAGCAGGGACCGACACCCCGCTGCAGCGCTTTGCAGGGGAGTCACAAACCACCCGCGCCTTCCACCCTTCCTGGGAGAGCCCCATTCATCACCCCACTCGGAGCTGCAGCCCAGCACCCCAATTCCTGACTTGGACCCCACTCCCGAGCCTCCCTTCCCCGCCTCTCCCCACCTCCCCGGGCTGCGCCAAGCCGGAATGACTGCAATGGCCTTGCACGCAATGCTTCTGCTGTGCAGGTAAGTAATTTATTGATCCGTAAAGCACTCCAAGACGCTCTGGAAGGGATTATGTCATGCCAGTGCCGTGCAATAAAATAAAAAATGATGGATTTTTTGTGAACATGATGGTGATTTAGGGTTTGTAGTTGGAAGTGTAGTTAAAGTACATTTTAAGTGGAAATCAAGGTGGGTAATGAATTATTCTCTGTTTTGAAGGGCTGCTGGGAGTTCATTTTTTTGCTGTTCTGGGCACGACGGCTAATCTGCTAATCATGCACTGGAGAACAACTCTGGATCAGCTGCTCCCAAACAGGGGGCTCTGGGGCAGGACAATGGAGGGCACAAAGACAACACCTAAAGAAATATTAATATGCTTCAGTGTCACTAAGGGGACACCACACTCCTCATGGGATCACTCAGAGCTGGGAATACTCTGCCCACGGCCAGGTCCATTGAGGAGATGCAATTAATTACAATGTCTTTATGATTGCCCCGCTGTGTTCCTGGTGAGGCTGGGACTGCCAGCTGGGAAATCCATGTGTGCTCTGAAAACACAGAGCTTACGGTCTAGACAACAGAAATAGGCCAAGGGGGTATTACCATTGTCATTTTGGAGAGGTGGGAAGAGCCAAGCAGAGGCGAAGTGATCGCCCACCTTTGCCGGGGAAGCAGCAAGAGCTTCCAGCTCTAAGTCCCAAGAAAACTAAAGCAGTATCCATCATCCTTAATGCGCTGTTTGCTGCATCACAGAGGAACCTTTCTGATGTTTTTAACTGCTGAATCCACATCGACCCAATTCAGCTTGTTTTGCAGAGGCTTTAAAAAAAACAAGCCAGACTTAGCCAGACTTTACACTGCCACTCTGGGACTGCACAGACACATTTGCACCCACCCAGGCAAGAGACAAAAATCAACTGACCAGGTTATAAAACATAATTAAAACCACTTAAACTTGGGTTTGATTGATAGGACAAAGGGGAATGGCTTTAACCTGAGGAGGGTTGATTTAGAATAGGTATAAGAAGTTTTTTACAATGAGTGTGGTGAGGCCCTGGCACAGGGTGCCCAGAGCAGCTGTGGCTGCCCCTGGATCCCTGGAAGTGTCCAAAGCCAGGTTGGATGGGGCTTGGAGCAACCTGGGATAGTGGAAGGTGTCCCTGCCCATGGCAGGGGATGGAACTAGAGGGTCTTTAAGGTCTCTTTCAACCCAAACCTGTCCACAATTCTATAAAAAGCAGCTCGAACTGCTCGTGAAACAGGGAAAAAGTTCACCATACTCTGGCAAGCTCAGGACACTTCGAGGGAGATGCAATTTACTGTGTCCCATCTGGAATGAGAGGAGGCAGGAACATCTGGGAAGCAAACCAGAGAAACGTCACCGAAGCTGTTAACTAAGTCTGGAATTGTCTATGCAGTGGTAGGATTTAACACGGTGGTTATTGTATGCTAATTAAATATCTGAATATTTAACCACACAAACTATTCCAAATGCCTTTCTGGAGACCCAACAGGTGTGTTGTAAGGCTTTTACCAGACTGGGGAGGGAAATCTTAATAAATAAATGATCCAAGTATATATTCAATGTTATTTAACAGTCACCAGTGCTTCCATTCTCTCTGCACTAAAGGACTTTCACTAGCACTTGGCATTTCTGCAGCAGTGGGGCAGAGGAGACATTTCCTCTGCCGAAAGCAGGACGCAGATGGAGCTGTGCCCCTTTGGGAATGAATAAATAAATAATGCTAAGTAAATGCAGGCTTCCCAGGCGGGAACCCTCTCCTTGCGGGCAGTCCTTTTGTGTTCAGCATCTCTCTTGCTCGGAAGTGATTAAACATGGCAGCGTTGGCCAAGCTGCTCCGGTGACACAGCACAGATTTCCCCAGAGGCAGGCTGGTGCTTTATTGATCCAACTCCTCCTTTTTTCCCCCCCTCCATCCTTGCCACGGTGGTGGGGAAGGTCTCTAGGTGCTCTCAGCCCCCCGCAGGTGCCCAGGGCATGCCCCCAGTTTGCCCCAACGCGGTGCCCACTCGCACACAAGGAGTCCCCAGGACAGAAAGCAGCTTGCTTAAATATTTAACCAAAGCATATGGTGAGCTGCACGTTCGAGGGTGTTCAGTCAGGTGATAGATGTCTTTCCGGATCCAAGCATATGTGCTTGCCGACACACATCTATTCCCTGGCGCACAGACGCCCTCCTGCCACTGGCACAGACGATATCCCTGTTCTGCTTTCACCTCCAAACACCCGCTCCAGAGCCAGCACAGGTGCACAGCTCACGGATCCCATGCCTGTATCCCACGGCAGCGCTGCACGCAGATCTTCACATCCTGGGAATGTGGTGGGACTCCCCTGGCATTTCTGCCACCCCCTCTGCGGCCTCTCCCATGGCACCTGCTGCAGGACTGATGCCTTCCCTGATTATTCCTCCAGCTGCCTTTTATAGCTCATCCCAAACTGAATAAACATCCCCAGCTTTGCCTCCATGCTCAGGCCCTGCCATCTCCATCTCCATCTCCATCTCCATCTCCATCTCCATCTCCATCTCCATCTCCATCTATCTTCATCATCATCACCTCCCCACCCACCTTCCCGGCATGCACTGACTGTGCTGCTTGCCTGGGCTTTCCTCTCCCTGACCCCATGTCCCCACCTGTCTCCTGACACCCCGGCACCCCAAATTTTAGCCATGCACCAGGCTGAGAGAAGTGTGAACCTGGAACAACCTCTCCACCTCAGACTGGCAAGGGGACTTCAAGTGAGCCCCACCAAGTTGCCTATTCCTTCTTCAAGGAGCAATTGCATTTTTTTGCCTTAACCACTCCCTTTCTACCCACTTTTGGGAGCCAAGCAAGAGGTGTAGAAATACAGCTGTGGCCTTTCCAGACCAGCAAATCCCTTCTGGTGTGGGAGTGAGCCAGAGCAGGTGCTTGTCCCAGCCAAGGGGTCTCAGCCCCTGGCACAGCCTGGGAGCAAGCGGGCTCTCCTGGTAAGCCCAGCCCTGCTTCTCCTTCATAAAACATGCAAACCTCCATCTTCCAGCACGAGCAACATCTGCTCCAGATCAAAGGAAACAACAAAGAACAACTATAAAAGTGTCTGGAAGAAAGAAGAAGAGAGAGAGTCAGACTTGCGTTCTGCAGGCGATCTGTGATGTGCACTGGCAGCTTCCTGAGCATCAGCCTGACGCTGCTCCTGCTTTTCATAACAGCTTCTTCCTGCTGTCACACACAGACTTCCCCGTGTTTCACAGAGTTTGCTGCCACGGGTCCTGCCTCTGGGGTTCGGCGAGAGGGAGTCCGGGGTGCCCTATCCCTGCTCGCAGCAATGCTGTGCGTCAAACCGAGCCCACCCTCTGGCAACAGAGGCTCTGCCAAAGGCAGGGACCCCAGCATCCGGCTCCAGGACTCCTCCAGGTTGTAACCAGAGCACTTTGTAGCTGCCAGGTCAGGAGAAGGTGCAGTGCTGGCTGCCACAGTGCCAGGCACCTCCAAGGTGCCTCCTCCCTCTTTTGTGTTCCAAAGCTTTCTGCCTTTAGGGAGCAAATTGAGAGCCCTGTGCCTTCAATTACAGGTGTATTATAATGGGCTTTTAAATCAGTTTGTGCTGCTCTAACACAATTATAGTTAAGAGAAAAGCAGAGGGCTTCATCCTTCTGTCATATCATCCTTCCATCATATCATCTTTCCTTCATATCATCCTTCCTTCATATCAGCCCAGCTCAGGAGCTGTTTTGAGCCTGTCCAAAGGTGTGAGGAAGGGCAAACACAGCCTCAGAGCCTGCTCTGTCACAAAGGTTTGTACACAAACCCCTTGTGGGTGCCTATCCTGTTCCCCAGGGCTGCCTGGACCCTGGGCTGGCACCACCACCCCCTTCCCGGGTTCAGCACAGTTTTGCCGAGGGATCGATCCCCCTCTTCACAAACCCGGCAGCAGCCAAAGCCATGAAGAAAGAAGGCTGGAAACAAAGAGGACATGCATAACCACCTTAATAAGCAATTAATAAATAACTAATGACAATAGCTCGTTCTAAAGCGAGGCGTAATGAGATGTGTCATACGGCACCGAAATGTGTCTAAATGATTTCCCAAACAGGTAACGGCTCCTGTTGCAGGGAAGCTTGGAGGACACGAGATTTTTTACGCCCGTCTCTGCAGCAGGTTATACAGCACAGCACCGTAATAATTCAGAGGAGGAGGGGGAAACAAGACGTTCCCAATCATTCATTAGTAAAGTATTTGTGAACGCGGGTATAATTCACCGCATAAACAGCAGGGTTTCTGCAGACAAACTTTATAGCTAAGTGCCAAAAGGGAGCCCAATCTGATTCCACTTACGACAGCATAAATCAGCACTACTACTGCAGTCAACAAGGGATACACCACAATAAACGTGGCACAATAGGAGAGTCGGGTCTCAAGCACAAGGATTTTTCCCTGATTTCTGGATGGGTCCAGGTCACCAGCCTGGATCAAGAGCGGCTCCCTAAGGAGTCAGGGTGCTGCCTCGCTAGATTCACTCCCCTGCTTTCAAGACTCTGGAGGGATCTGCATCATTTTTCCTACCACAGAAAGGAAGAAAACACCTGACACCAAGCCCCACACCTGTGGGGAATCAAACCAGAGTTGCCTTGCGTGGCTATTAATGAGCAGCTTTAAGAGGAGGCAGCATCCCTCCCTCAGGTTTGGGAGAGTTCTGCGTTCCTGTTACAATGCCTGAAGGAAGATGTGGCGCCGCTCTGGACTTCATTGCCTCCTTTAAAATGAGTCTAATGATGCTGAGTGAAAAGAAAACAAGAAGAAAGATATAAAAGCAAAGTTTTTCCATTATTATCCATGAAGAAATGCAGCCAAACAAGGAGTGTTTGGCAGTTCAGCTCCCTGTCTAGACAGATCTCATTTTCAACTCCACACACGCTGCACGGATCTAGTTTCCAGTTTTTGCACCCCGAGCCACCTGGGATTCCCCCTGCAAGCCAAGCAACGCCTCATGAAAGGCAGAAAATTGAAGGATCTCGAATCCTTAAGACACCTGCATCATTTTTCCAGCATTACTGACACCTCTCCTCAAGGCACGACAGCCTCTCTCACAACTGCCTCCACGGTGACCATCAAAGTGACAGTGACTCTGTCACACCCTGCTCAGGGGACACAGGGTCCCCAGCTCCTCTCATCCCACTGGGTACCGGTGAAGCCTCCATCGGACCCTTGGGAAAATCCCTGTGTGGGGACGAGCCAGAGCGTGCCGACAGCACCCCAGAAAGTTTGAACACGACTTGTGGTTAATACAAAGCTTGTCAAACCCATCACCTCGAAATGCTGAATGTCTTTATTAGATTCCTTTATCTCCCCCCGAGATCGGAGGGACAAGACGAGATGATTCTCGGCGGAGATGTCATCATCCAGAAACTAATTAAAGGCTGCGCGGGAAGCCGGGCCACGCACACTCTAGAGAACAAAACGCATTAGCAACCCGAGTCGGGGAAAATATTACAAGTGAACTTCAGATCAGAAAGGGCGAGCGAGGGATTTCAGAGCAACTCTCCGCTCCCTGTCTTTCCTCACACTCATCCCTACACTCCCTCGTCCTCGACAGGTGTCCCCCCTGCTTGGGGCTGGTCAGGACCAGCCTGGGACCTGGGGGATGCAGGCCAACAGGGGATCCTTTCCTCCAGCGGGTCACGCCCTGGGAGGAAATAATGATTTGTGGAATTTCCTTTATTTTTAATGATAGAAAAGCCTCCTTGCTGTGGGTCAATAAGTGCAGAGAAGGATGGATGGATGCTGGCTCCGCCAGAGTGCTCCTGGCAAAACCCTCAGTCTCGTTGGGTCTCATCTCTCCATCAACATAATGACAAGAATTTCTCATCCTCGCAGGCTCATTAAAGACAACAACATATGAAATTACAAGATACCCAGAGCCTATGGCCATAGGAACTGGAGGTGGGGACATTTCTCCATGGGGACAGATGCACAGATCTAGTTTAGGACACGTGTCTCAAGTGGAGGTACCTGCAAATAGCCCTTCCCAGTCAGCCTGGAGTCTCCTGTTCCAAAGGACAGCAAATATCCATGACATTGGTCATCTGATCCATCAGTGCACGCTGTCCTGCTAAATTCTGCTCAAACCCCCAGCTCCCCTCCCCCAGCCAGCCAGAGTGGCCATGCCCCACCCTCCCGCTCCCCACTCTGCTCCTGGGGAGCAGGGGGGGGCTCTCCCTGTCCCCCTCAGCTCTCTGTCCATGCAGAGTGGACATCACGCCGAGGGCTGAGCTCGCCGAACCACCCCTTTGCCACTTTACTCCTCAAAAGGGACCTGACAGGAACAAAGGAGCTCAAACATCCTTTCCAAAGATAAATCAGATGCTCTAATGCAGCCTGCATCTCCAATGAATATAGGGCAGGTGTCTCTGAAGTGAAGTATTAGTTAAAATGATGCTCTTTAAATTACATTTCAGCTATTTCAGGCAGACAGGTTGTGTGTGGGTTGGGCTGGGTTTTTTTATGATCTATCTAGAGGCTTAAAAAGACACAGAGAGAAATAAATCTCCCTTCCATTAAAAACACACTATGCTCTTGCATATTTGTTCTTATCTCGGCGCTCTCGCTCTCATGCTCCCTCTCCCTGGGCTGGAGCACAAAGTAAGTGTTTGTGATTACACTTCCACACTGACACTCGGCTAATTCGAGGAGCCGCCAGCCCGTGCCCAGGCGGAGCGCGCGGCTCGCCCGCCCTCGCAGGAGGACGAGCCGTGCTTCCCAAAATGCCACGCTGGACCCAGTGGCTTTACTTCCAAAATCATGGAGATTCGTGGTGTTAATGTAGAACCAAGCGAAAGCCCCAAGTTTTGGTTGCGTTTATTCAGATCTTCTGAGTCTATCCACACCCTTTTTGCCTCATTTATCTATTTACATCCCTCCATTGGCATCACCGCCTGTCCTCAGACAGCCCCTTTCCTCCCATCCTTCCTGAGCTCCAGCTCTTCCAGGTGCCCCTCGTGCTCCAGACAGGGCTTTTACCTCTGCTTGGGCTTCTTCCCTTCTTTGCCTTTGACTCCAGTTAAAAATTAATGGATCGGGCAGGGAGCACAGCGCTGTTATTGTCTGATTAGGTGGTCTGGAGGCTGCTACTTATGACCAGACTCTCTCTGGGAGAACAGAGTGGGAGAACACTTGCAAAGTGGGAGGTCAGCAAGGTACAGCGGTTCCAAATGAAGCACAGGTGAGGTGATCCATGCCTCTACATGCTGCCACTCCTCCTATTCCCACGGGAACACATCCATCACTCCAACAGAGGCAGGTCTACGTTCCCAAAGATGCCCTGATCCATTCATTACTCCTTTCAGTCATTTCTTTACATGCCTGCTTTTTCAGGCTGTCCTTCTTGGGCTCCAAGAGCCCCCCAGCCTTCCTCATCCCTCCCATGGAATATTTCTGGTCCTTCACCCTATCCCAAGGCATGTTTCTAGGCCAACTCACAACTGCCCCAAGCCCAGGGGACCAACCCAAAGCTGGGCCCAAGCTGCCGGGAACAAGAAGGAGTGCAAATACCAACGATCCAGAGTCTGTGGGATGATGCTCACCGTCCTTCACATGCTTTCAAATGTGGTTTATCCCTCATCAAAACACCCTGGGAGATAAGGGAGCGTTATTGTTCCCACTTTGCGGACGGAGAAATGAGACCCAAAGATCAAATGGGCCAGAAGTGCCTGTTCGGATCAACGCTCTGCAGCACCTGCCCTTCAGGCTCTGTGGAGCTTGGAAAACCATGGAAAAAAGGCACAGGGAGAGTGAGGGTGCCTGCGGGGCAGGTGTTTCCATTGGGCTGCGTGGAATGAGAGCTCCGTGGTTAAGAATCTGTCATCAGGCCACCGAGACACAGCCGTACATCCCTGTACACAGAGGGGCAATTAAAATTCCAATCCCCGATTTCAACCCAAACGAGCAACATTTGACAGAGCTAAAAGCGAAGGAAAAGGAGGGAGCGACGCTCCCACAAGGGAAGGATATTGATATGCCTGGAGAACGCGGGGGCTGTTCTCCTTTCCCGTTAGGACTGCTCCTTCATTTCCTGTTTCTCCTAAACAAAGCCCTCGAGCCTTCTTCTCGGCCACACTCATGCCTCCGAGAATGCCAGAAAAGCCACAGGGAATTATCCCCGCCAGAGCATCCTTAATTTCCCTATTTGTCTTCCTAATGCCCAGCCTCATCACCAGCACCGTCTATTCCCCATGTGCTCCTGCTTTACATGGAAGGACTATTTTTACCCCATTCTTCCTATGCCTCTTTTTCCTCCCATTTAATCATTTTGGAGGCTTTTTATCCACACTTTCCTTTCCTTTCTTTCCTCTTCCCCTTTCATTTTTAATACCTGTGGTTCTCCGATTCAAAATCATTACTGTTTTTAACTTGACTCGAGCCTCTTAATTAAGTTACTTTCCATTATTTTTTATCTAGTCCATTTGTCTACATCCCCCGCACCCTCCCTAATTCTCCCTTTCCTCCCCAAGGCAGGCTGGGTATGAAATCTTACATTTCCATTTGGCTAACAATCACTTTGAATTTTTAAATGCTATTAAATTGGATCACACCAGTCACTGGACTGGAGTTGTCGAGCTGTGATATTTACTCGCGCCAGTCAAAGGGAAATGAAATTGTGGCGGCGCGGGGGGGAGGCGATGGGGGAGCCCAGATTTATTCTGCCCGCGGTCCTCGCAAACAGGCACAATCCCCTCGGATTTCTGAGCGAGTTCAAAGGAAACTCTTACGCTCAACCATGAATGTATTGTAATGTCTTTAATAAATCAATTACTTGTTGGCAGGGAAGTGTCACTGCATCTCCAGTCCTCGTAATCACCTCAGCCTTGCTGTGTTTTAAGTGCGGAAAGCCCACGGAGGTAGACGGGGAGCCAGGAGCGTCGTCGGCATAGGGCAAAGCACAGAGAGCACCGCTCTGTCTTGCCAGGAAAGGCCAAAAAGTGCAGAAAGGATTTGCATGATGTAAAAACACACACACAGAGTGACCCCCAGCTCCAGGATAAGGACACCATGGTGCTGGAGGGACCCTGCCAGCACTGCATGGGCTCATCCTTCCCAGGGCAGCCCCTGGGATACAGAAGCTTGGAAGGAATGACCACAGCAGGTTCACTGGGAAAGGCAGTGTGGTACTAAATGCCTATCCCAGGAAATCACCCTGTGGTGATGGGAGCCCAGTGCTGAGCAGGGGTATATTGCAAAGCAGCCCCAAGAGCCAGACAACCTTTTGCCGCCCTAATTCAGAGCCTGAGTTTTGTGCTTCTGCTTCAGATGGGTATCATATTTCAATTTTACTAAAAGAGGCCTTTTCCGCTTGAAAATTTGCTAAAGGGAGTGGGATTTGATTACAAAGCAGCCCTGGCCAAATCCAACCCCTCCTCCTCTCTCTGTGCCGACAACATCCTCCCCTCCACAACAACAATCATCTGAGCACAAACAGACAACAGAGCTTTTCAGAAAGTAATGAACTCCAGTTGGAGCCAAGGCAAGGAAGGGTTTAATGTTCAGCGCAGAAAGTTTGGTGAGGCCATCAATTATATAGCCCTGCTGCTGAAGGAGCAAAAAAGAAGAGAATATTTCAGACAGACTCGGCCAAAAAGAAAAGATAGGGAAGGAAATCACTGTGAGAGAGATTTAATTTCACAAGCGGAGAGAAGTGTTTGCAAAAGAGGAGGAGGATCAAAGGCTGAAGCTCTCGGGCTGGCTGCGAGGAGGAGGGATTACAAGGAGGGCAAACCATGGAGGAGACATCTCTGTTGATGCCTTGTGTCAAGGCTGGGCCAGGCAAGGAAAGCTCCGGGCACAAACTGGGGAGTCTGTTGGCTGTGGGGGCTCGGTGACAGGAGACTTGGGCAGTGAGGAGGGTGGATTGAGACCTGTTCATCTCATCTCCCGTAGGACAGCAAACCAGCACGAGGTCTGTGGCCTCTCCTGCCTCATCCCAGGAAATCCTACCCAGGAAATTATACAAGATGCTACCAAAAAGGAGAGCTGAAATCTTTTGGGCATCTCTACTGCTGGGACCAGTAACCCAGAAATGAAAAATCCCAGAATCCCAGAATGGTTTGGGTTGAAAGGGACCTTCAAGCTCATCTTGTTCCACCCGCTGCCATGGGCAGGGACACCTTCCACTAGCCCAGGGTGCTCCGACCTGGCCTTGGACACTGCCAGGGATGGGGCAACCACAGCTTCTCTGGGAACCTGTGCCAGGACCTCCCCACCCTCACAGGGAAGAATTCCTTCTGTGTGATGGTATTGATCCACTTAGACCAAGAAGACCTCCCCACCCTGTCCCCTGCACCCAGTGCGGCTCTGCCGATCCCTTCCAGGGATCCAGTCATGGACTAAGGAACAAATCCACCTCCTTTCTGAGGGACAGGACAAAGGAGTTTCACTGCTGTCTCACAGCAGACATGGAAAACCCAAACCAGAAATATTTCAAGACCATATTTCAATATCTTGCTTGAAGAATCACCTTTCCACGTCTTTTACAAAGATCCTTGCCTTTTTGTTCTCCATTTCCCACTTCTCCCTGTCTTTCTAAATCTCTTTCTTCTCCATTGCATCACCAGAACAGAAAGGAAAACAAAATCACAACTCTCCCAATGTTTCAATGCAGCTCCTTCTTCCCAGCTTCAACCTCTCCTTCAAAACCCAAGCAAGAACAGTATGAAAAAACCCACATTTTCCATCCAGTTTCCCCCTTTATTCTCCCAGTGACCTCCCCCCAGCCTGTCCTCAAGCCTGGGGATATTTGCTGGAGGTTCTCTAGCCCTGGGAGGCGGCAGGGCCGGGCAGCTTTTCGGCAGCTGTTCCCTTGGCCTCTCCTTTATCTCCAGCATAGTGTTCACATCTGCTTCCCCCTCTGCCTCTTTCCCTGCCGCTGGGAGCCTGCTTTTAAATCACTGCTCAGCACAGCAGCTGCCAGGCACAGGTTCCATGCCCCGTTTGGATGGGGGATCCAAAAGCCATTTGCAAACCTCCCTCTGCCTTTTTTCTTTTCTAATTTTCTTAATTTTTTTTTTTTTTTTATCCTCCTGAACCTGCCGGTGCTGCCACACTGCTTTCCCCTCCTCCCTTTTGGCTGCGGAGCTCTCTTGGCTCTGGAAGCATGTTCAGACACCTGGTTGCTGGCAGCGTGGGGTTTGGCAGCGGCTGGCAGCGTGCAGCTCTCTGATAGGGAATGGGAGGAGAGGGGGGATCACGGTGGGGGTCAGAGCTACCCACCGTGGCTATCAGGGATGTGCCGGTGGCCACTTGCACCGCTCCTGGCTTGTTGGTGGCTTTCCACCACCCACATCCCACTGGCTTTGCCTGCAGTTTTGGCCAAGGCCATTTCTGGTTTTGCTGAGGATTTGTAGGGTAGAAAAGCACGGATTTGTGCGGCATTGCCCAGGAGCTGGGAAGGCATTTAGGACAAGGCGCTGCCATCTGCGGCTCCCTTCCTCGGCAGAGTCTTGCTCCCGAGCAGGGCAATTTTGGCAGAGCAAGGCAGCAAACCCCAGGGAGCAGAGCCAGGCACGTGGAGGGCTGGATGCCTCACTGCCACCCTGCCCAAGCAGTGGATCCAGGCTAAATTTCCATTCCAGACTGCAATCTCTCTGCGCTACCAAAAAGAGAGAGGGCTCTATCCTTCCAGCAGCCAGTCATGTACAAAATTCCTTGAAAAAGCTTGGCTGATTCCTCCCCAACCTCCTTTCACTCAAGGTCTGTGCAGGATTGCAGGCCAGGATCCCCATGGATGCCACCTTCATGGCAAAGACTACACCAAACAGACACAAATCCCTTGGGAAGAGCCCTTTGATTCGTCCTCTTGACTCCCCAAGCCTCTGCAACAGGTTTTTGCCTCTAGACTCGCCTCCAGAGAGACTGGCCAGAAAAATCAGTTCTAAAGGCCAAAAAGAAGAGCCAGATTAAAGTATCAACTCTGAATTTATGCTCGGGACTTAAGGTTTAATAATGCAACAGAAAATCAATATTTAATAAAGCAAATGATGGAGAAAAACAGTGAATGGGAGATGAGCTGCTGCTCTTGTTTTCAAACATGTAACCCCCGGAGGAGCCGGGTTGGCAGGATGGATGTGGAACCAGATTGCCACAAAGAGCTGGCACACAGGACGCCCCAGGTCCCAGCGATTCCAGCTCCGGTGTCAAGGGGAGCTCACGGGTCTTTTATTAAAGGACAAACAAGGAATTACGGCGGTGGTCAGAATCCAAATACCCACGGAGAGAGATCAAATGCTGAGGCACGAGGGGAGCCGAGCAGCTGCTGCGCTGAGCAGGCCCAGCTTGGGGCTGGGCTGGGGAAACGCGGGCGGGCAGCAACACCACCCCCGAATTCAGGTGCCAAAGAGCTGTCTGGGGATGGAGATCTCCTGAGAAGCCAGGAAGGAGCACGGGGGCTCAAAGCATGAGGAAAATTCCTGCCTGCAGAGCAGGAGAGGAGGTGGTGTGGGTAGTTCAGGTGGGCAAGTGGGCAACTGGGGCACTAAGCCTGGCTGGCAGGTGTGGTGGCACAGCAAGTGTGCAGTCCTGGCTATGGAAAGGATGCAGCCCTGGGCACAGCAAGTGTGCATCTCTGAACACAGCAAGCACACATCCTGGGCACAAAGTGCATCCCTGGGAATGGCAAACCTGCATCCCTGGGCACAAAGCACATCCCTGGGCACAAATCATGCATCCCTGGGCACAAAGCACATATCCCTGGGCACAAAGCAGGCACCTCTGGGCACAAAGGACATATCCCTGGGCACAAAGCACGCATCTCTGGGCACAAAGGACATATCCCTGGGCACAAAGCATGCATCCCTGGGCACAAAGCATGCATCCCTGGGCACAAAGCACATATCCCTGGGCACAAAGCACATCCCTGGGCACAAAGCACATATCCCTGGGCACAAAGCACATATCCCTGGGCACAAAGCACGCATCGCTGGGCACAAAGCACATCCCTGGGCAGAGCAAACCGGCATCCCTGGGCACAAAGCACACATTCCTGGGCACAAAACACATATCCTGGGGCAGAGCAAACCTGCATCCCTGGCATGTCAGGAGTGCATCCCTGGGCACAACAAACCTGCATCCCTCAGCACAAAGTGCACGTCCCTGAGCACAGCAAGAGCTCATCCCTGGGCACAGCAATCATGAATCCCTGGACAAAGCAAGAGTACATCGCTGGGCCAAAAGCACACATTCCCCGGGCATGGGAAATGTGCATCCCCAGGAGAGCTGGGCCTGGGCAGGATGAGGAAGCTCCGCGATACTGGGGACAGATCAGCAGCTCTGCCTCCCTCCCCTGGAGGCTGGAGAAAACTGCAGCGAGCCCCTGCATGGCACAGAGATGTCACCTGTGCCTTGTCCCCCCACTGCCTTTCCAGCCCCGATGCAACGCTGCCAGCTGGGAAAGGGGGGAGTTTTGCCCGTACCCACGCCAGCAGATGCTTCTTGGGGTACATGGCTTAGGGTGCACAAAGATCTGTGCCCCACCTCACAAAGTCTGGGGTCTGGATAAATCCTCCAGGCAAAGGAGACTCTCACTTGCACAGGAATCAGTGCCCTTGGATGAAAACCCTCCTCTGGCACGCTGCATGTGCCGGGTTGTCTGCTTCGCCCTGCAGCACGGCAGTAATT
The DNA here is from genome assembly GCA_013398855.1 of Mohoua ochrocephala. Classification (NCBI taxonomy): domain Eukaryota; kingdom Metazoa; phylum Chordata; class Aves; order Passeriformes; family Acanthizidae; genus Mohoua; species Mohoua ochrocephala. Next base: position 154,682 of record VZTA01023039.1, on the reverse strand, counting down.
TGTAGCTTGTGCCGGGATCCTTCACATTGAAAGATGACATATAAATATAAAACGTTATCACTCCATAACAGCCACATGCTATAAAACGCCAGGCAGAAGGATCTGGAACTAGACGGAGGCAGTGCTTTAAATCCTTCCCTGCAGAGTTACTGCCGCTAAAACAACAGACCTGCTCCAAAGAGCTCCGGCAACGGAGGGAGAAGAGGACAGACCCCGATAAAAACACTACAATTGAGGAATTAGATGAATAAGTGATGGGATTACAGCGTGACCTCCCCATGCTGACAGCCCCAGGGTAGCAGTAGCACCGGCGACGTCTCCTCCCATTCATCCCCTGCTGTGATTTTCGGCGGATGCTCCGTGTTCCTGTAGTAACAACAAAGCGCTGCTACCAACGTTACACTACAACGGGCTGACTCCGCTCCCGCGGTTACGATAACAATGCTGTTACTGTAGTAACATTACAGAGCCGAGGTCTCACTGTTCTACCCTTAATTTTATTGTCGTAAGATTAAATTGCAATAATGTTATTGAGCTGCCATTAGTGTTGCCATGGCAACAATAACATTAAGGTAGCGCTATCGCATTACAGTGGTCCAACCGTTCCACCACAAATATTTTAATGTAGTAAAACAAAAGAGATTACTGCAGTAACATTAAACTGCAGTGACCTCATTAAACCCCCACCGGCTTTATCAGACTGCTGATAACAACGCTCCTCTGGAAACCGCACGGGGCGGTGGGAGATGCCTGACGCGCATCCTGGGTGCCGCTGTGCCACCCCTTTGGCCGGTAAATCCGTGGGGAAGAACGGGGACTTGCTGTGCATCTGGAGAGCCACACACAACTCCAGTCCTCCCTGCCTGGAGAGCTTCTGGCACTGCTGGCCTCCCAGATTCACCTGCTCCGCAGAAGGGATTAGCCGAGTCACTCTTGAATGGCTCTGGGTGAGGCGGGTGACCTCTCCCTGAAAGCCTTTGGAGAGGATGGGTGAACGGGGCTGCCGGGAGCTTGCGTGCTCAGAAAGGCTCAAAGAGGAGCAGACTTTTGTTTTCGAGAAGAGGGGTGATCCGAGGGTGACCTCCGCAGCTCTGAGGGAGTAGCAGAGAGAGTTCCGCTGAGCTCTCCTCGCTGCCACAGAAGTGCACACAGCTGAGCCAGGGAGGATGGAAATAGCGGAGCCACGGGGATGTCGGAGGTGGGAATGCCCCCAGCACTGAGGCACGGGGCATCTGGAGGGGACCACAAAGGACTGGTGTTAGCGCTGCCCGAGGGAACCCAGTGACACACGGGACTACAAAATTAGCACTTCACTGGGGAGACAAACAGGAATTAGCCACAGCCTGGGTGTATGCGAGGAAGAAAAACGGGAAGGAAACGAAACCGGTCTGTGTGTCCTATGAATCACTGGAGCTTCCTTCTCCTCTGCTCCAATCTCCTGCCAACTATTTCTCCTTGGGAACAAGTTTCTTAATCCCATGGGTCTGGCAGTGCCTGGCCTGCTTCATTGCTGGGGTGCCAGGCAAGCCCGGAGGATGCCTTGAGGGAATGGTTTGAAATCGAAAAAGGTTGATGTAGAGTAGATATAAGGAAGAAGTTTTTTACAATGAGGGTGGGGTAGCACAGGTAGCCCAGAGAAGCTGTGGCTGCCCCATCCCTGGAAGTGTCCAAGGCCAGGCTGGACGGGGCTTGGAGCAACCCGGGATAGTGAGTGGAAGGTGTCCCTGCCCATGGCAGGGGATGGAACTAGGGGGTCTTTAAAGTCCCTTCCTACCCAAACCATTTTGGGATTCCATGCCTTCCCTTCATCCCAACCTCTCCGTTACCAAGTTGCCCTCCTTCTAACAACGTTAACTCACTCGAGCACTCTTCACCTCCCCATCTCTCCCTCTCTTTACACCAGCAGGCTCACCCATAAGCTCTGAGGAGCAGCATGGTGGGACACATCCCCAGTGGGATGCGGCATGCCTGGATCCCTCCAACAGCAGCACGGACACGAAACTGGGGCAGCCTGAAGCTGCGGCAAGGGCAGAATGTGAGCCCAGAGCAAATTCTTCCACAGTACAGACTCTGGAGTCTCTTTTCCCCTCTGCTCCCACCCCATGATATAATTGCTAATTAATAATAACGTTTAGCTCTCAGATAGCGCGTTCCATCTTCAAAGACCTCTGTCGACATTAATGAATTAATCCTCATCAACCCCCCTGTGAAGTAGGTGACAATTATTATCTCTGCCTCACAGATGTTAAACTGATTTGCAAAGAGGTCAAGTGACTTTGGGGAGGCTGGAGGGAGCCCGGCCGGGTACGAGGCCACTCCACAGGGGAACATGGACAAGCACATCCTGGAGAAGCAAGGGCTGGGATCCGGGGGGTGTGGGGGAGATGGAGAGATCCAGGGGCAGTAACGGATGTGGGACCTGCAGAGATGCTCCCCGAGGGCAGAGCAAAATGAGGATAAACAGCCAAAAACTAGGCCAGTGCATGAGAGCGTGTGGGAGACCTTCAGTCCTCCACAAGAGCCCCGATACAAAAGGCAAAGATGCTTTGACAGAGGGACGGTGATTAGCAACAAAAGAGACAGGAAGGAACACATCAGTCAAAGGAGCCGAGAGCGCAGGCGAAGCGAGGGAGGATTTCCATTTCGTGCCGCTGGTTTCCTCCCCTCCACCGCTTTGGGGAGGCTCTCCCAGCTCCCCCGTGCCTTTTAGGAGTTATTATCAAAACCCGCTTTTGCTTCGAGAAGGAACAGCTGCTCCCACGGGGGGGAAGTGTGTGGACACACCAGTAAATCCTTGCCAGAAGCCCAGTGCGAAACTCCAGCCCATGGCTTCAAACGTGACCAATGTCTGCACATCCTCTGCCACTGGTGGGCAAATCCCTTTGTCCCTCCTTGCTCCCAGAACCGGTGGCATTGGTGGCACAGGGGACAGGCTCCGCCCCACGGGTAAGGTGATGATGACTACAGGGACCGAGCCTTCCTCCCAGCCGCTCTGCTCACAGCAAAGGCATTTCCCAGGCACCCAGGCAGGAAAACAGCCATAAAAAGTTCTTGCTGTCCCACGGGTGAAAGGGGCTTGTGACATCAAAGGAAAATTAATTGGGCAGAGTTTGGTGGTTGAAACAAAGCCGGCTCGGGCACCGCAGCCCCACCGGTGGCTTTATCTCGCCGACACAGACCTTGGCAGCGCTGCTCCCCGCGCAGGGACACGTGCCACCGGCACTGCCACCTCTGCCCCCCGCCACCCCCTGCCACCTGTGCCCGCAGCCCCCCGACTCCGCCGAGCAGGTAATTAACTCCCAGACAAAGGCAGGGATTTGAAGATTAACCTGGGCTCGGGAAGGAGTGGGGAAAACTCATTTACACCAAACAAAAGGGGAGGGGTGATTAGTTGCTCCAGTGACAACAGCAAGAGCCAGATAGGGCCAGGGAAACTGATAAAGAAGCGGGGAAAACGCTAATATCCCCCAGTTGCCTGCTTTTACCCTTTCTTTTTTTTTCCTTCTTTCTTTCTTTTTAAGCACTAAAATTCCACCATTTTCTATCATGCAAATTCGTGTGCCTAAGTGAGATTAAACTCTGGCAGGCTCCGTGCCTCCTTCCCCAAGTCCATTTCCCGCGCCGAGATAAGGCCAACTTCCCTTAATGCATCTTACAAGGCAGTGGGAGTGTTTTGCAGGCACGCATTGGAGACGGCTTATTATCAATACAAATAAGAGCTTTCCAGATATCGTCCTTCTCCTCCTCCCTCCCCTCTCTCCTTTAAACCCAGGAACCCAGAGAACGGCTTAAAGAGCTGAAATGTCCTGCAGGGAGCAGGGAGAAGGGGGAGGCTGCGCCTGAGATGCTGCTGCAAGAAGTAGGATTTGCTAAAGAAACCAGAGTGGGATACAGGAGAGGAGAGGAAGGGGAAGCATCGCTCCTCAGAGGTCAGTGGGACCTAAATCCCCTTCCTCTGGGCTTCTGCCCCCCTCCAAGTTCACAGCTTGCCTATTGCAAGTGGGGCTTCCTTGCGTTTTTGTCTCTTTGGGATTTACTCCCAGAAACATCTCACTCTCCCCTCAAGGTCCAAGGCAGATTCCTGCAAACACACGCAGTGCTGCTTCTTGGTGCTTTGTCTGGTCTTATGGCAACTCCTCCTAAGAAGGAATGAGTACTGAAGGAGTGAGACCACCTTCCAGACCCTGCAGATGACAGGGATGCTCCCTGAGCTGCTTGTTTTAGGTCTGTCTGTAATCTGGGAGCACCTTTCCAGGAGACATCCAGGTGCTAAGAACCTCCTTGTCCCTTTGGCAGCTCTGTTGTTGGCTGACATCAGCTTGGCACCACCAGCTTGACCCCATTTAGAGCAGTCCCCAAAATAGCAGGTCTGAACTCTGGTGCATTTGGTGCCAGGGGTCTGTTGTCTCATTCCTGAGCTCATTTGTCCCACATTAGCACAGAGGCACCGACCTGCTATTCCTGGATCAGCAGCAATCACCTTTTCCCTTTTGTACCAGGATTTCAAGACTGACAAGTGTTTCTGAGAGCCTGGCCAATGAGGAAAGGCGGGAGAAACAGAGCTTGGATGGTTTCAGAAAGAAGGCGGCTAAGGGGCACCCGGATAACAACCTTCCCAAAAGCAAAAGGTTATTACAGAGGACACTGATCAATTGTTCCCCACATCCACTGGGAATAGGCTGAGAAAAACTCCACTTCATTTGCAACAAAGAAGGTTTAAGTTAGATATTAGCTATACATTTTCTAATTAAAAAGGTAGCAAAGCAGTAGAATAGATTGTCTGGGGAGACTGAAGAACCTGCTTTGTTAAAGATTTTCAAGAATAGCTTTCACATGTGCTTGGCAGCGAGGCCTCTGCCTGGTTGCAGGGGGACGGGATAAATTAGCTCTTGAGGTGCCTTCTCCCCACCTATTTTGGGATCTCGGCCATCCAATAGAGCCAACCTAGAAATAAATGTGCAGCTCACCCCCTGCCGCACCGCGGGCATCCTCAGTTCCGGGTGTTTCTACCCGATTCTCTCCTTGGGGGCCATTCCCAACCCTCATACCCTACAGGAAGCTCCTTCTCCCACCCCTATCCCTCTCCTGGTTTTAGCTCTTCCCCCCTCCCATAGCTCTGCTTCCCTCCAGCAGCCCTTGGCCAAAACCACGGATGCCCTCCATCCATGGCTGTTTCCCAGCGATATCCCCTAACCCTGGGGAGGAGGAGGGATGCAGGCACGGGCTGCGAGTGTCTGGGCCTGGCTGATATGCACCCATCCTGCTTGCCTGGGGGAGCAGCAGGCTGCTGGAATCCTGGCTGGAAGGGGAAGAGCTCCTTGCCCTGCCCCAGCCAGTCCCTTCGGAGAGCACAGCCTGCCCCGGGGCACGATTTAATTGCATCCTGAGAGGCTGGAGTGCTCCTGCCTCCAGAGCCGTGCCCCCAGGCCCTTTTCTGGTGCAGCAAGGGGAAAGTAAGGACCTGCTTAGAGCAAACTGCACACCTCCCTCTTCCTGGCTAAACCTGTTTAAAAGCAGACACCCCCTTTCCCACCTCCTCGCACCACCTCTCCTTTCCTGCCAGGCTGCAGGAAGGGGCAAAATGTCCCAGGGCCATGTGCTGAACTTGGCACATCCCTGAAATCTGGTGCTTAGCCACCCTGCTTTCCTGGGAGGGGGAATAAGCACCACTTCCCACAAGCTGAATGTCGTTTGGGACAGGATTATTCCAGAATACATATTTATAGGGCCCATTTTCCAAGGCAGGAGAGTTAATCCTGGCACCCCAGTCCAATTTTCATCGAGGTCATTAAGGCAGGTTTCCCTTTAATTGGACGTGATATTCACTTTCATGTCCTGCTCTGAGAAAGGGCTGGGTGAGCCAAAGAACAGCCCTTCAAATTAGGGGGCTCGCTCTCCAGAGCCGGAATTTCTGCCGGCAGCACGAGGACCTTCAGCACATTACAGGGCTGAGCCCATCACTGAATCATTCCGTACTTAACCGCTGCAAGGAGTTAAGCTCTGACCTTTTCCTGCAGCACCCAAATATCTCTTCCTAATGACACAGCAAGACACGGGAGGGATGGGCCTGGATGTCTGGTGATACAGGAAATTTAGGTCAGGAAACGGGAATCAGAAGAGAACAGATAGAAATTGTCCTGCATCACCCCAGCATCTGATAGCGACTTCAGAACTTGCTGGTGATCGACTTTGGCTTAAGAAACTCAGGCAAGTAATAAGAGATTGCAAGATAAACAGCCAGAACTGGGGCTGGCAATGCATCCGCTTCCCCTCCACGCTTAATGGAGATGGAGAAAGTCCGGCTCTGGTTAGTCAGCTTGATTGCTTGAAGAGGAAAGGGAAAATGAAAAGGGAGGGAAGAGGAAAAATAAAGGCCCTGAGTCTGGGTTTTTTCCCCACTTCTATTCATTAGGCTGTCAATAGTGCTCAGGCCTGGAATATCGACGGCGGATTAGCTCAACCCGACTCTGTGTACAAGACCAATGCCTTTTTAACCCAGCTTGTTTCCAAATCAATACACCCATCAGCATTCGAAAATTAGCCCGAGACGAGATTCCAATACTCAAGCTGGTGTGTCATGTTAAGAGGGCTCCTGGCCAAATCACAGAAGCAGCAGCAGGAAAAAAACGGTTGCTAGCAAGGGATTAGAAATTTTCCATTAATCTTCCCCCGGGCTAAGAGCTCATCAGGCTCCGTGTGCCCCTTCGCGAGGCTCCCCCTTGCCCAGCTCACGTCCTGCCACAGGGACACAGGATCTACCTTCCATGAATGTCCGTCTGCTTGACCATCACATGTGGCTACACCTGTCTGTCCCCTCTTGAGAGGCCGTGTGTGCTCACACACTTGCTGAAGAGCACACGTAGGCACCCACTTAGCCACCAAAAGTGCTCCGGCACCCTGTGCTGGCCCTTCTCCTCCTCTTCCTCCTCCACAAGTATGGAATTTCAACACACAAACACATATTGTTGCTAGGCATACACACACCCCCACAAAGCACACAAATCTGCCAGCTCTCTCTTTTCCCCCAACACAAGTTTTACTTCAAGCGATGCCTCCAGCTTGGAAAACAAAAAAACATCAAAAAACAACAACAGCAACAACAAACAGCACTGCGGGTTTGGCAGTGACTGTGTCAGGAGGCAGAGCTGCCTGTATCAGAGCCCTGAGATTATGTCAGGAAAGCTGGATACAATCAAGCCTGACGGAGTTCAGAAGTGTTTGGAGAATACTCTTGGACACACGGTGCGACTCTTGGGGATGGTGCTGTGCAGGGCCAGGAGTTGGACTCCGTGATCCTTGTGGGTCCCTCCCAACTCAGCAAGTTCTCCGATTCTGTGAAATTCATTACCCAGCTTGGGACGATCCAAATTTGTGGATCAGCTTCTACATCTGCACCAAGCTGTGTCACATGCTCGATGTAGGAGCAATGGGAGGAGAAGACACCAGGGCAAAAGGAACAGAAAGCAAAGTCCCAAGCCCAACCCCCCTACAAACTCCCTTTCTCTTACCTTGCACGATGAGATGGACACGCGATGTCTTGGGGTGATTGTCTGTCTGCACGGAGCAGGTGTAGGGGCCCTCATCGTACACGTCCACATCCTGGATCTGGATGCTGTACTGGGTTTTGGTGTTGGCCAGGAGCACCACCCGAGGGTCCAAGCACCACTTGTCATTGCCGGCATAGAGGATGCTGCTGCGGTTCAGCCAGGCCACTCGGGTCACCCGGTTGTCCACGGAGCACCTGGGGAGAGGCAGAGGTGACCCATCAGTGCGCTGCTCCTGGGAGCTCTCCCTCCCTCCCTTCCAGCCCTCCTGGTCCTCCTGGCACCTATTTTTAGCTTTGCTGTCAGCAGCACTTTCGGAGACCAAGTGCTTTCGGTGTCCAAAGAGGACAAGGTCAGCACTTTCCCTGCGGTGCTCAGGGCACCGATATCCATCTAAACCGGCGGCTCCAGAGATTTGCCCAAGAGCTTCACAGAGTTTTCAGATGCAGGGAGGTCAGAGCCACCCAGTACCAGCCTTTCACTCCTCCATTCCCATTTATTCTTTTGCGAACTCCCAGACACAACAGAGCTGAGCCCAAACCTCCACCCCGAGTTCACACTTTTTTTGGGGGGTGCAGGTTGTTACTTCCTGCCCAAACCCATCACCTGTCATTCTCTCCACAGAACTTCAGATTCCTGCAGCCAGATAGAGAAATGCAAAGTGGTGCTGGGAAAGCAGCACTTTGCTGCTTCACAAAGGAGCAAGGAAAGTGTATCTTTGGAGAAAGCCAGCTGTGACACACACCTCTAAGAGAAACCTTGAGCATCCGACCATTTGTCCCTTCTGTCAACTCTTCCTTCCACACCCATGAGCTGCACCCCCCTCACTTGTGCACCTCACCCCAGTTGAGCATTTCACTTATCCAGGGATGTTTTGGAGGCAGAAATCCTCTATATTCAGCCTCAATAAGCACCTGAATTTCCCCCAGAGACAACACGGTGCAAACCTAGAAATTATTTTGATCCTGAAGGAGATTATTTTCCTGTCAACATTAGCTGGGATCAGTCTTGCTCCTCCCAAAGGTTTCTGCCAGCCCTGTAACCCCCCACCCCCATGTCCCCAAGCCAGGTTTGAATCCTCCCATTGCCACAAATCATCTCCAGACAAGCACCAAGACCTCCTCTAAACGGCAGAAACCTGCAGCCCCCACAGCCAGCTAAACCCCTGCTTCTCTCCGAGAAAGTTTGGGATTACGGAGCCATCGGGACCTAGCCGCGCTTTGCTGGATGCTGGCTCCAGAGGATAATGTCCCTGCATAAACCCACTCAGCCTAAGATCCACTGTTTGTGTTCTTCCCCAAACTACTTCATTACTTGTGCAGTCGCTGGGATGCAAATTAACTTCAGAGGCACCGAGAGAGAGCCCGGCAGCCTCTGGGAGGTCTCACATGGGGCGACTTCAAGGAATGTAGGAGACTTAACGGGCTCCACATGCCAGGCTGCACTAACAGGGGAGGTCATGGCAAGGATGGGTGTATCTGTGCCATGTGGACTTGTCCTGGACACTTTAGGGAGTGTGTCCTTTCTCTGGGTGAGCTGTCTCTTTACTGGGGGTCCTTATAGCCTCCTTTGGGTGGGGATTCATCTTTTCTCCCAGGTAACAAGCGATAAGACAAGAGGAAACGGCCTCAAGTTGCACCAGGGAAGGTTTAGATTGGATATTAGGGAACATTTCTTCACTGAAAGGGTGGTCAAGCCCTGGCACAGGCTGCCCAGGGCGGTGCTGGAGTCACTGGAGGGATCTAAAAGCCACGTAGATGTGGCACTTGGGGACATGGGTTAGTGGAGGACGTGGCAGTGCAGGGGAAGGGTTGGACTGATATTAGAGGGTCTTCCGACATTAACGATTCTGTGATGGGAGACTTCTCTTCCTGTGTCCACTACTGATGCCAGGGAAGACACAGGCACCCACCTGGGGACAAGTTGTCTCATCTCATTCAGCCTATTTTTGGAACCTCTTTGGCCCCAGCGATTACAAGGGAGGCCAAAATAACCCACCCAGCCTCAACACACAACTTTTGGGGATTAGGGGTGACAGAGGAGACGTGCCCAAGGTGAGACGTGTTTTCTGCAGCACAGGACACCCCTGATTTGCCAGTACCCAACTCCTGCTCCATCCTCCCTCTCTGGTGTGAAAAACATCCAATAAATTAAACTATTTTACTACTGTTCCATGATGATATTACGATAATAATAAATTAAATGTGAGCAGATTTTTATGATCTACATTAAAAAAAGCAATAGATTCAGTCTGGGCTGAACACCAAGAACTCGGCTCTTGCTCTCAGCTGCATTACAACTTGAGTAAAAGGCCTGAGAGTTTAGTTGCACAAGTTGAATTAAACTGGAGATTTCTTCCCAGAGGATGGGTTTAGTCTATTGAACTCCAAATCTCAGCTCTGCTGGTAGCTCAGACCTATGGGGCACGAATAAAATGAAGTGGATATTTGGTGTTTGGCTCTGGTACCATGAAATAGGCTCCTGTGGTGGTGGTTCTGCACAAACACAGGGGTGTCCAGGGCTGGGTGATGAGAAACCAGACGTGACTCGAATTTCTCAACCAGTCCCCTCTGCAGACATTACCTTGAGGAACTGTAAGCGGGCTGAACTAAAAATATATATTTCCTCTCTCCTCCTCCACGCCAGTTTTCCTTATGAAATGCATCAGCTTGGAGATCCTTGGATAATAATGGAGCCAGACAGTGTGCAATCCAAGCATTCCCTCTATCATATGGGCATTTAAGTGCTTTTGAAAAGCAACGGGGCTCAGGTAATGCATGAGGCAACAGTGAAATAAGTGCTTTCGCCCTTCACAGCACCCGGGCACAATCTCTCCTTATCACCCAGACACGCTTCCCTGTCCCTGGGATCGGCAAGCTTCAAGCTGTTACTTTATATTCTTCCCTGCCTCTTAAAGCTCCTGAGCCAATATAAATACATATATATATATATATATATATATAGAGTAAAGCACAGCAGCAGCTCCTGGGAAGGAGGCGCTTTGACCTCTGGATGTGCTGGGTTATTTAGGGATTGGCAGCTGTGCTCCTTCCCGAGCTGCTTCCAAGCACCACGCTCAACCTGCTCCTCCTGCTCCTCCTGCTCCTCCTCGTACAGCGCCGGTCGGGGTCCCCGTGGCCGGGGCTCATCGCAGCGACCCGATGCTCTTCCAGCCCCTCCATCTGCTCCTCCTTCCCTCCTCCAGCAGCTCCTCTCTCCAGCAGCCCGGCGCAGGGATGGGAAGCCTCCTCTCCCACACACAGGCAGCCGAGCGGAAAGCCTTTGGCTTTGGCCAGGAAGCCACGCTCCAGGCACAGGTGGGGAGCAAAGCCACTGCTGAGCCCACAGCCTCCCCTCTTCCCACCCTGCTCCTGGCAAAGTGCAAAGCCCTGGGATGCCTCCTCCACCTCGCTGGAAGCTCTCACTTTCCCTCTCACCCCATGATGTGCCAGGGAAGGAGGGAAGGGAGAGGTCCTTGGGGTGCCGGAAAGCAGTGCTTGCCTCCAAAAAGATGATCTAAAAACAATTAAGCACAGATGAGGTAATTTTCTCTCTCAAGATCCTTAATCCTTGTTCCATTCCTGCTCAGACAGCAAGGACTTCTCCTCCAGGAAGATGAAAAACTGCTCTGTGCCAGCACAAGGAGGAGATGATACTGCTCTGGATACTGCTGCCTCTCTCTCTCTGCTGCTTCTTTCCCAACAAACCCAGAGTCCCAAGCCTCAGGGGTTTCTCCTCTGGGAGATGGGAACACTGTCTAACTTGCCACTGCCTCATCATCCTGGGGCAGACAGGGATGGTTTTTAGGGAGAGGCAGCTCCTCATGCTGCACCAGACCCTCTGCTCCCTGCGACCTCCGAGGGCGCCCAAAATTACCACAAATTTGGGCATCTTGATACAGTTATGCGCACTGAGCAAAGGTGAGAGCTGCGAATCTGCATCCTCCCTATCTGTCCCAACCCACCTGCTCGTGCCTTGCCCTGCACTCCCCGACCAATGACGTGTGGTGGGTACAAAGGGATACAGGCTGGTGCTGCCCTTTCCAGATCTGTCAACATCTCCCACAGCCAAAACTTCCTGGCTCTGTTATCCACCCTCTTCCATCAAGTTGGTCCATTAGGGACAGGCCTCTCTCCCTCGAACCGGCATTCCCAAACATTCCCTGAGGGCTGAGCTCATGCAGCCAAAGGGCCACACAGGGGAAGCCAACAGCCCACCTGGCTGCCGGGACAGCACTCAGAGACAAACTGCAAGAGGGAAAGCAACACCACAAGGATCCTGCCAGCAAGCACAAAGATGAGCCGGGCTGAAAATGCCAACAAAGCCCTCGGTGGGGACGAAACAGCCTCACAAACAAGTACCAGGAATAAATAAGCACCAGGGTGCTGACGCTGAGTTCCCTGACCACTGATCCCACCCGTGCCGCATCCAGCCCCCAGCACCTCCCTGCGACGCCAGAGCAGACACAGATGGCACACGCCAGCAGTGACGTGCCCTCCTGAATTTCTCTCTTTGCTTTCTTGAGTTTGCACACAAAAAATGACAGGAGAGGAGGTGGGCAGGCAGTGGGGGGAAGGAGGTTTTTAATTACTGAAGTGTAGTAATTGGCACACAACACTTTTTTGTTGCCTCTTATGCAGATTGCTGGTGTTCCAGAGGGCTGGGCTGGAGAGCACAGATTGTCTCAACCCAGCAGGACACACAAGAAATGAATAATGTTAATTAGAACTGAAAAGAGCTCAGCAAAATTACCAACCTGATTGCTGCTTTCATTGCAATTATCAGGGTACAAGCTCCATCGTGGGGAGGCAGGGATGGGACTAAGCCTGGCTCACCCCAGCAAATGTGGAGGCCCAACCTGGGCTGTGACCAGACTGACCCTGCTCAGGCTCATTTCGCCTTCCACCACCATCTAATTTTCATGACATGCCCACTCTAGAGAAACCACCTTCCCAAATCCAGGCCATTTGATGGAATTTCACAACGGCGCCGACCCACCTTAGAATTCTTTTGGTTGGAGAAGACCTTTAAGACCAGTGAGTCCAACCATTAACCCAGCACTGCCAAGCCCACCCCTAACCCATGTCCCCAAGTGCCACAACCACCATCAAGCATCCCCAGATGTCTTTTCATTTTCTTCCCAGTCTAGCTCAGCCATTCCCACACACGTCCAGATTTTTAATCAATCCCACACCAGCAACACTTTGTCTCTGCTACGAGCTAAACCAAGCTGGAGATCAGGAATAAGTTTGGGGTTTATCTTAAAATTGGGTGCAAATTCTCCCACTGAGGCTGGGTAAGGTGACAAGATGCTCTGGCCCTGCCTTGTCCCCAGCTTCTCATGTCCCAGACATCACCTTCCAGCCTCTGCACCATCAGCCGAGCTGTAAACGATCAACTAAACCAGCCCGCCGCCGGAGGCAGAGCTCCACATCTCAGATTTATTTCTGTGATTATCACATTTTATTGTTATTTATTAGGATTAATTAAAGGCCAGGCTGTGAACAACTCAATCCCAGTCAGGCACAGTCTCATAGACTTTCCTATGATGTTTAAAAGAGAATTTTAGCCATCAATTCCTCAGCAAAGGGAAAGCTGAGGTCAGGTTGTGCCACGCTCCTTGGGACAGGTGCTGCCCACGATCCTGTAAGGCTGGGATGCTCACGCCATGCACAGCCCGAGGTGTGGATATCACACAGAACATGGTCTGAGAGCTCTTTAACTAATAAACACTAAGCCAATCCCCTCATTGTTACAACCCAGTCTGGTTTCGCTCTCTTTGCTGTATTGGGCTGAGTCTCGCAGCAGCAATTTCTCCCAGTCCAGCCCTTCTCCAGCAGGATTTACAGCATCTGCTCCCTTTCCGTGCACACCCAGCTTGCGTTTGCTCGCACACCCTCCCTGCGGCACCGTCTGCTCACATCCACAGGGCTGGGCAGTGCTGCCCTGCACACCAATCTAACGGAGCTCACACGTGTGCACCCACCAACCTGACATGGAACACACCGAGGGCACACGTGTGTGCACCCACCAACCTGACATGGAACACACCGAGGGCACACGTGTGTGCACCCACCAACCTGACATGGAACACACCGAGGGCACACGTGTGTGCACCCACCAACCTGACATGGAACACAC
>VZTA01023039.1:104343-140659 GCA_013398855.1 Mohoua ochrocephala | reverse complement strand
CAAGCCCCCGTGCGTCCCCCCACCAACCCGACATGGAACACACCAAGGGCACGTGTGTGCACCCACCAACCTGACACGGCACACACCGAGGGCATGTGTGTGTGCACCCACATGTGTGGGGAACAGCGTGTGCTCCTCCCCCAGCAATAATCCCGTCCTGCTGGAGCAGGGACACCCAGCTCAGGCCATGGAGCTTTGACAACAAGGTTACATGTGCCGGTCACAGGCTCCGTGCAGGAGACATTCACAGTGGAAGTTGGACTGTTGGATTAAAATGTCTATAGGTTTGGTGCTGCTGAAAGCCCCCAGCGCTCAGTCAGGGAGCTGGAGGCTCAGCCCTGCTGGGTGAGTGCCTGTGATCAGGTTCTTGGCATTCCCATCCTCACCTGCTCTCCAGGACCAGCCCAGCCATCCTCACCCTCACTGCGAGTTTGGCTGGAGGGCATCCCTGGAGCTCCCACTGATGTGACACCACCAAAGACACAGCCCGAGGAGTTTTTCACAGCACAGGGCAGCTCACAGGACCCAGAAACCTCTTCCCTGCACGGGGAGCCTGGTTCCTGACAGGCAGGAGCTGACCCAATGATTAACTCAGCAGCGGGGTCCGGCGGCAAAGGGGGGTCCCTGCTGGGGCTGGCGCCTTCCTCCTGCCCCCCCTGCAGCAGCCGGAGCATCTCCAAAGGCTGCGGGGTGAGGAGGTGCCCTCAGATCAGCTGCCACCCCAGCGCCTCTTCAAAATCACACTGAGCTGGTCAAAAGCAGCGCTCAGAAGTGAAAAATAAAACCCCTTTGTGCTTCCCCCTCTCTTCCCTGCCCAGACAGTTCCATGTCGGTTGCTGCAGAGGGAGTCAGGGCCCTGGACTGGGAGGTCCTGCCTTTCCCACTGGCTCATGCAAGTTCCTGCCCTTCATTCCTGCCCTCTGTAAGGCTTTAAAGATATCTAGCACCTCCTTGCCAGGGAGTGTGAGTTAACTCATGTTTATAAAGTACCTGATCTCCTCAATTGAAAGTTTATACATGCAAATGATTCACACTAATTACATTAATAATAATACTGGGCTCGAAAAGATCCGCCTTGGTTCACTGCCCGGGATTCGCAGAGCTGCAAACAACTCCCAGTGTGCTGCCTTAGACACGGTTATTGGCAAATGCCAAGGAAACAGGAGGAAAGCGGACCGGGAAGGGAAGAAGAGCTGCAAAAAGAGCTGGAGCTCCTGCTGACCGAGCACCAGGCAGGGCAGGGAGCAGGCACAGATCCCATGAACACCTCTGTGTGCATCCCGACGGTCCCGGGAGAGCCCTGTGCCGGCCCCGAGGGCTGGTGCAGAGCGGGCAGATCGCGATGCAGCCGGCAGGGATGGCTTGTCTGGAAAAGTCTTTATCTCTCTGCAATGCAGCAGTGCACCAGCACCTCTCCAAGTCCCGTGCTCGGCTCATCCAGCCTTTCTATTTATCCTCTTATTGTCTCTGCTAACAACAGGGCTCTGCACATCTATAGCATCTTCCATCTCGGCCTCTCGGAGCGTGCCACAAAACATCAATGAGGGCAGCGGCTCCCCGAGCGTGTCCCCAACCTCGGCTGCGGCTGACTCCTCGGGGCACCACCGGATCGTGTTCCTGGCCCGTCTGCTCGGGCGCCTTCCAGAAGTGCTAATGGCACCGGGGACGGGGCGACGCCGGCACCGAAACGCCTGTGGGCGACTGTGTGGGGACACGGGCGGTTTACAAACGACATGGATACCACCAGGCAACTCCTGATGGGATCCTGCACAGAGCTGTGGGACAGTTATTCCTCAGGGGCTTCTCCTTTTTCGCATTCCCAAAGCCCAAGTAATGAACAGGAGGCTCCTGGATGCCAGCAGGCAAACAGCCCTCAGGGAAAGCCGCCCCTTCCCTGGCAGTATTCCAGGGTTGCCTACGGAAGGATCCTCATTCCTGCAGGGAGGGCATCAGCCCAGTCCAGGACCAGGCTCTGGCAGCTTCAGAAAAAGGTGTGGAAAATGCCACAAGAAGAAAATAACTCCCTAATGATCTCATCCTCTCCCCCAAGCTTTACAGAGCAGTGCAAACCCTAGAAAACAAGGGCTCCTCATCTGACGAGGTGCGGAGAAGTCGTTTTTTCTCTCTGCCTCCAAAAGAACAGGAATCGCTCTCCTTGCTCTGCACTTCTCTCTAGAAAAATGCTCCTTTGCCACCTACTAGTCCCAGGCTGAGCCACTCAAGTCACCCCAAATCCCCATCCTTCAGCCCCCCCGGCAGCTGCCGCTCTCCTGCCGGCTGCGCTCCCAGCAGTCAGCGCCGATCCCCGGCGCTGAACTCGCTCAATTGCGAGCTGTGCCCCGGAATAAATCCTGGTTCTGCTTTGCCAAGTGACACTAATGGCCCTGGAATAAAGCGATGCCATCCACCCCAACGGGCTGCAAAGGAGCGCGTTTAACTACGCACACAGGCAAGGGACTGCTGAGCTTAACTGCACTGAAAATGTATTCCAAAGGAAGCGATGCACTTAACTTATCACAAGTGGGAAATTATCACTGAAGTGGCTTTTCCTTAGAAGTTGAGGCACAAAACAGGAACGGTGAGGGGTGAATGCTTTGTGCCAGGACTGCGGAGAGAGAGGGAGGAGGGAATTGGAGGCTGCCGAAGGATGCTGTGGGTCCGGGGGGCTCTGTGAGGAGGAGCAGGGGGCGAGAGGGAGGGAGAAGTGCTGCAAACAGAGGGCTGAAGGGCACTGATGGGGACAGCACAGGGAAACCAGCCCAGGGAAGGGCACGAGATCAGGGATCAGGTTTTCAAGGCACTGGCGGAGCTGCCCAGGACACGGGGGAGCTGGGGGAGCTCGCACTGCCACTGCCTTCTGCTGACCAGCTGGGTCTACATAGGATCATGGAATGGTTTGGGTTGGAGAGGACCTTAAAGATCATCTTGTTCTATCCCCTGTCATGGGCTGAGACATCTTCCACTATCCCAGCTTGCTCCAAGACCCATCCAGCCTGGCCTCGGACACTTCCAGGGATCCAGGGGCAGCCACAACTTCATAGAGCAAGAATATGCCGCAATTCTACACATAAATATACCATATCTATATATATCCATCTATCTATCTATTCTCTACCTATATATACTATATCTATATATGCTATATCTATATATACCATGCCAGCTCTATAATTCTAGCCTGGGAATAATTGCAGGTTACCACATCACCTTCCTACACCAGCTCTCCCTCACGCTCTAATTGCATCCTCACCACGACGCCCGAGCTCATCGTGCTTCTGCTGCCAGATGGGGAGAGATGGGGAGAGACAGAACAAGGACAAGCAGCAAATCCTTAAAATTAAAATAAAGAGGTGGTCCCGGCAACTCAAGGCTGAGTAGGAGGAGCAGGGCATCCCAAGCCTTTGGAGATGAATCCTGAAGCGTTGCAGTGCTGTGCTACATCACAGGGTGATCCTTCTTTGGCAGAAGAGCACAAGTAGCCAAGAGAAGAAGGCAAACCGTGCCTCTTGCTCTGACGTCTCTCTCCTCAGAGAACCCAGCTCCCTAACAAGAACCTGCACACCTTCTCACAGACACACAAGCCCCACCACAGAGCCAGATCTTCTCCCATCACCTAACCAGAAGGTTGTTTGCTACATAAACAAAGTTCAAGTGCTCATCTCATGACTCCTGTCACAACGGGATGGGGACTTGTGCCTGACAGAAGAGGCTGGAGAGGCATTGACACAGCAAGGAAAGTGAAGAACCAGAGGAAGGGAGGCACAGGAGGGATGTCAAGGAAGGACACATGATGGAGCCAAAAGCAATGGGACCTTCTCCAGCCATGCCGTGGCACCAAAGCCCTCTCCTCATTTACAAAACAGCACTAATGAGACCAGAAACAAAAGAGGGAGTGAGGGAAAGGACCCTTCCCAGTAAAGACCCCCCCAATCCTTCCCTCTCCCCTTGAGGACATCATCCTTAAAATATATTTCATTTCACAGCTGCATTATGGTACCACAAAATCCTGCGAATCCAATTTAAGAACAGATTACCTCCTCACTTACTTCATTTGAAGCAATTACATGTTAATTTTCATTGAGACCAGCCTAATGCATACCAATCTGATGCTGCAATCTCATTTGAATACTTGAGGGAAAGCTAGTTGGGCTCTAGGCTCTGGAGGCTCACATTTAAAGGGCCACTTCACATTTCCTTTCCCTTTTCCCCTGGTTATTTACGTTCTCAGCACACTTGTGGCGCTCCCTCCCTCCCTTCCGGGCGTTCCCAACAGCTGCCGCACACTCCTGAGACAAAATAAAAATGCCCAATACGTTTTGCAGCAAACCCTGTGGAACGTCGCTGTATCCACCACCAGTCCAACCCCCAAGGCACGACCTTCCCCAGGCCAAGAGTCAATATCAACCACGTTTTTCTCCACCAGTAAATAACATCCCAGCGTCAAAGTCACCGGGAAACACGTGCTCATCTCTGCCAAGAGACTCCCCCTCCTCCTCCTCCCAGGCCAGGAACAGCCTCCACCACGTTTCTGGCTGATGGTTATCTCCAGCTCCCTCACGCTCACTCAGAGCCTCCTATCTCTGCAGACCCGCGGTATCGATCGGTGTCTTGGACACCAAGCTTTGAGTAATTAATAATGCCAGGAGAATGTGGATCCCACTCGGGGTTGAGGCGGGGAGGCAGCCGCCCCTGGCTGGCTGCACGCATCCCGGTGATAAGCATTCATGTTGGAGGCTGCACCTTAATTAGATTTTTCAGATTGCAGAAGCCCTGAGACACTTGTGCAGACACCATATAAATGTATATTGCATTGTACTGTAATTAATCCAAGGTGATGGAGCAGGAGCCAGGGATTCACAGCGAGACAATCAGCCCCAAAACTTTAGCACATCACCAGGCTCAAGCCCACCCCGTGGCCCGAGCCATCTGCAAACTAAGAAATCTCCCTCTTCACTCCACCAGAGACACACTGGACAACAGGAGCATCCCAAAAGCCAAAGGTTTCCTGGTGCCTCCTCCCCAGACAAGGCTCCCACCGTTAGGTGGACACCTTTCCTTCCACACAAGCAGTTTAACAGCCAGAAAGACAACAAAAAGCACTATAGACAAGCAGAGATTAATTGCAGCTCCTCCTCCCCAAAAGAAATAATCGATTGCATCAGGCAGGTGTCTGTGCTGTCACTGAAAGCACTTGCACGTCACAGCCATGGGCTCCAGACGTTTGTATTCCACATTAGACAGCCAGGATGCTCCACGAGCATGGAGGGAAGCGATGGGGTGAGAGAGTTTTGTTGGAGAAAATCCCTGGAAAAGGGAGTTTGCGCTGAGGATAACTCAGGGAAGGTGCAGGAGAAGATGAAGTGACAGAAGAAAAATTACTGTCTGAAACATCACTCTACCACCTAAAGCCTCCTGTGCCTGTGCAAGTCACCTGCCTAGAGTGACTTTTGCTTGCTGGGAGCCGTGGCACTTTTTCCTGGCTGTTATGAGCTTCCCTAGGAAACAGAGATGCACAATCCAGGCTTGGGCAGCGCAGGACCGGTCCCTGTGCCCAGGGATATTTGCCCGCAGCAGAGATGCTCTGCTGACCTTGAATACACCCAGACCTGGAGCTGAGCTGGGTTTTCACCTGACTGCCTCACCCTGACCCTGCTCCCTTCATCCTGGGGCAACCAAGAAGTTTCACACGCATTCAGAAACTCTGGATTTAATTTCAGTTAATG
Source organism: Mohoua ochrocephala (assembly GCA_013398855.1). NCBI lineage: Eukaryota > Metazoa > Chordata > Aves > Passeriformes > Acanthizidae > Mohoua > Mohoua ochrocephala. The sequence continues at coordinate 134,936 of VZTA01023039.1, read as the reverse complement.
CAATAAAACTGCTGCTGCTTGAGTCCAGCAGCCTTTGCCTGCAGGAAACAACTACCAGCACACTGGACCCTTTATGTAGAGTCACTGGGCTGGGTGAGACCCCTGGGGAACATCCTGGCTGCTTCAAGCCTCACGGTGGCTCATTCGGAGGGTCCCAGGACGCGATGGCTCGGCCTCCACCGTGCCCACGGGGGGAAAGGCCCTTTGGGGAGGGAGGGAGCTGAGCTGGGGACCTGCTCTGCCACGGCACCAGTGGGTTTGGGAAGGATGGAATGAGTCGCAGAGCCCCACAGCGTATGGTGAGAAACCAAATGATCAGGATTCAGGGGAGGAAAGGCAGTTACCTGGGCAACAGCGAGCTGCTAATCCATCTGCCACCCCGCAGGACTGCCCAGCTGCTTCTCCACTGCCAGGGGGAGCCCCCAGACCAGACTGCAGCTCCCCGGCATCACGGGGCTTTTCCTAACCCGATCCAGGCTGGGTGGGAAACCAGAGGTGACCCCACACTCAGCCCTGCCCTGGTGCAGCCCCTCCCCAGCCACGGGCAGCTCTCAGCAGAGCCAGCAGCTCTGGCTGCCCATCCCCACAGCCCGAATGACGGTGGCCACCTCCGAGACACAGAAGGAGCCGACGTCCCACAATTCTGCTGTCCTGCCCCGGGTACCATCCCTTCCCAAGGGACTGGCCATGCTTTTTCCCTACTCCATCTCCCAGCACACCCAAAGCTCCTCTGCAGTGAGCAAGGAAGGAGATGCCTCTGCTGGCAGACATGGACGCAGGTGCCAAGGTGACACAAGGACACGGCGGATGCAGGGGATGCCAGCACCCAACGCTGTGTCACCCTCTTGTCCCGGGTGCACCCCCACCCCTCTGGGGTGACGTGGGGCCCACAGCAGCCTCTGCTCCCCATCCAGCTGGTTTGGCAGGTGGAGAAGCACCAGCACTCCAGCTAAAACAACACAGTTCTGGTGGCTTGGGGACAGGATTTCAAAGCACCCAGAGAGACTTTGCCTGTTTTCTACTGATCCAACTCAGTCCCTGTACAAGCCTTTGAAAACAGGTCCTTTATAGTTTTCCATTTTGATGTCACATCTGTAAGAATATATGGTGGGGCTTTTTTCCTTCTTCTTACCCTCTTCTTCTTAAGAGGAGATTTCACACTTTGAACTCTAATTTTTATTTATTTTCGTTTCCTAGAAAAGGACTGATTCCCCACTGAGCAGGGACGGAGGAAGAGAAAAGGGGGTGGGGAGGAAGCCTTCAAAAAGTGCCCAGATTTAATTTTTTATCAGAGGAACAGAAAGAGAAATTTGTTGATGATCAAACAGATTCAAGTACCTTAAAAGAAAGCGACCGCCGGTAAATGGAAACTAGTTAAGGAATTACATGAAAGACATGGGAGACGCTCGAGAAGCAGAAGAAATGCTGTAACCAAGTGGAAAACCAAACCCATCAGTCCCAAACCACTGGAGCAGCGAGGAGCAGGAGGTGAAGTATTTGCTCTGCAGCAGCAGCAGCAGATGACGGGAGAGCTGGGGGTTTGCAGAGGTGCTGAGCTGGCTCTGTGTGAGCGGCTGCCAGAGGGCCCCCAGTGCCAGGAACCAGCACCCTGCCAGGCTTTTACCTGCTTGCCTCCCTGCCTCGCTAAAACAAGTGGAGGCAGGCAAATAAAGGGCTGCATCAGTTTGAAAAACAGCACCCCGGGGGCTCTGTGTTTTCCTTTTCCTCCTCGGCACATTCCAGCTCGAGTGCGCTGGGTTTATAAATTCAAAGGGAGTGGGATTGTTTGGGTTAGGTTTTTTTTCTCCCTTTGCTTTGGTTTTAATCCAATGGCAGCGCTTTAACATTCGGGCTGGGAGCTGAAAAGCCAGCAGAGCCGGGCAATGGGATGTGGACAGAGTGATTTAGGGACAGGAGGAGCGAGCAGAAGAGGAGGAGGAGGAGGTGAGACCATGGCAGCACCAAGCTGGCCTGCAGGAGTCAGAAGCGGACAGGGCTTGAGAGATGGAGCCAGATCCATCTCAACCCTAACAAGCCTTCCCAGGCCCCTCCTTGCCGAAGCCCCGAAGAGGCCAGATCCTATTGCTTCCTGAACTGTGACCCGCCTGGCTTAGCTCGGAAATCTTTTAAATAGGAAAACAGAGCCGGCATTTGCTTTCATGCAGAGTCAGTGGTGAGCAAAGCCCAAGGGTTGCATTAGATTAGCAGCCGGCTCCTCCGAAGGCATGGAAACTTTGATCATTTAATATGTATGTGCCGTGTCGGAGCGCACAGGTCTCCAAACCCCAGTAAATGTTTTATTAGGGCAGCTCTGGCTTTTATGCCCAAGCCTTGCTCCTTTTGGACTCTGGGGATCTTGTTGTGATTGGAAAGACATTGCTCATCATCTCCCTCTCTCCCAAGAAGGGCTGTGCAGCTCCTGCCTTGCTTTTCCCTCGGATCTCGCTTAAAGTGCATGAGAGCCCAGGAGCCTGGATGATGGCAGGAATATCCCAAAGTGACCCCCTGCCTTCCTCAGAGATTCTTCTTGCATCTTGCAGCGAACCCCAAGACGTGAACTCTGATGTCAGTGCTGATCATAGTGGGAGCAAAGGCTCTGCTCTTCCTCCTCCATCACCACCTTAGGGACTTAGGGACATGCTCTAGTGGTGGACCTGGCAGTGCTGGGTTAATCCTTGGACACGATGACCTTAGAGGTCTTTTCCAACCTTTCTGATTCTATGAAAGTGGCCACCAGGTCTGCCCAGAGCTCCCAATCCCACTAGGACCTGGCAGAGCTGGTCACCCTCACTGAGAAGCCACCGGGCAGGAGCCTCTCTGGAGAGGAGATTTCTGACTGAAGCACTGCAGAACCAGCCCCAAGCTCCCCTGAGTGCAGAAGGAGGAGCAGAACATCTCAGTGTTATCAGAAACACTCTTTGATTTTATTTTTTTAATTTGCAAATGACTCATAGTTGCCAAAATTTGGAAATGTTTCATTGCCAAAGTGATTCTTTGTTGTTGAAAATGTCATTTTTGCTGGAAATTTAGAATAAAATCCCCACCAAACATAGTTTGCCCTCCACGCCACCACACTCAACTCAAAATGGATATAACCCTGCTCAGTACTGGATTTCCAGCTTCCCAAGAGCTGGGATTCAGATTAGGAACCAGTGCATGAACAGAGAACGGGGCAGATACAATCTGGGTGTACAAGGACTCTGCTTCAAAGGACACTGGGCCAGAACCATAAATCCGAGTGCACAGCCCTACAAGAGACATTCTAGGGGGAAATGACACCACCTGTGGAATTAAAGCAGCCCCTCTTTTTTTTTTTTCCCGAATTGTAAAAAATATTTACATCCAAAATAGACAAGAAAAGTCTAGTGCCAAGAAAATAGGGGATTTTTATAGATCCTGTTTCTGCAAGAAATTACCAAGACAACAAGTCACTAAGTTCTGAGAAAGGATTTGACATTTTCCTGAATAAAAATAGCACCTGAAGTGGCATCATTTAGGATTACACCTTATGGGCAAGTGCTGCTGAAGCAGCCGGAGAATAAAACCCTTCCCATGGGTGGAAAAATTCACCCGTGGGATCCCACCGGGGATGCTTCATTGTCTCCCCTTTTCTATAGGATTTCACACTAATTTCCACAGAATTCTCTTGGTTTTGTCACTATTCAGTTTGATTGGATATTTTTTTGCCATAAGGAATTACAAGGAGCAGGAACGGTCTTGCTTCAAGGCATGGACACATCATCAGCTCAGAAAGACAATGACCCCGCGGTGCCACCCGGCACAGTGAGCTGTTTTAGGTGATTTCTGGATTAAGCAGAAAGCCAGGCTTTTTTTTCTCCCAGGTGCAGCCACTTGTGCTGTGAGACTTGCCTGTAAAAGCACCCCCCAAAATTCCAACCCACTGGGCTGCCGAATGCAAGAGCAAGAGGGATGGGGGCAGACAGGTGGGAAGGGAGCACCTGGTTCAGGCAAGGATGCATCTCCCAAAAACACATCCTCTGGCTGTTCTACCTTTCAGTTTTTCTCTTAAAAGCACAAAAACCACCCATGTGCACACGGTATCACACCATGACAAAAGGAGACCGGAGGCCAAGAAATAGAGGGGAAAGCTTGGACATGGAATGACTGAATGAGGACGCTGGGATTTTGGATAAGCATTATGACCATGACAGCTTTCTGCATTTTCTACCTCCAGCAACAGACAGCCCCGAGGTGCGTGGAGAAAGGCAGATGATGAGGTGTTGCCAGTGCCACAAGCACCGCAGACCTTACGGGAACGCTGCCACCGGCTGCATCCCATCGGATGGGACCCGAGCTCGGCCAGGAACATGCATCCATCTCCCGGAGCTGACAGCGGGATGCAGCCCAGCTGCACCTCTCCTCTCTGGGACAGCTCCCATCTCCACAAGGCACAGTCCTCTCCTCCCCACGACTGCTAATTAACACCCGACCCGTCGAGCGACCAACGATCCCCTGCCAAGAGCCAGGTGCTGACCCAGCGCTGCCTCCACGCCTTGGGACGCTCCGTGCGGAGTGGCCGGGCAGGCAGATGGACAGCGAGGAGCAGGACGAGCAGCACGATGCTGATGGTTCGGAGAGCCAGGGAAGGGAAGGGAAAGGCTGAGCCTTCTGCCGGAGGCTCTGAGCATCGCTCCGTGCTCTCCGCGGCTCCTCTGGCGAGGCCGAGCTGTCCCGCTGCACCCGCTGCCTCATCCCTGCCAACACCGAGCTTGACCCTCTTTATCCAGATGGCCCAAATCTTCCAAGCGCTGAGGCTCCTGCAGTTTTCCAGGAAAATGCCCAGCGGTCTCATTATATCCAAACCCCCCTCCTCCACCGAGCCCAGATAATTCACTCCTTCCTCCCTGCCCATGTGAAAATCAGGGGAAGGAGGGACTAGAAGGGAAAGGTGGGGGATTTCATCTATCCAGGGGCTTGATTTCTGCAAGTTTTAAAACCTAGAATATGAATGTGTTTATTTTTAAATCGAAATTCAAACTAATTATTAGCAGGAGGCTTTCAAGTCAAATGTAGGTCATGCAACGTGATGGGGGATAATAGCAATTGTTTCAGCTTCAGGAAGCACAGAAGTAATGGATACTCAGGAGTTGTCCGGTTTGGTTAAGCACTTTTAACACAAAATTGGGCACCTTCTTGACTTCAGCCTGGCCACCCTCTTCTCTGGCACCCAAGGAGTGCTGGACTGGAGTCATGGGGTGCCCACCCCAGCATCCAGCAAGGATTTTGCAGAGGGCTCAGAGCAGACGGCTGAACCACAGCCCACAGCACACCCAATTCACCTCAAAGGATGAGCTGGACCTGATAACTGCAGAGTTTAAAGATAATAATTAAAATTATTTAAATGGAGACTTCGAAACCAGGAGTTGGGATGTACATTTTATGCTACTCCTTCAAACAGAGGTGGGAGGAGAGTGAGACCTCTCCCTTCCTGCATCTCAGCCATCAGAACTGACTTAACCCATTGCACAAATGAACCAATCTTTGCACCCGTTTCTGCTCTAAGAAAAGCCTTGAAAATAAGAAAATCTTGGGATGTCAAGAGCTGTGAATCCTCAGCAGCTTTTCCCCAGCGCCAGGTGCTTGTGGGCAGCAAATATCAAAGCCAAAGCCTGGGAAAGCAAAACGTGGCGTTTACACATAAGAAAATGTTTGGCAGCAAGAAAATCTTTGTGCTACACCCGGTTGGAAGGAGCAGGATCAGGAGGGAACTTCTCCAAGCCAGCCCAAGGTGCCTGAGACAGCTCAGAGCAAATGTAACCTACTTGCAGTCAACCGCGATCAAGGCGAAACAGAAAAGCTGCCAATTAAAAACACAGAATGATTTCAAACAACAAAGAAATCCGTGGACATTGTTTGATCACGCATATTCTGCACGAGAAGAAAGAAACACCAAAAAAAAGAGAGGCTAAAAATAGGCTGGGTGCTGTGAGCCAGATCCTCAGCCCAGAAAGGCACCGGCTCCGGGGAGTTATGCGGCTTTACCCGTGCAGCCGTCATTGTTGCTAAGTTCTGAGCTCTATTCAAACTCGCAAAACGTTTTCTTTTCCTGCAAAAATACAAGAATCTCCCCCCGCCCTCCCCATCTTGGAGCTCATCTCTCCTAAAGCAGCTCACATGATGATGATCAAAAATAAGCCCTCCAAGCCTAAGCTCACTAACATTCATTTCTCTCCTGCTAATGCTGGACTTCTTACTGTTAATCCTTAAATATATCCTTAAATAAGAATGACAGTACCTGAAGCACCTAACAACCCTGTATCATAAACAGAGACAGCCTCTGCATTCCTAATTTAGCTTGCCACAGAAGAGCTGACACTAATCCCAGATCCCGAGTCCCGGATATCTCCAACGTAAATGCCATCGCCTTGCTCACCTTGACATTACAGAGCAGCCTGAACTTTCCTTGTCCTGATCAACTTTCAGCTGCTTGTTTGTTTTTTCCCCTTGTTTTGTACAAAAGCTGACCCATGTCAAGCTCAACATCTGGGGCTGGGGATTAAGGGGAAGTGTCACCTTCACCCCATGTGGCTCATCGCTGCGAGGACACCAGCCACGAGTGAGACCAGGAGCAGGAGACTGCGGATGGAATCTGCATCAGGCAACAACCTGCAGTGAAAGTGCCCAAATCTCCTATCGAGAGCTCTCAGCGACGGAAAAGGGAGCAGTGGGTAAAAGGCAGGGGAGTGGAGATGACCACCCTGGCTCATGTTGGCCACTGCACCAAAAATCACCAGTTTCTGCAATTTCTAGGTATAAGGCTCCAGTTTTCAAAGTGCTCCACACCAGCACTGAGAATCAGGCACAGAATCACAGAAACCCAAAATGGTTTGGGTTGGAAGGGACTTTAAAGCTCATCTCATTCCAACCCCCTCGACAGCTTCCACTGTCCCAGGTTGCTCCAAGCCCCATCCAGCCTGGCCTTGGACACTTCCAGGGATGCAGGGGCAGCCACAGCTTCTCTGGACAGCCTCTGCCAGTGCCTCCTACTCAGCCTGTGAGTAAATGGGTTTGCTCCCAAAATACCAGGCACCTGGGTAAATGTGTGCACTTAGGAGGCAGGAAAAGAGCATTTGACATTTTGCAGGGACTCCAGAAAGAAAGGAGAGCGAGGCTTTACAAAGCAGAGCTCGCCCATCATTCCTCAGTGGATTTTCGTATCTCTCCAAAAAGGCAATCTGAAAACAAAAGGCTACGAGAAACTGCAGCTGGCTCCCACAGAGCAGACACCAAACCCAGCCACTCCATGTGATCTCTAACAGGGAGAGCACAGAGGAGGGAGGATTTTAGCGAATTGCGGCAAGGAATTAACTCTACATCAATTTGGGGGCTTGTAGAGTAATTTCCCCCCTCAGCATGAGGGCGAGCACGCTGCAGCTGCAAGCCAGCCACGAGCCAGGGACAAGAAATACCACCAGAGCTGCGAGAAGAAGCATCAAGTGCCAACAATAAGCCAGGCACAAGCCCTAAAGTTTATTGCAAGCCCCCGTGGACCCAGGAGGGCACCGTGGGCCAACTCCAAGCCGGTGATGGGAAGGTGCCAAAGCCCATCATCCTGTCACAGCCGTCAGCTGGCAGGGCTGCTGTGGCACGCCGGGGCTGGTGGCCCCATGCCACGGCCAGGGGACAGGCAGGGCAGCCACGCAAAGCATCTGCAAAGCATCTGCTGTGGTCGGAATAATGAGTTAGAGCAAGGGCTTTGCTCCTGCTTTCTTCAGATTTGCATTGCATGAGCTCTGGGCATCCCAGAGCCGAGCAGAGGGACGGGGCTTTGCAGCCCAAACTGGCTCCGCCGTGCTTCAGTGCACTGGCCCACACTGTGCTGGGGGCACCTGGAGGGGTGGGTGTCTGCCAGGGGCTGGGCAGTCTGGCACCCAGAGGGTGGTCGGGCACTGAACAGGCTCCCCAGGGACATGATCACAGCCCCAAGCCTGACAGAGCTCAGGAAGCATTAGGACAACTCTCTCTTCGGGCACAGGGTGTGACTCTTGGGGATGGTCCTGAGCAGAGACAGGAGCTGGGCTCAGTGACCCTCGTGGGTCCCTTCCAACTGAGCAGATTCCGTGATTCTGTGACCCTACACGCTCGCTGCCAGGTGCTGGGGAGCATCCTGGATCCATGCTGGCCTCAAAGCTCTCCCCACCAACTCCTCACATAATGGGGATAACATGAGCATGTCTTGAATGGCAAAACAGGGCTTGGCACTGCTTTGCCTCAAAGCCTTGTTTTGATTTTCATGCCATGGCAAAACCGAAAAGAATAATTCCTGCCTTGCTCCCAGGTAACTGGAGGGATTGCGAGTTACACACTGCTCACTGCAGAGCATGAAGTCCTCCAGCCCAGAAATGCTCAGATTTAGGGACAGATGGATGGTCCCGAGGCTTACACATCTCTGTGGGACAGGAGAAGCACGCTCCAAAGGGCAGGTGCAGCTACAGAGCAGAGCCACAGGTCTCCAGGTTTGATTCCTATCACTGAGATAAGCAGCAACTGCAGGCTGGGAGCAGGTTCAGCTTTCAGGCTTTTGCTCAGAGCTGGGATTTTGCTTTGGGCCCATCCTCAGCCAAGAGTGAAGTGGAACAAAATCACTACAAGAAAGCATTTGGCGTCTCCGTTTCTCTGGACAAGGTCTGGTTCCCCCCTGCGCACACTCCGGTGGCTTCGGAAAACAAAATCCTGCTCCTTCTGTGTGTCAGATCCCACACGCAAATGGGAACTGGCAAACTGCTCCAGCTCTCACTGGCCATTTCTGCTGGAGGAAGGAGACCCAGATCTAAACGTGTCTGTGCTATAGGCAATTTACATCCCACTTAAAGACTCCGAGGAGGGAACTGGGGGACTGGACTCTGTTTGGCTTCTGCTGGACCTGCTTTCATCCTTGGAAGGAGCCTTAGGAGCTTTGTGCTATGCAACAACACATGAGGATACTTCCTGGTGCTGCCAAACTTTACAACACGACCAAGTATTCCATAACCTTTCTCATTTTCCTTTTAAGTCCCAGCTCTCACTTGTATATCATTATATAAGAAATCCTTGGTTCTCCTCACTCTTCCCATTCAAAAATGTATAAATCCACAGAAAAAAACCCCAAATCAAACAAAAACGACCCAACAAAGCAACAATGAAATGCTTCAGAAAACACCTCCACTCGTCAGGCACACGGTTTGAAAAGCAAGGCTCCGGATTTGGAATCTTTAAGCTCTGCCACGCTTACTCCACACTGCACAGGAACCCCTAAGAACAACTCTCTGGCTCCTTCCTGTCTTTAATCTGCCTCAGCAGGCACAATAAACAACTACAAATGGAATAACAATATCGGAAAAGGGGGCTGAGGGGGGACGGGAGAGGAGATGCTGTAATGCAGAGAAGGCCTGAGAACACCGGCGAAGGCTTTTAAGAGCCATACATGCTAATTATGGTGTTAAAAATCTGTCAGTCGAAGGGCTGGATATTAAATGGAATTGGCTTGAGATGACAGGGCTGAACTGGATTTTAAAAAATTATTTATTAAAATGCTCTGGATACAAATGAATGTTCTTAGTTCAAAATGTATTATTGTCTCTCTGGCTTTGATCTGCGGAGCACTTTGAGTGATGAATGGGAGAGGTTGTCAAATTTCCCTCTGCACCGCGCTCCGAGTGAGTCCGCAGCCCTCACTGAGCGGCTGCTTCACAGTTTCCTCCAGCAATATCTTTCCTTACATCCCCAGGAAGAGCTGCACCACCAAGGCCATGCCCCTTGATCTGGGGTGAACCATTTGGGAGAAAACACCAGCACCCGGATGGGGCACTTGGCCAGTGCTTGGGATGGATGGAAAGCTTGCTGAAGTCGGGGATGAGGCTGCTGACAAGCTTGGGATCTAAGAGCCAGGACTGAGGTTTGCCCAGAGAAAAGTATCTTTGGGAAGGACTCAGCTCTCCCCTGCCACTGACTGCAGGCAGCCACTTGGTCTGTGCGCTCCAGTCCGATGGAAAATAACTGCCCTATTTAGTCATTTGGGATCTATTTGTCCTTGTCGATAGGACAAGGGGGAAATGGCTTAAAATTGAAAGAGAATAGGTTTAGATTAGATATTACAAAGAAATTCTTCCCTGTGAGGGTGGGGAGGCCTGGCACAGGGTGCCCAGAGAAGCTGTGGCTGCCCCTGGATCCCTGGCAGCGTCCAAGGCCAGGTTGGACAGGGCTTGGAGCACCCTGGGCTAGTGGAAGGTGTCCCTGCCCATGGCAGGGGGTGGAACAAGATGATCTTTAAGATCCCTCCCAACTCAAACCATTCTGAGATTCTATGAGTAGGAAAATGGGGGCTGAGGGGTGTGGCCCATCCCCAAAATGCATGGGATGGAGAGACCAGGAGCAGCAGCACTGCACTTATCCTTCCAGCAGCCTGGAGGAGGTAGGAACCCCGGGCTGATGTGCAGGGTGTCCAGGAGGCTCCAGCTCCAGCCGTGCACAGTGATCCCTTCCTAATGATGAACCCCCTCCAGGACAAACCCAGGTATGCATTTCTGGGCAAGTCCATCCCACACCATGCCTGGGAATCACATTCCTTGTGGCCAGGGAATCGTTCTCCCCTCTCCAGCTCATCCATCCCACGCAAATTCACCCATCGCCTCCAGCAGCCACTGCTGGCCACGCGCTTTGGCTCTCTACAGAGTTTACTCCACTTGGCTCCCAGGTCACCTCCTTCCTTCCTTCCCACTTTATCTCTCCTTAGTTTTTATTTTCTAATATTATTTTTTTTTAACAATGTCTGTACAATTTCGCTCTCGATAACACGCGAGTTAATTAAGCCGTGATCTCCTGGAGACAGGTTGCTACAAGGAGATAAGCAGCGGCTTCTGTTCGCCATAAACAGCTGTGCTCCTCTCCAGCTTCTGGGGATTTGCTGCTTTTGTACAGAAGACAAAACAATCACTGCCAATTAAACCTGGACATTGTATTTTCCCCACCATCGGTGAGTCTCTTGACGTCACCTTCCCCATGATCCTCGCAGAGGAGTGAGGGTGCAGCACTGGAACGTGAGGCTTAGGGGAAATTAATACCTGAAGTTGTAATAGGCCAGATAACGGCGTGAATTCAACACAGGGCACGGCTTGAAGGACAAAAGCCACTGCAGTTCCAGCAGAGCTGTGCTAATGTGGCTTTGGTGGGTGGGTGACACCGAGCCGATGGGTTTGCAAGGGGCGTGGGGGGACGGGTCTGGAATTTAAAAGGTCTCAACACACTTTAAGATATGGTCTGATGTGAAAAAGAGCAAATTCGATGAGTGAAATTGTGAAGCGGGGTGCTGAAGAAGGGAAAAGTCTAAGCAAATTATAGCAAGACCAAACAATTTTGCTCTGCTCAGTGTGGGAGATTTTTGCTCCGCTCTTTACCTGCCACTCCTCGCCCACTGCAGAACCAGAGATTTTTACCACTTTGCACTGATTTTGGCAACAGGACAACACCAAAACTCCAGTACGGACCCAGAACCATAAAATGGAGACAACCACTTTGACATCACTGTGCACCCAAGGCTGAAGGACGCTGAGATGCAGCAGTAAGGAGGGACCCAGAGATGCACAGAGCTGGACTCCCAGCTCCCACTGCTGAGGCAGGGCCGGGTGCCAGACCAGAAAAATCATCAACATGGCACAGCCTGAGACTTTTTTACTTCTGGGTGCTCGGCAACCTCCTCTTGGTCTGCTTGTTGTCAACACTGATGTGCTGCCTCCAGACTTATCTTGGAGCCTGGTTTTATTCCTTTACCCCTTCAAATCTGGTTTCAGGCTCTTTCAGCAAAACCTGCTGACTCCTGCACAGAGACCCTTTGAGACAGGGGTACCCCATTGTGGAGGCCAAAAAACCCCAAATTCTGCCCATGACACCAGGCTCGGAGCCAGGTATTGATCTGCTGGCTCTTTCCCTTTCTTCCCTCAGCATTCCCCCTGACTGGAAGGATACAGGAGAGCTCTGCTTGCGCTCCTGATTCCTTAACCAGTCATGCCAAGGCCACAAAGTCTCTCTTGATTGCCCTTGGACTTCTTGCTGCAACTTCATTGCTGCCTATTACAAGTGACATGCCAGGAGTTGCTCATTAAACACAGTCACTCAGTCTTGGGAGGGGGGAAAGGAGGTGGGGGGGTTCCTTTTTTATTCCCCTTGAATGTGGCTTTAATGATTTAAAATCCCTTCAACCCAATTATAGCTCTGTATCCTGATTAGGAACTGAGCTATTGTGTGCTGGAGCCATTATCTGGCAGCCCATAGAAAAATTAGTACCTGGAGAGGCTGCACTGGGAAATAAATCTTTTCCTGACATTTTAGGACCAATTCTTGGCCAATTAGAGCACACTTTGCCATGTAGGTAATGTGTATCCAAAATGCTCTCCCTGCTGAAAAGGGCAAGCAGAGAACAAGTGTAATCCATGCAAAAGAGGAGGAAAAATCACCCGCTGCCAACGAACTCTCCAGTGCTTCCCGACAAGTTCTGCAGAGCTCCCTCTGACCCCAGAGCCATGGGGCATGGAGCAAAAAAAGCTGCTGCTCTTTGTGCCACCAGCCCCATCCCACTCCTCTCCTGTCGCCTGTCCCATCTCAGAGCCCTGGGCTTGTCCAGGACATCCCCTCGTCCTGCAAACCCTCAGCTGCAGATAGGGGTGAGTACAGAAGGATGGCTACAAAGCCAAAGAAGGGGACCTGGTTTGGGATGGACACATCCCAGCATGGCCCTGAGGCATTTGGCTCTGCAGTGGTCAAGGTTTTGACCATCCTGACAGTGAGGACCTGGCCAACGGAGCTGAGAGACTGTTCACAGGCTGTGCAGTGACTGATGCTGGCTCCAGGACATCCTAGAGGGGACAGGAAAGACCTCAGGTGGATCTGAGGACGTGTATGTCCAACCTGGGGAGGCATGGACCACAAACCTGCTCCACCAGCCCCAGCCTTGCAGCAAGAAACGCAGCCCCCATTGCACACAGGACTTGGACAAGGTGGGCAGACAAGGGAAATACAACTTCCCAGGAGGAAGCTCCTTCTGAGCCATTTCTCCTTTGCTGGCACTCGTTCAGTTGGTTTTGCACCTCTCTGTCCCCTCCTCCTCCACTCCTTGGCTGGAGCTGTCCTCACGAAGATTCCCTAATTGCTAAAAGTTGCAAGGAACCGCTCGCTCGGGTGTCCCAGTCCATAACCAGTGCTGTGTACAACTCTCCCACTTGTCCCCATGGCACAGCATGAGATGCTCCCACTGCCCCCCTGTGCACTGGAAGCACCAGGCCACCTGGCTCTCCCTTCTCCCACCCCTCTCCTCTGCAGTGTTTCCAGGGCAACAGGGAAAACAAGGATTTAAACAAAACTGAACCCAAAAAGTAGAAGATGCCAAACCTACCCCCTCCCAGCTCAACAGAGGGATCTGCTCAGTCCAAAGACCTGCCACGGGAGCTCAGGCAAGTGCCAGAGGGCAGGTGAGCACCAGGCACAGCACTGCAGGATGCTTTGAGCATGGATCCTTGTTTCTGGAGTCAGAAATCCCAACCACATGGTGCCTCCTGGCTCTGGGAAGGTCTCATGCTACAAGATTCCCAGAGCAGGTCTGGGAACCTCTCAGCCATGGGTTGGATGTACCCTTTGGGCAAGCTCCTCGGTGTCTTGGCAAGGTGGGAAAAGCCTGGCTCTACCTTCCAGATGAATTTGGAAAGAACCCTTAGTCCTGACCGCCCCTCCAGAAGAAAAGAACGGAACGAAGAGCTGAGAGCACAGCAGAAACCTGGTGCCACCACGTTGGGACCATCCCGACCTCCCCCACCCCAAAAACCGAGCTCAGCAAAGACCCAGACCCCACAAAGTTCCTACCACCTCCAACCATGAGACAGAACCTCGAGCTACGAAAGGCAGCTGAGCATTTATGATGTATTTGCTCTTGGTTCTACAGCGAGATCTCAGCGGGCAGCCCTGGCTGCCACCAGCACAGCGGTCCAGCTGTGCAGGCACTAATGGCACAGCTGGACTGAGCCAGTCACTTGGCAAATTAAACTGGTGCCTCGTGTTGCCTTTTAACACCTTCCCCGCTCTCCCTCGCGGGGAGGCAGCAGGAGAGGGGATGGAGGGTCTGCGGGATCATGGAGCACCCAGGGAACGTGCACATCCAGGATGGATCACACCATCCCCGCCGTGGGGTCGAGTTAATGGTGCGTGGGCCTCTTGATGCAACTTTTTGTCTATAAAAATACTAATGGCGAGCAGTTAAATTCATCCCTGGTGAGAAGACGATCATAGTTAATGGAATTAATGCAAGGTTTTAATTTGCCTCTCGCTGCTCGGTCCTAGCAACTCCCCAGCCTCCAGCAGAAGCACCAAAAAGATGATGTTTGATCTTCCCTCCCCTGGTACTCGTGTACTTCTCATCCTATTCACCATCTGGAGGTGGGAAAACCCATCAAGCCTCCCTGCTCTGCCGCAGGACTGAGAATCAGGAGACCTGGTGCTGCAAAGCCCAGCTCGCTCTCACCTCTGGAGGTGCAGCAGCAGAGGACCAATTTGTGGGCCTCAACACGTGAAACAGCAGCTTCTGGGAAAGGACTGGGATAAGGAGAGGTTGGCAATGAAGGGTTCTCATGGCCACAGCATTTACCAGCACCTCCTCTTTGTGCAGGAGCACCCATGGGTGCCACCAGCCCTTGTATAAATAAGGGAAAAATAGATCAACATAGTCTAAATTTTGGGGTGAAAACTCACACAGAGAAGGGTTTGGGGCTGCTGAGATGGGTGGGCCACCAGGGAGCACACACAGCATGGCAAAAAAATAACGGAAAACTACAAAATCAAGTCAAGAACCAGCCAGGAACAGTCTGATCCAAATAGACTGGAACAGCAGAGATGGGGGGGGAAAGGAAAACAGTATTAAAAAAAGCAGCGGTGTGTTGCTGAAATGAGATTAGAACAGTAACAGGTTCCCTCCCGTGCCAGCTAAATCCCCATTAAATCAGATTAATGCAGATGGTCTTTATGTAACTGACCAAGACGATAGATCAATATTGTTGTTTCAGTCAGGGAAGGAAAAAATTTGTCCTGTCTGACGAAAACACATCATTACCTACCTACAGCAACCTGCACCTTGCTCAGGACTGCCCAAACCAGGCTGGCGGGGTGGGTCTGGAGAGGACAAACCATCACAGATGGCTCATCCCAGTAACTACTGCCACCCTGAGGGAAAAAAACCCTAAGTGAGGTTTTTCCTCTCTTGGAGGGAGAAAATGTGGGGTTTTCCCCTCTCCAGGGCTATGAAGCTCCACGTCCCACAGCAGGACCTTGCTGGGAAGTCTCCCAGCAGCCACTATTGTAATCCATCCAGAAATTTTCCTGTGTCAGCAACACCAAAGAGCTGCATCCCACCCAAGTGCCATCCGCAGTGACATTTTCTATTATTCCCCACTCCTACTAAACCTGCTCCCACTTTTGCTGTGGACAGAATTCCCTCTCCCTGCAAGGCAGGTGGGGGGACCTTACGATAACACACCCCTCCCAGCCCTCAGATCCACCAAGTGAATAAAAAGGGAAAAAAAGAGGACGGAGAGCAGGGGAGCCTGGGAGTATTTTCTCCCCAAGCCATTATCCAGGGCCCTGTAGCACAATTAGCACCTGGAGAGGCTGCACTGCGATATAAATCTTTGTGACATTTCAGGACCGATTCCCCGCCAATTAGAGCACCCTGGCTCTCGCCGTCAGCAGCCTCGCCACCACAAAGGCCAAGCCCAGAAGATGGAAAAATCCATCTGGGGAGAAGACAGAGCAGCGCAGGGTGGCTGGAGCTGGGTCTCTCCCCTTCCAGCCTGGTCCATGCACCCATGGTTCTCCTCCTGTGCTCCTGTATCGCACCAGGTGGAAGGAATGATCCCCCCTGGCTGCCCATCCAAAACCCATCCAAAGTCTCAGCCCGAGTTTTTCCCACAGTTTGGAGAAGCACGCAGGAGCTCTGGCTCCCTCCCTCCATCTCATCATTAGGGATGGATGAGATGCTCTGCGGAAAGTGCTATTTTTGTTACTCAATCCGGGTTTGCAAAGGGAGAAGCACCATGGACATGCCAATTCAGCCACTTTTTGTTCTGGATTTTAACTCCAAACTCTTCTGTTTAAAACAGTCTTTCCCTGCAACCTTTCCTTTACATTTGCTTTATATCAGCCACAAATCTGAAAGCTCAAAAGCAAACACCAGACTACTTGGGTTTTGCCGAGGCAAAAGAGTGAAATCCAGTCAGAATATTTTCCCAGATTTTAAATCCACTGACATTTTGAAACGTTTCGTTTGTGAGCTGAACCTGAATGATTTTTTTTAATACCATCAATCCAAGCACCACTTCCAACCTATTTGCTCTGCCCTCTACAAGAGCAATGTTCCTCCATCCCTCCTCCTGCTCTGAACTGCTGCCTCCAAGTGCTCTCTCAGGAAGATTTCTTTTGGATCACGGCTGCTTAGCCTTGAATCACAGAACCCCAGAATACTTTGGGTTAGAAGGGACCTTGAAGCTCATCCCATTCCACCCCCTGCCATGGGCAGAGACACTTTCCGCTATCCCAGGTTGCTCCAAGTCCCGTCCAACCTGGTCTTGGACACTTCCAGGTATGGGGCAGCCACAGCTTCTCTATGCCAGTGCACGAAGAGGCCGAGCTATAAGGATTCCCTAATTTTATAGCAGTAATCCTGATTTCTTAGCTTCGACATCCTCCCGCCAGACCCACGGCACCGGGGATGGGATGGGAGAGGTTCAGGCATGCAGAGCTCAGCCTCGCTGTGGAATCCCCTTCGGTGCTCACAAAGCTAAAAATAATCATAAATTTCTTCCCCAGGTAGTGTTCTCCCATCCCTGGGGGAAATCAATCACAGCATCAAAGGGAAGGCAGCTCCAAAGGGCTCTGGCAGAGCCGCACGCGCTCGGAGGGAGGCACCGGGGGGTGGGTAACAGCAGCAAACCCCGTAGTCAGCAACCCCTCCCCACCTGGTTGTTTTTCTCCTTTTTTTGGTTTAACTTTTAATTATTTTTAAAGGTTGTTTGGTTTTTTTCAGATTTGCTCAGGATCGAGTGGCAGAAATCTCAAATTTAATTTAATTAGCACCTCCTCCCTGCCTGGAAATGGCTTTTCTTCAAGTCTGACAGTTCCACCCTTTGACTGCCATCGCCTCCTTCCCTCTGTGTTTCAAAGGGACCTGGAAAAAATCGTATTCCCTGCTTTGTTTGTGCTCCAGCCCCAGCAAAGACACGCTGAAAAGCTGCTGGGATGGCGGAGGGATGCAGCAAGCCCAGCAAGACTGGAAAGAAGCAGCACACACATTGTTTTTTCCTTCTCCCTATCCTAAGGAGATGCTGATTTAATTGTATTTATTCCTTGGCAACTGGTGGCAGGCGTGGAAGTGACAGTGACATTAGATGGAAGGCAGATAATAAATGCCAGCGTTAAAACCAAACCCGTGTCTGGGTGCAGGCACTGTAAATCGGAATCTGTGCAGGACAAGAGCCACATCGGACAAGGTCCCATGGTAAAGCTCTCCATGCACAGCGTTAATAGAGCAGGAAAGGCACATAAAATCCAAAGATTCCCACTGCTTTTACAAGCCCTGTGTGTTGAGGGCACAGGTAAAGCTCCCAGAGCAGCAGTTCAATGCGCAAATCCACTTGAACGAGCACAAAAGGAATAACCTCCCTGCTCAGGTGTCCTTTTTCCCAGGAAAAAGCATCCATGCAACCCCCTCCTTCCAACAAGGGGCAGAATTGGCCCTGAATACCTCCCTCCAGCAAGCCAGGAATTTGTTATTCTAAATATACACTAATTACACATCACTGGAGAGAGCGAGAAGACCCCGCACGGCCACATGAATGCGCCTTGATTGGCATGGCAGGCTCGGCAGCGCTGTGTCCTAACAAGGGTGGTGTGTTTGCTGATGAGGAGATGAGCTGGCTTTGGGGGGGCTCCCTGGGAGCGCCAGGCTCAGGATTAAAGTGCCTTGAGGCTCCCTGGGAAATCAGCACGGACCTCGCCCGCAATCAGGGACACCAAGGTTGCGCTCGAGATTAGCTCGGAAAAAACATCGGCGTAGGGAGGTGTGCGCTTCCAGCTGTCGGTGGGCCTGGTCCTCACTGGAGTTAAGCAGAGTGATTTTGGAAGCAATATTTAATTTCTTGCTGAGAAATGGATCTCTCTTAAATCCTTCTGCCTCAGTTTTGAACAGGTTTGGGGAGTCAGACATCGTGCTGGGGAGGAAGGCTTGCAGTGTCTGCTGATAAACCCGCATTTCTAGGGGGAAATTGGGTATTTAAAATCGCCTGATTTCAGAGGTGTTTTCTTAAGAGATAGAGAGAAGCCAATGCCACTCGACCATGCCCTTGGCCCCAGCAGGCGCTGTTTAACCCCTTTGCCACCCACAGTGTTTTACTCTGGGGTAGCAGAGTCCCTTGTGAGTGTTACGGTCACTGATAAGTGTTATAATCACATATCACAGTGACTTTCATGCTGGTAACCACTAAGCTGGGACTGGATTTGCACTGGGAAGCAGGAAAACACCCAGATCAGGGACTGAACCTCATCACAGTACGATGGAGGGAAGGGACAGCAAGTGGGGATAGAGCCTGGATCTCTTCATTTCCAGGCAGTCTCCTCCACCAGACACTTTGTGCCTCCCCAGTCAGCACTGAAAATTAGGAGAGGGACAGGTGATACCTTCATGGGCACAACAGGGACAGACCTGAGGCTGATGGAAACCTGTAATATGGGAAAGAACTTCTTTACTCTGCAGGTGACCACACACTGGAACAGGCTGCCCAGAGAGGAGTGGAGTGTCCATCACTGGAGATATTCCAGAACCATCCACAATCCTGTGCCCTGTGCTCTGGGATGACCCCGATTGAGCAGGGGGGGGTTGGAGCAGGTGACCCACTGTGACTCCTCCCAACTTGACCCATTCTGGGACATCCAAAAGCAGAGACTCCCAGACATTCACAGCAGGAGCAAAGGGGACACAACCACATCTCTGTTCTCTTCCTCAAGCAACTCGGAAATGTGGTACCCTCGCTTGCCTCCTTCTCCCTCTGCTCTCCAGCAGCCCACCGAGTCCTGACCCTGCTCTTCTCCTGGTGCTGACCCTCCCAGCGCCTGTTGTTCGAGCACACACAGAGCATTGTCCTTTCTAAACAGAATCTACTACCCTGCAATTACTGAGCATGGAGAGGAGGACGGGAGTTGTATTGACTTACAAAGCCCACGCGGTTGGAATGCAGCCCAAACAAATCAATGGCATATTTAGCCAAATAAACTGCTCTAGCAAGCTGATGACTCCAGACCTCCACTGGTCTGGAGGATATTTTACTGGAATGCCTGGTGGTTTGCAGGTGGAGCAGTTTGAAAAGCACGAAACAAATTAATGTAGTGACAGACAAGGGGAAATGGTTTGATGCTCCAAGAGAGCAGGTTGAGATTAGACATAGGGAAAAAATTCTTCCCTGTGAGGGTGGGGAGGCCCTGGCACAGGGTGCCCAGGGAAGCTGTGGCTGCCCCTGGATCCCTGGAAGTGTCCAAGGCCAGGTTGGACGGGGCTTGGAGCAACCTGGGCTAGTGGGAGGTGTCCCTGCCCATGGCAGGGGGTGGAATGGGATGAGCTTTAAGGTCCCTTCCATCCCAAACCATTCTGTGATTCTGCGATAACATCGGTGCTATGAACGTGATTTCCACATCAGCAGAAGGTTCAACCAGGTGATATCCAAGAACTTTCATCAGACTTAAATTATTACACGACTCTGTCCATGTTGGCAACCACCCACCGTTATTTCCTCTTTTCCACGAAAATCTGATCGTGAGAAAGGATTGGCCTCACTGTTCTGGGGTCACAGCTCTTGGATAAGCACAGATGGGAAACCAAGAGTGTTGAAGAAGAGAAGCTACCAGGGAAGAGAGAAATGAAAGGGGAAGTGGAAACACAAGTAGGTGTAGCTCCGCTCTTCCAGAAAAGCAAACTCTCTTTGAAATAGCAAACCCAGTCAGTATTACACCCCACAGCTCCCAAATTCAATCTTTAACAGCCGGAGCAGATGTCGGACTATTTGCACCCCAAAACCTGCCACCTTTTCCCAGAAAAGTCAACCCCACCACACAGACTTGTACACCAGCCCACGAATGAGGCCAGGTTGCAATAATCACTGTACAAGCACCAAACAGGTCCTCGAGCAGACTGGGTCTGCTCTTCCCATAGCTTTGTGTCCAGGGAGCGAAAACGTTTCCCACACAGAAGCCACAAATCAAATAACCAGAGTACTTGAGGTCATCTTCTCCAAACCTTTGAAAAATGTATATGTTATTAAACAGACACGTGTCAACAGGGAACGTAATTTGGACAGAAAGACCTGAAATGTTTGTTTTGCAAAGTGCTTTTGGAAATGGACATTTTCCAGGTTTTTTAATTTTTCCTTTTCTTTCACTCTTGGCTGAAACTCTTCACTACGTTTGGCAGGGCTTCACAGATGGCGCTGGCCGACCCACAACTGAATTTTTCAGAGAATAAGCTATTTGTCCAAAGGAAGAAAACATGCCCAGATTTTCTAGGTTCCAACCCTCTCCCACGCTGCTCTTCCTGCCTCTGCAGCCGTCGGCTCACCCACCCCGCGGCAGAGGCTCCGGCAGGAGGACTGTGTGGAGGGAGGCTCCTCGGGGAGGTGAGGAGTGATTCCCTCCTCAGGAGAGGGATGCAGTGGGCCAGGGGCATCCCCTGCAAGGCCCATCCCTTACAAGGAGCATCTCCTGCCATGAGCAGTGGATGACACAACCGCACCCAACGCCTCCCTCCGCTCTCCTTCTCCCTGTGGGAATGAGGAGGGATATTTGCACCCAACAGGGCTGTTTCCTTGCAGAGCAAGTTCTCTTGGTCTCTGCTGCCCACAAACAGAATGCAAAGCTTGGCCTGGGTGCACGGGAATGGTCGTGATTTGCAAGTAAACAAATGTGCTGGGTAAGATTTGCTCTATCGCTGGGCAAATCCTCTTTGAGTCTGAGCCTCTGGAAGCGGAGCCAGTGGAGGAGATTAATCCCGAGAGCCCCTATTCAGCAAGCTCAGCACTGAGTCAGGCTGCGGGGGGGATGCCCAGCAATGTGGGTGCTCATCCGTCGGGATACATCCCACTAGCACACCCCGACCTCCGAGCACCTCCGGGAGAGCTGGGAGAGGCTTTTTAAGGACACTTAGAAACCTCTTTGCAGCCCCCAGCAAGAAAAGGGAGACAAAGCGCTGCCACTCAGCCCATGTGCCACTCAGCCCATGTTCCTGCAAGACAGGGATGCCGGCTCCTTTTCCTGCTGCAACCCCAAAGGCAGCCCAGCTCCCTCCTCACCCTGCAACACCCCCAAAGCTGTGATGCCACAACCTCAAAAGGACGACGGGGGATGGCCGGCACAGGGGAGCAGAGGGACAGTGCCCTGCTCTCCACTTCTCCTCAGCTCCAAGACTCTCTGATGGACAAAGCAGCCCCCAAACCTAATCCCAATCTCCTTACTGAGATAACACTCAGCCCCTGATTCCCAGCTGGGGAACAAGGAGTGTTTATCCGTGCCGGTGATGGGAAGTCTGGGTCCTACACACCCGACGAAATCCCTGCTTAGCTTAAACTCCCTGCAGTTTTGGGGGCAAGACAGAGAAAGGAGACAGATTTAAGGCCCTGGAAAAGCAGGCAGGCACCCAACAGGATTTTCAAAGACATGGGAGTCAGGAAAGTGGGGAAAGTCTGTGTGGAGCTGACCCTCAGCTCCACCAGCAACCCACAGACACAGCCCTGCCTCGATCCCTAACGGCATCGTCGGGAGCAGCACGTTCCTAGCTGATAACACAAAGAGGAGCAGGGATTTGCCGGAGCTGGGGGGAAGTCGCCACATGGCCGTGTCTGCAGCAGCTGAGGAGCGAGCTGTCGGTGTTTGCTCACAAACAATATGCTCGTCAGGATCTGGCCTCGTCTCTCAACTACAAGATTTCCTTATGGAAGTTTCTCCGCAGGGAGCAACGCTACAGAACACGCACGGCGGGATCGGTCTGGCATCCAAAGCTCCCAAGGAAAAGGCATGGCCGGTGTTCTAAACACCTCCTCTCCATCAGATCTGCCTTCCAATTAACTAAATATTGCTTAATATCACTAAAATATCTTTCCCTCCTTGCCTGCAGTGTCCTGATGGTGCTGTTACCCTGCGGGTTTTGTTCTAGCGAGGACCCAAAAGAAGTTTTCTTTTTTTTTTTTTTTCACACTTTCACTTACCAAAAAAATCGAAAAATAAACTAAAAAGTCTCTTTCTGGTTATTTGTGGCTTTGCTTCCTGACAGGTTCACACCTCTGCTGTCCCTTCAGAGGATGCATCAAACACTTGTGATGTGCCAAGTGACCTGGAAGAGGCCCCAGCTGGAGTTGTGACATGATACCCAGTGCTGGAGAAGCAGATGCCGCCTCATTTTCCCGGGAAGCCCAGTGGAGCCTCAGTCACCTGGAGAGGAGAGCTCCCAGTGCGCCGGCAGCCTGATTTCATAACCGGCGTGACACAAAGCCTGAGGAAGCAGGATGGTCATGGCAGGCACCAAGCAAATTCATTTATTTTTTAAACCTAAAGGAGAGCTACGACTTGGCTGTGGAGCGTGAGCACAGCTGGGAGCTCGTCCTGGAGCTGAGCACCCCCCATCCCGCTGCTGAGCCCCCCAACCCTACCTGCAAAGTCAATTTACTGCTTGGGTTTATTTGTGGGGGAGAAAATTCCCCATCGGTGGAGGCATGCAGGGAGAAGGGTCGTAAATCTGCCAAGCTGCTGCTCCAGAAGCCTCCCCAGGGCCGCTCGCAGCCGGAGGGGTCGGTGCTGCCGAGGGAGCCGCACGCAGCTCCTCGAGTGTCTGATCAACTGTGCAGAGTTTGCACAGCTTGGGAGGAAATGAGCTCTTCCAACTCATCCCTGCCATTGCCAGCTCTTCCTTTTAGCCCCCTGCCTGCGCTCCTTGGAAGACCTTTGCCCATAAAAGCGGTGGAGCTGTTATTGTAATATCCAGGGATCCCGGAGGTTGCTATTTCCAGCAATGTCAAGAAAAAAGGCAAAAAAGAGGCTCCCGTGGGTGCTGCAAAATTCACCCCTTGGGGCTGCCCACAATTAATCTGAATTTCTGAAGTTCCCAACTCTCCAGCCACCTTCAATCCAGCCTGTGGCTTGTTCAACTTCCAGTTTAAAAGAGGAATGGTGATACCCCTCCAGCAACAACGCTTCTCCTGCTGTGAACCGCAACAATCCACACGGGATGGGTTTTCCTCCAAGATATGGACTGGGAAGCCGAGGGGACCTGGGGAGCCCAAGGCCGTGTGCTGATCCCCCCCCCCTCCCCCGCCGCTGTTGTTCAGCATCCCATAATGTCATGTCCATTTGCAGATTGCACTTTATTGGTTTTTATTTGGCAGCCTCGCTTGACTCTGCCCTTTAATTTATCCATTATACATCCTGATTAATTGGCCGATAAAGCTCCGTCCAGTTTTTTAAAACAAATTCCCAGTCCATTTGCTTTTAGTGGAACTGCGAACAAGCAGTTTAACTCATTACATTATAGCGCTCGTGCCTGGGGTTCGCTCTGGAAGCAGATATTTCAGGATCATACATATGGAACGCAGTTCTGATCTGCATTAATAATCCCTCCGAGGCTGGGGCTGGTGACGGAGAGATCCCACGGCTCTCCTGGAGAGCTGCACAGGGACAGCCCCTCCCTCCAGGTGGTTCTTTTCCCAGGAGAGTGGAAACCTTCCTCTCTCTCCATGCATCGATGCCAAGTTGATGATTAGTTCCCACGAAAGCAACTTTTGCACTTCCTTTATTTTTGGCTTCATTGCCCAGCTGCCCTGTTTTATAAGGAGCCATCTCCAGGCTCCCTTTCTTCCCATACACCCTCTTTTAGGGCTGGGAAAACATCTCCCTAACTGAAAACATCTCCAAAGCCATCGCTGGAGCCTCTTTCCACCCTTCTCCCGTGGTGTTGACTTCCCAGCCCTCGGTGGTACCTCCATCAGCAGATTCCCGGCTGCAATCCCTCATTCCCAGATACCAAGCTCAAACACCCCCGCCTGAGCAGCGTGTCTGGAGGAGGATTCACGTCACCCATGGCAGATGCCTCCTTGGGCATTCCTTGCTCCCACACCGCTCCTCGTTTTGCCTGAAAACTCCCAAATCCTCCAAAAGTAAATCTGCCAGAGCCTGTTCCAGGTGCAAATGAGGAATGACACACATGGAGATGGGAAGAGGGGAGAAGGGAATTAATTCTGCTGGGCTGGCTCTTCAAAAGCATGAAAGGAAGAAAGAAAACTAAGGGGAGAGCAAACGCCATTCCCTGAATATGAAACCAGGAGTGAATAAGCGATGGACTTCCGAGGGCGCCTTAATTCCTGTCCGTCAGCCTGGCTGCCTTTTCTCCCCTCCAAATGTTATTATCTCTCTCTGTCCTGGCGTGAACAGGACTGGGTGCATCTCTCCGTCTCACCAGCTCAGCTGATAAGCCTGACAGACCTGGGCACTGGTGACAGCATTCACATTTCCAGTGGATAAAGTGCCATTTACATGAGGCAAGTGCTGGTGATTTTCCATCAGCCAGGACAGAATGAGGATGGGAACAGCTTGTAAACTCCCTATTTTTTTTTTTTCCGGTTTGCTTTTTTTTTGTTGTTGTTGTTGGTTTTTTGGGTTTTTTTTTAAGGGCAAAATCTGGACTTTCTCTTCCACTCACATTTATAAACATCACCACGAACAAGGCCCTGGCCCTGATTAAAATTCCCAACATGCCAGAGTTTGTAAAAATCTCCGGCCCAAAGCAAAACAAGCTCAGGGAAAAGTCTGGCAACCCATTATATCTGGCTGTTGTCGAGGGGATTAGAGGGGAATTTGGCACGCTCCCCTTTTCCTTCCCTCGGACTCATGCCTTATATTTTTCAAGGATCCTTCTTTAGCCCACACTGCTTTCTTCTGGAAGAGCTGGGTGGTTTTTAGTGTTCCCCTTTGTCTTCCCATCACCGCCGTTTTCTTTGCCTTTTACTTGACAAATTGTTGTCTTCTTTAGGCAGGAAAACCAGGGGCCAATTCCCACAAGGAAAACTGGGGGGCTGGGAAAAATGTGAGGCCAAGACACATTCCTTTGCTATCAGTCTCCTCCCACCAAGGCCTCCATCCTTCTGCTCCTCCTCAGTCCTTAAGGGGGACACTGGTCCGGCTGACCTCATTTTGTCCCTTTCCATCATGGATGAAGGGAAGCCAGGCATGGAGTTATCCCCAGGGACTGCCTGGGGGATTCAGGGGGACACAGCTGCAGCCCCAGGCTGTGTGGAGGAGCTGCAAACCTCACTCCCAAATCCCTGCTCGGTGCTTTGTCCCCTCTCCAGACAAGTCACGTCTCCAGCAGTCATGCCACCAGCACAAGGAAAACTCCGTCCCTAGCGAGTGGGATGGAAGCAATAAAGATCTCTGACAGCACTGATAACACCAAGGTCACCAGCTAAGGGCACACTCTGTTTTGACAACCCAGGCTTTACCAATTTAATTTAAAAAATAAAATACATATCTTCTTTTTTTTTTAAATATTGAGTTTATCCACAAACTTCTTTGCTGGCCTGTTTCAAACCAGCAGTCCCAAAGCCAGCAAGGTGGATCCCCATCCAACAGCTCTGTTAGTTAATCACTGCCATGTTTAGAGGACACCACAGCCCTGCCATGGATGGAGCTCCATGGAGATGACAATTGGGCTGAGCTCAACAGCAGCAGCCTTGGAAGTTCATGCATGGAAATGCTGGAGATAAGGGTGGTACAAGGACACAAAACTCTGGCAAATGAACAGTATGACTGACTAAAACATGGGAAATCCTCTTAGAATCTTCTCTTTACATTACATTTGCAGGAAGACTCTACTTTTAGGAGTTTTATTCTAATTTTAGGAGCAGAATTCTAAACCTACCTATTGCTCTACATCTCCATCTGCCTTCCTGACAGGAAAAAATAACCAGATAAGGGGAAAATCACACACTTTTACCACTGCTAGGTTCTCCTTAACTGTCCACAAGCAGCAGCCAAGCATTTACATGAAGGACAACAGGACACAGCCATGCCGTAGGTGATGAATTGTGGAAACTGAATACAAGTTCAGGAACAGGAGAGGGAGTAGCAACAGAGGAAGGGAAAATGGGAGAGATTTCACCTTGTTTCTGCCCCATTTTATTTAGGGACCAGCCCATCCCTGCTGCAAAGTCATCCTCTTGGATACCTGCCCAGTACTGGGGACAGCATGGATGCTCCAAGAAGTTTTCCAAGGCATTCACCCCCCGCTACAGCCTTTGCCCCGACAGCATCTGCAGGGACGGCCCTGATGTCACACCCGAATCCCTGCTGGAAAGGGCAACACCTAATCCCCAGCTATCCCAAGGGAAGCTGCTGGGTTTCCAAGGATATCATCCAAGGATAAGCCCGGGTTCTTTATCCAAGCAGAGGCTGCCCTCCCCAGGGTCGGGCACAGCTTGGGTGGGAGGCTGCTGCCCACGGGAGCCGAGCAGCAGCCGTGGTGTCTCTTTGCCTCTGTCATTAATCATGAGGACACAGGCAAGGGTTGCAGTTCCTCCAAGCAGGCAGCGAGCCAGGCGAGGAGGAGGAGGAGCAGGGAAATATGAGACCCCTTTTGCCTTCAGGGATAATCCTGGAAATGCCAGAAGCCAGGAGAAGTCTTTGACTCCATCCCTTCCCTTGACCTGCTCCAGCAAAGCCCGGGAGCTGCAGCTACCAAACCAAAAGTGGGAGAAATCTTCCTCCTTTCCCAGTCCCTGCACAGCTCCTCCCGGCACGGCAGCTCCAGCCTGGCAGGAGGCTGCACGGGGAGGAGTCCGTGTGCCTTCACATCCTCCTCTCCTAAAACCTTCCCAGGCCAGCCCCTCAACATCTGCCGTGCTGCTCCTCCTGCCCCTCACCTGCTGTTCACACAGACATTCCCACCCGGCTCCAGGACACCAGCTGCACTGGATTTTTCCAGTACCTCCTCCTCCTCCATCCAACCCTGCAGAGCATCTCCATCCCCACGTCCTCCCGCTGCAGGACACAGCAAGAGCTGGAGGCACTGCAACAACCCCAACCCTCTGATCCAGCTGGAAACTCAGGATATGGGATTCGGGATGCTCAAGCTCCTATTTAATTCATCCCGAGATCTGCACAGAGCCCCTGCCTGGCAGACGGATGGTGCCCTAATATCACAGATCCTGGGAGAAAAAGCTCATTTACTACTATTTATATTAATTCATACAACCTGCTCCTCAAATCCTAGCCTATAGAAAGGATACCTTGGGAATTCACAAACCTTTAGGGATACCAATATTGCACGGAGCACGACAGCCTCGCAAACTGTACATGATAGGTAAGAAAATCGACTCTCAGCCTCATCAGAGAAAGCTCCAGAGCCCCAGTCAGTTCTGAAGCTCCAGTTTTCCTGGGATTGCACTGCAAAAATAACTCCCCAGAGTCCAAATTCGCAGCCATGCCCCCAACTATCTCCCCAGCCATTCCCTCGCAAAGTCTTTCTTCTTGTCCTGGTGCTAAGGAGGGTTATTACTCCTTCCTCCCAGCATGCGACAGAAATGTTTGTGCAGAGAAAAAAAATCCCCCAAGTCAGTACATTAATGTCCTGCAATGAAAAATAGATCTGTCTAAATATGCTCAAGGTAATTCAGAATACATTTGAGGTGATTTCAGGCTCTAAAGTCTGCCTGTAACAGCATTTCAGGCTGTGTTTATCAGTGCTTTCCCCCTGCACTTGCATTTTTTTTCTCCCTAGTTATTTTTAAAACATTTGCACAACAACAGAACCTAATGATCATGGCTAAGGGTAGAAATCAGCCTCCCCAGCAGCCTCTCCCAGCTCTGGAAATTCTACCTCCCCATTTCCCCAGCCCAAAGCTTTGGCTGTTGCAGGATGGGGTTGAGCTGAGGTCAAGGCAAAGAGCCCAATCCCCATCCTCAGCTGCAAATCTCCAACGAGATTCCTGAATTCAGCCAGATTTCAGCCTGGGAAATGTGCAGCGATTCAGAGTGACAGTGAAGGTCGGGTGGGAACTTTGTCTTTACAGCTCTGGCGCAAACAAGAGGGAACACCTCCTCCAACAGCTAAAGCTGAGGATGCTCCCTGAGTTTCTCCGGGACCAAACCCTCCTCTGGTTTCGACCACCCAACCTCACACCTGCTGAAGGATAAACTTTTCCAAGCCAAAGGGTGCTCAAGGTTAGAATGATCCCTGATATTTGCCGCTGGGAAACATCCCATGGGATGCTTTGGAGGGAGAGCTCTGCAAAGGCCTCCCAGCCTTCCCTGCTGATCCCCACACAGAGATGGGAGCTGGAGAGATGACCCAGAGTGACCAGCCATCCGTCCTAGACATGACCCATCAAACCACAGTTCTCTGGAGCAGATCCCACTGCAAAATCCCATTCCTCCTGCAGAACTTTGGGGAACAGCTCCGTGGTCCCCCCACGGGCTGCCGAATCTCATTATTTGTGGAGAGGGGCAGAGTTTGGCTGCAGGGCAAGGAAGCCCAAGCAGGAGGAGGCAGCTGTGGGGGGATTGTCCCTGTAAGACAAAGAGAAATCCTTGGAGCCAGTTCAGAGGTTTTACCCGAGGCAAACCCCCCCGGTGCAGATCCCGCCCTGAGAACACTGCGGCAGAGGAGAGCGCGGCGTGCCGGGCACGCTCCAACGCTGCCCTCAAGTACCAGCTTGGAAAAGAAACACAGGCTTTGGGCTCAAGAGGACCCATCTGTTTTTGAGGAGTATTTATTTATTTATCAATTAATGTATCTATTTTACCCTGTGCTTTTGCGCCATCTTGAAAACAAGGAGTCATAATATCCCTCAAGCAATTCTGCCCCTTATCCATCTGGTAAACAGCCATTCTCTTTTATTTCCCTGGCTTTTTTTTAAAGCTTTTCAGTTTCGAACAGAGCTGAAATCCACAATTCCATGACAAGGACATCACCATTAATGATGATAGCAGGAATAATGACACTGCACTCGCCTCGTGCCTCCGCTGGCAGATTTCAACCCATTTCACAGTCACCTGCGAGCACCCATCTGAGGAGCCAAACACGGGGCTAATTTTAGGAGTAAAAACTTGTAGAGGGAAGCCGAGCTCTTCGTGCAGTCCCAAGACAAGCCTTTAGCAGGGTTATAAATAGGAGGCAGGGTTGCCAGCACCTTTTCTCCCGATAAATACAGGATGTCACATGTGTGTACACGCGGTGACATTTTCCCAAGCATCTCGCAATTAAACCCTTTCTCTGGCTTAGCGCTGGCTCAGTGTAATCACCGAGAGCTTTTCCAGGGCCAGTCTGGCATTTGCCAGCAGAGGGAACCTTCCCATTGCTGGCTGGGAGACGGAGGGACCCTTCAGAGCTTCTCTGCAGCAGCCAACATCGCTCAGCTTCACCCAGCTTTGGGATCACAGCACACACAGGGATCACTCATGACCCTCTCAGACACCCCAATGCATCTCGAGGGGGTGCAGAGTGTCTGCCCCACTGCAAATACTCCATTTTATGGGGTGTGCACTGGTGACAAACCCACCCCCACGCCCAAACCTCGCCGTCGCAAAAATCCATTTGCATCTCCCTGGGACACGTCCCTGCAGATCCCACCTACTGCTCAACAGTAACCAGTACCAAGACCCCCCCAGAAGCCCCCAAAATCAAATCCGGCCTCTCCCCTGGGTCAGGGGGAAGCTCACGCCCCACAGACAGGAGGGTCTCTGCCTGTTGGGGCAGAGGGAGCTGCTGCTCAACCCCAAATGGATGCATCTCCAAAGTAAATCCCACATCCATTATTCACGCTGCTCGCCCCAGGCTATAAAACATTCCTCCTGAAAAGTTTTCAAATAAAACAGAGCCTCTAACCAAATGACACACGGGGTTAAACTAGATCTATTTCCCAGCAAAAAACCCCATTAAATTATAACATATCTCTATTCCCCCCTGGATGACGGAGCTGGTGCTGCAGCTGGAGGCAGGGCCTGCGCTGGAGACACGCAGGATTTATAGCCACAAACCCTCCAACAGTTGTTCACAGCATCAGCTCCCTGCACATTAGAAACACTTCCCATTCCCATCTCCTGCCTGGATTGTACTTTGCAGTTATGAAGTTGTTTCCACTTTCTCCTCCCCCCGCTCCCTCCTTCCCTACTATAATATTTAGTCTGCAGCTCTGCTTATTTACATACTTAATTTCAGTTCTGTTTGCAAACACAAATTAGTTTTGTGCAATTACTTTGTGCATGGACATGGAGTTTATCCGCTTCAGCAGTTTAACAACACGGGAAGTGACTGCACAGGACCATATGGCTCCCGATATATAATCACAATATTACCTGCAGATTAGTTACATAAGGGCTGCCAGAGCAGCAGCGCAGGGCAAGGAGTTCAAAGGGAAAAAACGGGGGGAAAGGGGGAAACGGGGGAAGGGAAAGAGGGGGGGAAGGGAAAAGGGGAGGAGGAGAAGGGAAGAAGGGGGGAAAGGGAGAAGGGAGGGAAAGGGAAAGAGGGGGGAGAAGGG
>VZTA01023039.1:57475-95946 GCA_013398855.1 Mohoua ochrocephala | reverse complement strand
GGAGGGGGGGAGGAAAGAAACTATCAAAAAATAGGATTTTTGAAAGCACAGCTTTAATCTTTTCAGAAATGATGGGGATTTGGTAAAGCTGAGATGCTCACCAGGAATCCTGGAGGCACAGCCGGAACTGAACACGGGTGCCTTGCCCTGGCACAGAATCCCTACCTGTGCCAAAAGCATGAGGCGCTCCCAGCTCTCTGACCCCTTTCCCTGCTCTGGAAGGGCTGAGGGGCTTGGGGACGGACTGAGGAACGAGCCCCAGCGGATGCCTTTGCACTTCCCTACCACCTGATTTCCTCCTGGTAAAGTATCTCCCGCATCCTTTCATTTCTCACAGCTGTGGAGAAAAATAGGAGAAAAAACCCAAAGCTCAGCCAGTGCTCGTTTTTAAGCCCCTCGTGGTTTTGCTTGGCTTTGGGAATTGCAGAAGGTGCCTGGGCTGGATGTTCAGTGCAGTTTGTTTTCAGCCCATAGAAGCATTTACCGGGTGGATTTTTTTCCATTTCCACAGAGCCCTGCACACCAAGGCTGAAAGCTCTGCTAAGAGGAGCTGTCAGGGCACATTATCCAGAGGGGCTGACGCCTCTGCAGAAAGGAAAGTTGAAACTATGAGTGAGAACGAGGAGAGGTGACCGACAGACGAGATGTGCATTAGAAGGGAGAAGGACACGATCAGGAAGGACACAATCAAGAATTTTAAAATCCATTTGGTGCTTCGTTTTGGATGGACTGAGAGCTCCCAGGCTGCTGTTTTAGCAGGCAGGGCACCGAGCTTTTTACCTATCCTGCAGCCACCATCCAGTGGCATCCATTGCCCCTGAATTTGTCTTTCCAATGGGATTGCCAGTCTAAGGTTGTCCTGCAGCACAAGTCCTCCTAATTCTCCTCAGCATCGGGCACAGGCTGGCATGAATTCCTCTTGGAGATGCTCTGTGCCGATCCCTGATGAGCCTGAGGATCTCCGAACCCACCACTTACAGCTCCACGTTTCGGTCAAATTAATTGGAATTAATTGAAATGTGGTCCAAGTGGCAACGCGACAACATTTTGCAAAACTCCAAGCCAGGTTGGACGTGCCCTGGGCAACCTGATCTAGCAGCTGGATCCCTGCCCCTGGCAGGGGGTTGGAGCTAAGTGATCCACGAGGTCCCTTCCAACCCAAACCATTCTAGGATTCTGTGAAAATTCCCAGTGCACCCTGCTGACTCCATCAGCAGCTGGGCTCAGAAAAGCAGCAAAACAGAGCTGGTGCTGCACCTCGTGTTCTGTATGACAACACCCCCAGCTACCTGCCTTGGGGCCAAATTCCAACACCCCAAACAAGAATGTGGGGACACAAAAGTGGCCGCCCCAAAACAGGGTGATTGTCACAGCATGGACAGCCACTGCCACCCAGGCAGGGCACAGTGAGAAGTACCAAACAACCGCTTTTGGGGACGTTTGTTCCAAACCCCCATGGCTGAAAAACCAGCCTGTGGCTTTAAACAGATTTCAGAGGCCTTTTGCATTCGTTTTTTCAATTTTTACAAGCCTAATGTAATCACGGGGAGTCTCATTCCCTATGTTAAGTGCCCAATCCCTGCAGACTGAGTGAAGGCATGAGACTGAAGCAGCCAGGAGGGAGCACGGCAGCTCATCGGGGAAAAAAAGTTAGCAGAGCAGTTGGCTGGTGAAGGAGGAGGAGGAAGAGGGCAGCAGAGATGTCTCCAGGGCTCAGCTCAATCCTGCAAGTCACCGTGCCTTCCCCCCTGAGGCCCCTGTCACCCCTCAGCTCGTTTTACACCGGTGCAGGGATCAGCAGCAGTTGGAAGTTTGGGTTTTTAATGCCTGCAGCCTCAGCTTCCCCCCGGCACAATTCAGAGGAGCTCTGAAAAGCTTCTCAGAAGGCACCGAAGGGCTCCCTGACTGCACAATGCAGAAGAAGCAGGGAGAGGCTCGGGGCAGGTGAAAGAAGCTGGTTTGGGCACCAGAAGTTATGAGCATGGCAGGACTAAGCTCTGTCCTGGTTAATTAACTCCTGCAATCAATAGGGGGTGGTAGTTTAATGAGGGTACCCCAAAAAAAAGACAAACAAGGCAAAAATGCCAAGGCTGGTCAGTGAGCAAACCAATTGTTCTTGGCAAAGTTGTGGCTGCCCCATCCCTGGAAGTGTCCAAGGCCAGGTTGGACAGGGCTTGGAGCACCCTGGGATAGTGGAAGGTGTCCCTGCCCATGGCAGGGGGTGAGACTGAACCTCAAGGTCCCTTAAACAGGAACCATTCTGGGATTCTATGGAATACCACCCAAAGCAGCCATTCACCCTCTGCTTCTCCATCCACTCCTCCCTCCCTCATTCCCTCCTTCCATCCATCCATGCCGCAGGACTTCCCCAGAGGCAGCGAGAACTGGAAAATCTCTTTGACAAGAAGCAAGGAGGTATTATTGGCATTACCGAGTGGTCGGAATGACTGGGCCGTCTTTGCTCTAATCCATTTCTTTGCCTACTTTTAGAGCTTTTGATCTCTTCGACCTATTGGATACATATGGATCGCTACCGACCCGAGCAGGCACAGACCTCGGAGGGAAACCACACACCAGGATGAATTCCTACACCACGCTGCAAACGAGGGGGAAGACAAACAGCTCTGAGGAGCTTGATTTGGGGAGATAATAAATTAGAGCTCGCAGGCAAGGCAGTATTGAAACCTCAGGGTCTAAAGACCGTCAATGGTGATGATTCAACAAAGGAGTATTCATCTCCTCCGTGCTGGAGCTGGCTGAGCATCCCTCACAGTAAAATCCCCCAGACCTGAGCAGCAGGGACAGCATTACCCTGACAATGTAAACACATTAAGAAAGCAAAGAGTTACAAGCTCAGATGCCGAGTGGCGCAATCACGTCCAAGCTATTTAGCAAATAACGTGGAAAGAAGACATGATGGATAAAGACAAAATTAATGACTGAACTGGTGCTCAGTGATTATCAAGAAACTAGTGATGAGGACCTGATTACATTCACAATGGATAATAAAGGCTTGCCCCAATCAGTAATATATATACTCAGGGCTTCAAAAAGACTCATTTCCAACGCGGGGAAAATTATGGGAGAAATTGGCTGGAAGGAAAAATGTCAACAGAGAAATGTGGGCTCGTAACACAAAACTTATTAGAGAGCCAAAAAGTCAGGACTCCACAATCCAAAAAAGACAATTTTGGCTAAAAGCCCTATTCTTATTGCTAAAGCAGCAATCAAGCATAACACAAAAATAAAAGAGGAATAGACAGCAATCAATGTACATTAGGAGTTATGAAGTGCATTGATAAGGAGAGCTAAAAACACCACGGGAGAGGCGATTGCTGCCTGCCTGAAGCACGGAGGGGATTTAACAGCGCTACCCCCAGCCCAGCCCAAGGCAGCTGGGTTCTCACAGCTAAAAGGCATCAGCAGGAATAAATCACCTTCGAGGCTGCTGGAGACCCTCTGCAAATCCAACCACGCCGTTCTCCCCTCCGCAGCTCCGTTCCCAGCTGGGAATGGGCACGAGCACAGCTCCTGTCCCCGCTGCTGGTGTGACCACTGTGCAGAGCCACCGGAGCACCCACAAGCCCAGCGCCCTTGGCAGCAGGGACAGAGCCAGACCCCCCCATCAATGAATTCCCAACCAGCCCCAGCAGTCTGAACACAAATCCCCCCACTCTGACTCCTATTTGGACTCAGAACTCTTCCCTCAGTTATCAATTCAGCCTTTTCCTGTGCAAGGAGTGAATTTGTCACTAACCAGCACCAGGGTACAAATCATTTTGGCTGATGTCGATGCCATAGCGCTGATATTGGGAAAGGAGCGGCTTCCCAGGACATTTTGTCTCAGGAACCCCAGTCCCAGCTAAGTTTTAGCCCAGGTAATTACATCTCATCTCCCCGGATGCTCAAGCAGAGGAAAACACCCTCCTCCTACCCGTCCCTGAGCGGCTGAGCTGGAAAAGCTGCGCGCTGGCAAACAGATGTGCCAAGCCTGGATATTATCGTAACGTCTTTCAAACAATTTGTATCCCCAGAACGGTGGTAAAGAGATATTGTATGGCAAATAAATTAAAGCATTTGGCCATAAAGTCAATAACAGAGAGAGAGAGAGAGGAGTGCAGACACTGGAGGAGAGAGAGGTTTTAAATGAGATTAAAGAAAGATGGAAAGTCAACAGGAAAAGAAGGAACCCTAAGAAAAAAAAGCAGCAGCGAGGACGCGCTTTCCGGGATTTGTGGATATGGTTCGGACAAAAGGTCAGCCCGTTTGTGCCAGTCTCATGAAAAACTCTGAGATGAGAGGTTAAACCCTCACAAACACCTGAAGAAACAATAACGGCAGAAAATAGAAAACCGGGAGAGGTGAGGAGTGAGGGGAGCTGCTCCGGGCGCTCTCCTGCCTGGCTGAGCCACCCCACTCCCTGCTCCCACCTCTGCCAGAGCACGAGGCACAGGTAGATTGAGCACTCACACGACTGCTGCTGCTCCAGAGTCCCTGGGATGGCTTAAAAAACATTTTTATTAAGCCAGATGGAGAGAGGGGGAAGGGGAAGGGGAGGAGGGGAGGGAGATACATCTATGTGCCAGGTGCCAACAAGGGGGAAGGAAGAGAAAAAGAGAAATCAAGCGTGGAAAATAAGAGAAAACGTAGTCAGAGATATAAAGCCTGTCAAATTGGCTGCAAACAGTAACAAAAGCAAAGGAGAGATAGTTTTCTCTTTAACAAATGCTTTGATCAGCTGTAGTTGATATAATTACTATATAAAGCTACAGCAAGACAGAAATAAGACACATTTATCTTCACAGAGCAAAGAGAACCTTTCTGATCGCTTCCTTTCTTTCCCAAGCTGTCACAAGCAGATCCCAGGCTGGAAGGTCACACCGTTGAGATGTGGCCAGTCCCTTTCCGAGGGGCCATGGGACCTGAGCCTGGTCCCTTGGGCTTGGCTTTGCTCGTCTGAGCCCTGGGAGCCGGCACAGCTCCCGCAGGTCCTGCCAAGCAATGGCCCCGCACGATGGGCAGTGCCCCAGGCACGGAGCCAGGGAAAAGGGGAGGTCACAGCAATGGAGGAGGCCACTGATAGGGAGTTTTCCTCCCCGTGGTGAGGACCGGCTCGGGGGAAGGGTAGAAACATCCCAGGGGAAAAGCAGATGCCCATGGGAATGAGAGGCAGGGGAGGGCTCAGGGAGAGCAGCACCGTGCACACCCAATAACCAAAACCTGCCCTCACCATTCCCAGCTGGGTGCAGAGAGCAGGACAACAGCCAAGGAAATTTCCATTACCAACCCAGACACTCCACGTGCTGCTGCAGCCATTCCACAACACCTGCTTTGCCTCCTTCCTCCCGCGGCCCTGACCTTCACCACATCCTCTTGTCATCACAACAGCTGGCCAGGTGAGACTGCCAGAACCAAGAAACATTCCCCTGCCCCAGGAAGAGAGGGAGCTCATCCCAAGCGTTCCCATTTTCAGGTCACACCACGCCCAGAGGTCTGATTCTGTAGTTTCCAAACATCACATTTGAATTTCAACCACTCTTATTTATTTCAGTCTAGCGAGGTGACGTTAAAAATAAACACCACAACAAGCTATTTCTATGAAATATTTCCCTCTTGACAAACTGACATCGCTCACTAGAAATAAAATGTAGCCCAAAAACGCTGCCAAACCCCTCCGGTCACAACCACTGCCACGCACAGGGGGCTGTCCCCGCCTCAGTGACAGCCAGCTGAACATCTGTTTGTGCACAAAAAGCAGGGACAGCCCTGTAGGGCCACTGGGGGTTCGGTCTGGGACGTGAATCATCACGGAACCATAGGATAGTTTGGGCTGGGAGGGAGCAGAAGGGTTACGGGGCAGCGTTTGGTGGGAGCGGGGAAGGTGGGAGCAGGGATGGCGCGTGCCTGTGCATAACGCAGGGCGAGTGATGCAGCAGAACAGCGCGCCCAGGGGAGGCCAGCACAGCACAGGGCTCAGCAGGACGCACCGTGTCCTTTCACGGGACAGCCAAGACGTGTCCCTAAGGACAGCAGAGCACCGGGGGTGCTGCCCACACGGACGTCAGGGCCAAACCCCCGCGGAGCACACGCGTGTCCGTGCACCCGGGAAGGGGGAGCGGGGCTCCTCTCCCATATTCCGTGCAAACCCCTGATTTATTTAGACTGGAACAATTTGTCGTCGGCTGTAATTTTAACTACCTCCGTGCTGAGGAGCCAATCAGGGCTTGTGCTCATCGAGGCTTTTATGAGTTCCCATAAAAGCAGCAAAATGAAAACTCAGGGGCCCTTAAAATATACTCCGCGGGTTTGTGCAGTGCAATTGGAGGCTTTTATGACTCCTGTCAGGGCTTTTATGACCCTGTAAAACTGTGCAGCGGCCCAGCCTGCGATGAAAAGTGACCTCAGATGTCTTAAAAGCCTAAATGGTACTGTACATTTACAAGATCTGCCGGCTGAATCCAGGGAAGCCCTGGGGGACGTCACCCTGGCTCAGCTCTGCTGCCGGGGAGGACACGGGACGAGGGGCAGCACCAGAGCCCCATCATCTCCCTTAAAAACACAAACCCCATATTTTTCCTAAAATATAGAGGGAAAATAAGCAGTTTCCCTTCTGTCAGGACAGGGCACTGCCATGGGAGACGTTCTGCCAAGCCATGAGCTCCCTGGCTCCACATA
Organism: Mohoua ochrocephala; assembly: GCA_013398855.1. Lineage (NCBI taxonomy): Eukaryota > Metazoa > Chordata > Aves > Passeriformes > Acanthizidae > Mohoua > Mohoua ochrocephala. The sequence continues at coordinate 89,271 of VZTA01023039.1, read as the reverse complement.
ACGTGATCTGCAAGCAGCCGGGATGCAATCCTAGCGGAGCTCTGGAATAAGTGAGTTTGATGGCATCACACTCTCTCATTTCCCAACACAAACACCACTTGATTTAGCAGAAGCAGCAGGGTTTTGATTCCCCCCCTTAAATGAAGCCAAGACTGGAAGATTAGGGATGCGGCAGGGAGGCAGAAAGAAAACCCGTCAGGCAGGCAGTGACAAAGAAGCATTAATAAACTGCACGAGGTACCAAACGCCACGCAGAAACGGGGGAAAGAAAGGCAAAAGGATAATACGAGATCCAGGGATGTGGCCAGAGCTTGCAGGATGCTCGGGATTGGTGCTGGGAGCCAGGGCAGAAGCACATTGGGTCACTAAGCCACAGAATGACAGTAAATGATGCAAATAAAACCAGTAGCACATCGCAGAGGGCATTAGCAAAACACATGCCTGATCCCATAAAAAAATAAGCCATCTCCCCATGCTCTCCTGAGCAGGAAAATACGCCACAGTCTCTTAAAACAAGAAGAGTTGCTTCATGCATGAGAAAAATGTGAGTATATCAGCACAGGGAAACATCCAGTCTCCTCCAGGCCGCATCTAAATATCTGTTTTATCGAGCTGAGAAGGTGAGTGAGGAATCCCATCCCCGGCTGGGTCGCACATTCAGCCCCGTCCAACCTGGCCTTGGACACTTCCAGGGATGGGGCAGCCACGGCTGCTCTGGGCACCCTGTGCCAGGGCCTCCCCACCCTCACAGGGAAGAATTTGTTCCTATTTTCTCATCTAACCCTATTCTCTGTCAGTTGGAAGCCATTTCCCCTTGTCCTCTCCCTGCAGGCCTTTGTAAATAGTCTCCCTCTGTATCAGAGTCCCCTCTGGGTGATGGTGGGACAGCTGAATGAACCATTTTTCTCCCAAAACTCTCATTTTTTAATACAACCCAAGCTCATAAAGCAGCAGAAACCAGGTCCTGATTAATATCAACTATCCGACCAACCCAACTTCTGATGGGTATTTTACGCTGTCTCCGCCTCCCCCCATCCCTTCGGCAGCCTTACAGCTTCAGCACAAATTCCACGAAACAAGGGTCAAAACGAAAATGCCAACAGACCGGTAACATGCCAGACTTGCCAAAATTCTGCAATCGGTCTGGAAGTGTTCCTAAGCAACTTTGCACACCCAGCAAAACACAAATCCCACGGTAAAGCCGGTGTTGAGCGCGCAGGTTATTGGCAATTAACATTCAGGGCAAACACATGCAAAATCAGGGGAAAGTGAAGAAAGAGAAACTGCCTTTATTTTCCTTTCCATCTCCCCTCTTCCCCCTCCCCCTTTTTTTTTTTTTAGGAACAGAGCATGGATGTGGAAAATAGCCTATTGAGCCCACTTCCCCGCCTCAGAGGAGCTGCAAATGTGATCCTTTGCTAGCTCAGACAAAATCTGCCATGCTACATTAGGCTTGATAGCAAATTTGCTACTTGCAAGCTTTTATCAAAACTGTATATCTTAAAAATCTTAATAACACCGAGCTTTTGGTTGGCCTTCCCGGCTGCCTCCTTCCACCCCTCCGCATCCTCTTCCCGCCGGGCGCGCGGGGCTCTGCTCGGAACCAATTTCCAATTTGGAGCTCAGCATTTTCAGCCGCGAAAGGGAAAGCGGAGAGTGCTGGGGTGGGGGAAGAAATCAACCAGATCTCCACGGCTGGAATTTATTCTGGCGTGGAGGCACCCGAACGAGGCCGGAATGCTCCCTCCACCCCGCTCGTGACCTATTTCGAGGACTTACAAGTTCATTTCTGAATGAACAACCATCCACAGGCAGTGGAACAAATGTAACACGGCCTTCAAGGGCTCTCCAGCCACGTTCCCCGGCGGCTCGGAAGGTGCAAGGGCTGGCCGAAGATGGTTTTTTCCTCCCTGAAATTGCTGATATAGAAAAGTCTTTCTCCTCAGCCACTGTCTGCTGTCTAACAAAGGCTCTGCATATGCTGGAGCCCCAGTCTCATGGGGCTGCTGTAATAGCTGGGCTCTTTTACCCAGCCACCTCTTTTAATGAAATTTATAGAAATTTAATATCTCTGAGACCTCTTTCCTTCTGTCAAATTGGGTAGAAATTGGCCAGGAATTGGCCAAAGGGCTCAGAAACATCGCAGGGGTAGGAGTGGGCAAGGCAGACAGACAGGGACCGATGATTGCACAGGCTCCTCTGGAAGGATCCAAACTAAAAATCAATATCTTTTTCTTTTGTCTCTATGGGTTTGTATTTCTTTTTTGGTTTTGTTGTTAGGAGGGTGTTTTTTTACACAGCAACATGCCACATGGAATGCTTTCTATGGCGAATGCATGGCGGGAAGCTCTCAGCCAGCATCGCTGGGAGCTGCAGGACACCCTTTGGAAAGGGGATGCTGTGAATAGCTCCCCCCGCCCCCAACACTCAACACCTGGAGTTTTCCCCAAATCCCATTCCCACAACACCTAAACCCACAAGACAGGGGATGGAAAAGCAGAGGTTTTGTGCCTAAGAGAGGCACAGAGCCCCTGCACATTGATCCAGCTGGAGGATCAACTCCACAAACTGGAAAAAGACACTTTACCTCCCTAAATCTCTCCACAAAATACCAGTGGCCTCAGTGAACAAGATCATTCAGCCTCAAAATTGAGAGAAAATGAGAAAAACTTTGGTGGAGCTGTTTAAACCCCTGCTCCAGAGTCATCTCCAACTGCAGGCGCTCCATCTGGAGCCACATTGACCAGGTTTTTTGTTTCTGGAGTGAATTCTATCACCCAGCAACTGCCTGAGCCAGCTGGGAGCTGAGGGGTTTCCTTGAATTACATTAGAGGGATAATCTCCTCACCCTGGCTCGGGAAGCAGGGGGGTCTTAACTCCATTACTAAAGTCGACAGAGCAGATGGGCGCAAAGCTTTCTAGGAAAATGGATGCTCTGCAGAATTCCACGAGCTAAGCAGGGCAAACACGAAGGAAGACATCCGAGACTGCTGAAAGGCGGAGGACTCCGCTTAATTCCTAATGGAAGTTTGTTCAGGCTTTAGCAAAGGGCAAAGCCTTGCCCCCTGCAAGGGACAAGATGCTCTTGCCAAGTACAACAATATCTGGATTTTGTAGCTCGCCCAGTTCCAGCCGGCCAAATCCTCAAATAATACTTAAAGATATTCTCTGAGGCTGGTCTGGACATGGAGAGCTGCTGTTGGAGCTCTCCAACACTTCCTACCCGAGGGGCGATGGAGCTTTGGCAGGCTGGCCTGAAATTAAGCTTCCAAAAGGTGGCTAATGAGATTCCTTTCCTCTCCTTTCAGCCTCTTCGGAAATGCCTGATTTAGGGGGAGACCTCGTGGACTGGAGGATTTTTTTGGTTCTCCTTATAATTCTAAGGAGGGAAAAGGCACCGAGGATCTCTTTATTCTGTTACAGGGTTTATTTCAGGTATTCAAATGCCCAAGTCCGCCCACCCTGATGTTCTCCTCAGCACAGACACGCAGAGCTGCCAGTGTCTCCTTCCAGTGCTCAGATTGATAGCTGAGCATGAAGCTGTCGAGTCTCTCCCAGACAAGGCACCGAGAGGAGTATTTCTCCTGCGTTAACCATCTCACTCCTCCGCTTGACTGATTAGTTACTACGCAGGATCCTCTGGATTTCCATTAGGAAGGGAAAGTGATGACAGAAGCCTGTACTTCTGGTTAATTTTGCAATTTGTCACTTTTCTTATGAAGCAAACAAAGAAACCATCTGCAAACACTCGGCGCCCCTCTGGGAAAGGCAAAGGTAGCTCTACAGGAGGCAATTCCCAATTCCCACACTGAAAGGGATTCACCCCAAACTCCATTTCCTTGCTCCATCCCTCCTGGCTACTTCAGCATGGTTGTCACCCCACGCTGTTGGTTGTCACTCGGTGACTCTCAGCCCCGCTCTGCCCTCCACCCCCCAGCCACGCTCCGCACGCTGCATTCCCGACGAGGCCCCGGTCACAGCCACGCTCCTCCGGATGTGCCGATTCCCTCAAGCACAGTGACCAGATAAGACCTTTATCAGTCAATTCTATTCCACAACAGGAAGAACACGGGGTGAAATCCAAAGAGGTTGGAGTCAGACTTCATAAAAAGGGCTGATTACCCACTTCACGAACCGGAGCAGCAGCTCCCCGCGCCTCTCCGGATTCTCCGTGTCGGCGCAGAGAAGGGATGCTCAGTCCTGTTTCCTTCCCCCTCCGTCCCAGCCAAGAGACATCTCTATCAGAGCTGTGGAGGCTCCCCAAACCTGTTGCTCGCTGCCTGGAGATCCTCAGCACAAGGTGTGGAGCGAGGTGAAATACAGCATCTCTGTATTCCAACCGCTACCAGAACTCCAGCAGGGAAGGAAAATCCTTGAGGAGTTGAGATCCCCTCGAGCACCTCCCGTGGGAGCTATTTCCTTGCCTGGCTGCACCGCTGTGCACGTGTCACAGGGAGCTGAGGACGTGGTATGGCACAGGCCTGCATGTCAGCTCTGAGTCTGGCTTAGAAATGAATGGTTTCTGCTATTTCCCCGAGGAGAGAGGAGCGAGCCCTCCCCGCACACACACAAAATCAATAAGTCGTTGGGTCTCGGGGAACAGCTCTTTTAATTACAGCTCTCCCCTGAGCTGGGCGCGGGCTTTGCAGGTTGGCAGCGCGGTGGAAAACAGGGAAGGACAGTCCCTGGGGGTGTGCAGGGACCGTTGGTGATGCTGGAGGCAAAGGGGGGGAATTGACCATTTCTCCCAGTAGATTCCCAGTCCCGCCTTGGCACTGTCCCGATCCAGCCCGGCCTCACCTCACCCCGGTGTCAGACTCCAACCAGACAGACACACGCTGCTATTTATCATACAGGGACTTAATCCACAGAACCTTTTGCTGCTGGCTTTATCCATCGCATTTATCTGCTGATCTCTCCCATCTCATCTCGCATTCCGTGCAGCCTCCCCGGAGCTGCAGCTGGTTTGTGAGCAGCAGCATAAAGCCTGATTTAATACCTGGGAATGGGGAGCAGTGCCCTTTTCTAGGGAGCAGCAGCCGGGGCCATCCCTTTGCAAGGGGCATTGGGATGCTGCCAGTCCTCTCAGGGTTCTCCAAGCAAACAGGCCACTTGATCCCAAAAAACATTGCCAGGAAAAAGGTGAGACCTTCGCCCTAAACCTCCCCTGGATTCACCCAGCTCCCCCATCCCTCCTCCCTCTCGCCCGCTCCTTCTTTAACTCCGTTTCCAAGTGCTGAGTTACTATCAAGGAAGGTTTAATAGGATCCTGGATTTTAAAGCCACTGGCAACACAGTCTGGGCCTTTTATGGTTAGTAATGAATAAAAGAACTCAAATCACCTCTTTTTTTCCTCTCTTAACAGTCTCTGCCTACAAATTAAAGTCATTGTGCTTCTCGCTCTGTCTCACTCCTTTTGTCTTCCTCCAACACCATCCAAGCCCATGCAGCACTAGTCCAAGATGTGCCCTGCTCCCCTCCCCTCCTTTTATTTATTTTGCAATATTTACCCCTTCCAAATCCCCCCACTACGTGCTCTCAGTTCCATTCCATCTTTTTTTCTTCCTATCCTTTCCTCTCTTTTTTTTATTACCCCACATTATCACGGGAGCAATGACATTTTGGAACCCCACTGCAGAATGAAGCCCTTGACTCCTTTCCCTAGAGCTGGCAACCAGCCCTTCACGGTAGAAAAAGCCAAAATTGCTACTATCTTGTCACCAATTCTGGTTATTTTTAGCACTCTTTCCCTTAAAGCGCCAGCTCCCCGAATCATGTGATTACGACATGAATCTTATCTCCGATCTAAAAAAGTTTCATGCCCTCACAGCTGCCAGAGAAGTGCTGGGAAAGATGAGTCAGACTTTCAAAAACAGGCAAAAAGACTGGGCTTAACTGCATCTTGCTGAAACCGTAACTCAGGGGGCACCTAACCCCGCTTATTAAATGTTCCTAATTTTCAATGCAATGCTGGAGAGAATTAGCCATTCAAGCACTGCCGGGTGGCTTCAGAAGCCTCCCCGTTACCTCACTTAATTAAGACAGCACAGAAGATCTTCATATCCTTTGGGTGAAGCACTGGCTCTGTTGGACATTTTTTCATTAGCGTCACCATAAATAAGATTTCAAGCCTTGGCATTTACCACAGGAGCGGGATGAAGAAATCAACGTGAAGACAAAGCCTTTTGGTAACCACAAGTGGATTTCAAGGCAAACCCGACTCTCTTATCTTCGCATTTATCTTTATCCCATTGATACGGCGCTATCGATGGCCGGCAGCTATCTGATGGCACACTAACAGCTCTATTTGCAGCTCACGAGGCGATAGCCCCGCGCCCTCCCCCCTCACCAGCAGATTTCGTATGACAGGAACGTTACGCGACCTTTCCTTCCACTTTTTCACCCGGCCTGGATTCACTCCGCTTGCAGAAATGCCCAGCTAGCCCCAAAGAGCACCTGGCTAACCGGGAATTGTATCATTATCATACAGAAACCAAGAAAAAAGAAAAAAAAAAGACAAGAAGAGGAAAAAGATGAAGTTCCTGAGCTCCATCTTATCTCCCTCCCAGCTCCTGCCTCCCTGTCTCATATTTACCCTTCTCGCACGTGCTTACAATTTCCCCTTGTTCGGCACAGGGAGATGCACTGAATGACACAGGATATTTAAGTAAACATTTTACCGTCCTACTGTTATTTATTATTAATAACATACTGCTAACTCTGCCCTTGTAGGCACCTCTGGGAGGGAAATAGAGTCTGTAAGTGTCCATGGGCAGATCCCCCAGCCGCGCTCCCTCTCCCGTGCATTTAACGGGAGCACGTTCCTGTTTGTCTTCTCTGCTCTTCGTGTCTTTCTCCATCTTTTTTTCCATGGAGGATATAAGCTGGATAAATGCTTCCCTCACCCCCACACAAAAGAAAACTCAATCTCCTCGCACAAGCCCCAAAATATATTTTCCCACCTTGTGACTGAACTTGAACCTCCTCCACTTCATGCGCCTTCCAAAATAACCCCGAGTCAAGCAGTTCAAATTAAAGCGACAAGAGCTGAGTGTTTGGCCCCCCTCATTTCAAATGACACACTCGAAAATAAAGAGCCATTTTTGGCTTATTTTTCCATGCTTTCCCTTTACCCCGGACAACTTGAGAGCTCTTGTATGAATGGGGAAATGATTTCAGATGGCTAAAAAGGCATTATTATTTCTACAGGAAAAATGCATGCGGAATTTGGTCCGGCTGCCACGGGAAAAGAGATCCCATGTCCGACTGACGGTAAAGGCAGATCCACGTAGGATATAAACACTTCAGGGAAATCAGGGAAGCACATGGGCTTCCTCCAAGCTCCATCTGGCTCATGGGGACATCACCACCAAGGCCACCGTGGCAGCTCTCGGTGCAGGGGACACTTCGGGCCCCTCTTTTGGGACCAAAACCTTTCCACACAAAGTCTCCAGGATTTTGGATCTGGGCTCCACAAAGATTCACCTTCCAGCATAAGAATTTGTTGAAAGCAGAATATGGTTGTACACAAGGACAGCTGATGCCTGACATTTATCTTCATGACTGAAGACTGCAGACCACAGAACATGAGAGGCAGAGTTAGTTATCTTCTCCTTAGCCATGACTGACAGTAAATGTCAGCAAAGATTAGTTATTCTGTATCATATCCATGCCACGCATGTTTTTAATTCTCCTACTGCTCCAGTACTGTTTCCACTTCCAGTTGTAATAAATCAAATGTACTTGCTCTGCGTGAAGAAGAGTTTCTGCAGTTGGAGAAGACCTGCTGGTCACCCACCACACCCACTTCACGTGTCCTCAGCCCAGACAGAGTTCCCTGCTCAGTATCTCTGATCACAATGGCTTCATTTTGGTAAAAATTGTAATTACATCCATTTGCTACTTGTGCATCGCCTTCCGTCGTGACGGATCCAGCAACACAAGGTAATAAATGAGTTGCTTCACTCAGCGGTGAAATGCAGCCACATCTGGGGTGAAAGTCTCAGAGTTTAACAACCTGATGCCACCTGAGTGGCCGTTCTGGACAGGCATGGAAAGCCGCTAAGGAAGAATTTGGAAAGAAACAATGGTGAAGTCTGGAAGACACGAAAAGCACTGCCTTTGCCAGCAGAAATAAACCCCAGCTCTCCGGAACACAGTCAGCATTCCAGCACTGTGGGTTCAGCTCGTTGCAGTGGGGTGACCTGGCACGAGGACAACAAACCCGCCGTGCTCTGGGGAGAACACACGTTCATGTCCAGTTTAAATCCCAGCTCTGTGACTGAGCTCATGACAGCTTCGGAGAGAGCCAGCTCTGCCGTGGCAGCAGGGCTGGAAAGCAGCCTGCCCCAAACCCCCTGGGCATCGGAGTGAACCTTTCCTCATGCCCAGGCCACCCTTAGACCCACACGGCACAGAAGGGCTGGAAGGATTCCATCCCACCTACTCATCCGTAGCCGAGCCCTTCGTCACTGTGCATCGCATCGCTAAAGGTGCTGGATCGACCATCCTGGGACATCGAGTCCCATCTCTACTCAAGGTACAACGAACACAAGTGACACCACATCTTGACCTTTTGCACCCTGCTGCCTGATCTCCTCTTTGTATCACCCCACCTTGCGTGGGCTTTGCTGTTCTCCTTTGGGGGTCCGCCCCAAGCAGCCCTTCATTGCACCCAGCCAACGATTCCCACCCAAACCCAACTCCGACTTTATTCTGAGGTGGTTTTCATCTGTTCTTCACTTCATCCCCTGATTCGGTGCTGGGGTTTGTTGCCAGTCCTGCAAGCTGGAGGAGAAGCCAGCAACATCTCCAGAGGGCACCAGGTCCCTTCTTAATGGCTTTCATGTCTTCCTGTACCTTTAAATAATTGAAATCTCTTTGTTGCTAAGTACATCCAAGCAAGAGGGCACTAAAAGTTTTAAACCTCTCTGGGGACACCGGGGCCAGGAAATCTACACAAGTCACAAGATGTCCTGCCACCACAGTACCTTGTCTCCTGAAACGAGACAGACTGCGCTGCTCCTCGGAGCCACTCCCGCAGTGGTTGCTCTCTCAGGGTGCTTGTCGCTACTACGGGAAAGGTGTCCTCCTTGATTCCTAACAGCGTTTTCAAATCTGGTTTAAAAAAATCATTTCAGCGTAGAGCATGATGCCTACGAAGTGCTCCTCCAGAGAGAAGTGGCAGCAAGGTGACACGAGGTTCCTGTCAGCCCTACGAAAGCTCAGCACGTAGCTACACGGACGCGGCTGGCCCTCGTAGCAACTAGGTTACGTTCCTAAAGCGCGAGGAGCATGGAGAGATGAGCCAGATCTTTCTGCTCCATGAATTCCCCAAGGGAAAGAACACCTAAAAGGCCTTTTTTCTTCACATTAGAGGAAGGCAACTCTACAACTGCAAAGGGTCGGGACTTTGCAAGCAGGAGTAAGCCACAGGTCAGCTCGCCAATGGGGCAGCTCTGGGTGCTGCTGTAGCTGCTCGCCATCAGCCCACCCTGAGCTGCTCAGCAGCAGGAGGCCAGCAAGGCATCAGTCAGAAATCAGATCTAACAGCTCGCCCTCAAAGTCTGCATGTCTTCAGAGATGTGCCTAATTAAATAATCTTTTCATTTCATTTGAAGACAGCAGAGCGCTCTTAAAGACCCTGACGGCTTGCTGATGATCCCGAGGTGGTGGGCACGCAGTCCCTGGGTCAGAGAAGGAGAGGATCAACACCAGACAGGTGCCTGGGCACACCAGGAACTCGGAGGAATGACCCCAGACAACTGCCCCGCGCTTCAATCACCAGTTGCCACTTCCGATAACTAAATCCCTGTGCATCACTCCTGATGTAAATAACCATCCATTTATAACTCCTTGTAATTACCTGCCTATTTCTGCGGCCCGCCTTCACAAGGTAGTCTCTCTGCAATTATAGTTAATTGCCTTGATTGCTACTGCATATTTCAAGAAAGTTCAGAGAAAAATGTACGAGACAGGGTAGTTTAACAAAGAGCCATATGGGGACCAGAACAGAAAGAGTTAACATTCGAAGCTTCTGATTTATTTCTCATTCTTGTCAAAGTAAACCCTGAGGATGTGAAAGCCCTTCCAGAACCACCAACACAGGTCTTGATCATTTGTGTAATAACTTGTGAAACTTTCTTTGAACACAAGTCCCGAGCAGCAGGTGGAGCGGCCCCTGGCAGCCCTCTGCAGGTGTTCTCAGCATCACAGGGATGATGCAGGTTTATGTTCCATTACCTGCAGGAACTGCAAATACCCTTTAACCCATAATCGTGGGGCTCATCTGTGCCCAGGCTCTAAATTTACCAGGGCTCTGAGCTCCATCATTCAGCAAATCAAGCGAACCCCAGGACAACCCCTCCCCATGCCAGAATGTTCCCCCTGCTCTGCCATGGGACTTGAGCCCAGGCTTCCACACAGGACCAAATGTCAACCACGAGCCATCGGTGTCCTCGTTTGCCCTCTGCTCATTCTCTGCTATCCCGACCTTCCCGCGCCTCCCAGATCCTGGCCGGTGCCCCGTGCCCGGCTCCCGGAGCTGCGCCCAGGGTGTTACAATCCTCAGCCAACGGGAAGGTCAAGCAGAGCAAAAGCTCCTACCGAGCCACAAATCCTCTGCTCACCTTCCTTCTGAAGGGACATCAATTACTCGGGGCTGTCAGGATGATAAGGCAGCCCGGCCTCCACAATAAGGAGGATATTCCGGCTAATAACTTCCCATTAAGCTCCTCAGAGCTGGATGTTTTCCATGCTTTTCTGCAGGGCTGCTGCCAGGGCTTGTTTGCTCTCCTTACCCAGCTAACTCTTGAAGGGATATGGCTTGAGGCACTGTTGTAAAATGAGCTCTCTACCACCAGTGCGGCTGGAAATCCCTGGCAGAGCTGGACAGAGAAACCACAACCTCCGAATTTTTGCTCTGATCCCAGCTTAGCCTTTCACTTCCAAAGGAAGATGACAACATTTAACACAGAAGATTTAAAAACAAAATACAAAAAAAAAAATAGAAGTGCAAGAAATCGCTTATCCATCACTTCTGACCAGTTTATTGCCTGCAAGCACATTCCCAGCACGCTGAAGGGATACCAGGAGAGGATGGCTGGGATGTTTAATTTCACTTTTTCTCCCCTGGATGCTCATTAACCTTCAAATGTCCTTCCCCGCCAACTGAGAGGTGAATCCAGAGGTGAATCTCAAGTTCGGGGTTAGTTTATGATGCTGAGCTGAAGATTCACACTTGCATTCCTTCACTTTTTCAACACATCCTGCACCTCCTCCTCATCCTTCCCAGCAGCTTGTCCTTCCAGGGCCAACAATCACATCACCACACGCACCAGGGTGAGAATGGACCCTTCCTTCCCTTCCTACTCCCAGGTGGGAATTACATCAGGGATGCTCAGGGAACTACCCCAAAGCACTCCTTGTCCTGCATTTCTCAAGAGTGCAGAACTGGGCTGGACTTGTGGGGGTTACCTTCACCTCAGGAAATTTGCTTGAGGAAAAAGAAATCTCTGTTCCATTAATGCTTCATAAAAATTTTACAAGGTTTCAGCTAAAGGAAGGAAAACAAACAGAGATGGTGTCGGCGCCCAGGCACTCTTGAAATCAAACATTCTTTCTCTAATGCATTTTTTTCAAATAGTACCAATCAGGAAAGCAATCAAGCACGAAGCCCACAGCTCCCAGTGCTTCCGTTCCCAGCATCTGAATTTTTCCCAGCTCGGGACATTCACTCCCAGTGCTCCCACACAACCGCATATCCCACCAAGTCTCTGGAGCAGCTGGTGTGATGAACACCAAAAACCGCCCAGAAAGCCAGGGACACCACATCCTGACAGGATCCCGATTTTGATGGAATTCATTAACTTCACTGCACCAGCATCCAGAACCGGGATGGGATCGATGTGCACGGGCACTGTGAGCAACTTCCACCCACATGGGGATGGGTGAGGGAGGAAGCTCCTGTCTTTCCCTAATAAAGCAGGAAGCTTTCCATCCACCACAGCATTAACAACTCCTTCATTAAAATCCAGAGGCTAGGCTGTTTTTCCAGCAGGGAATGGTGCAGCACAGCCAGGATAGTAACGAGAGGTTTGCCATTAAATCAGCAGCCGAGGTCTGGTCCAGGCAGAGACATTTGGAAAGCGGGTACCTGAGTCAGCTCGAGACCTGTCTAATCAGTCTGGGAAAATGTCAAAGGTATTTCTGCAGTGTTCACTGGCCAAAAAGACCCAATAATCTCTTTTTCCCCCTCGCTCCTTTGTTTTTCTGAGAGCTTCCCTTTCGCTGCAGAAACATTCTGCTGTAAACATACATGGCTCCCAAAAATCAGGCTTCTTCATAAACTGTATATTAAAAACCAACCCCCCAAAGAAAACCCTGCAACTGAATACAAAACACAGTTATTGCAGAGCTGCACGGTGACAGCGATGAGGAACAAACCCACCCAAAGTAAGGGGGGAAAGAAGTAAATAAGGAAAATACCAAGGAAAAAAAATTCTGCTGAGAACTCAGGAGACATTAATTGTCTAAGATCAAATGTGTACGGATCAAATATACATAAGGCTCATAAATCTACATCACATTGACAGATACAGTGCTAAATATATATTGGTTATTTTGCAAAACTTGAAATTAAAAACTCTATTTTCATCCATAGATGGCTTTTGCTCTCTTCGCCTGCCACAGGTTCTGAGAAAGGAAAACTTTTTTTTCCCTGAACAGCTGCACAGAGATTTGGGATAATTCCCAGGATGCAGCCACAGCAGGTGATGAAGCCACCAACGTCTCACCTCTGCAGCAAGATCCTGGCTCTTGCTGCCTCAAGCCCCTCAGCTCTCACCTCCAGCCTCTGTTGAACAAATGTTTATTCCAAGGAGAGGAATGAAACCCTTCAGACTGGAGCTGCCTTCGGAGGAGGAGAATCCCATTTCCCAGAGCCTGCTAACACCCCAAGAACCCACACTGCACCCCACTATTCACAGCCTGGTTGTGCTGCACTCCCAAGGGAGCCGAAAGCATCAGAGCTGCCAAATAAAGCCAGGGGAGATGGTTTCTCCCACCCATCTCCCCTCTGGAAATTTCACAGAGCTCGCTGTGGATGTCTAAGCTGGTTAAATACATGAGGGGCTCCCAGAACACACTGGGGATAAGTCAGATTAGGGGAGCTGCACTTCCACCTCGCATTTCTCAAACCCCTCTGCCTTCCCCAGGCTGCAGCCAGAGCTGCTGAGCATTAGCAAGGTGCAATAGGAGAGAAACCCACAAGCCTAAGAGAAAAGAAAAGGAAAAAAAGCAATAAAGGCTTTGCTGCCTCCATGGCTGGCTCTGGAGAGGCCGGGAGGCTGGTTAATGGATGTCAGTTCTGTTTCCATTGAAGAAAAGAAAAATCAATGAAGCCTCTTAGGCAGGCAGGGCACAGCCACGGCCCTCGTGCTGCTTTGCCTTCTCCTCGCCCACCACCCCAGCCACAAACGGAGCTTGGATCCACGTTATCCAGCCCGGGAGGCAGAGCCAAGCAGCCCTACGGGCTCCCGCAGAGGCAGGAGAAACAGGAACATCCGTAACCTAACCCTCCACGCTGCTTCTTTACCTGCAGATGTTCACTCCCATGGATTTCTGCAGCGACAGCTGTGCCGGGTGGGGGAAGATCCTCAGCTCAAACTGCCACGTTGGCAGAGGCCCCACTGCAGATGCAATTATAAAGCTGAAATTCTCTTTCCAACTACTTTTGGGGTTGGGTTTTTTTATTGTACTCCTGTGGTTTTTGCCACACTGACACGAGCAGCGCTTTGCTGGCAGAAGGGACCCGCTCTGGGTGGTCTCCGTAGAGCTGGAGTCGGATTTTTCCCTTTACTGCCTCTGTTTCAGCCTCTCATGCAGAAAAGATGCAGCTCAGACATTTCGTTAGCACTAAAAAGAATACTAATGAACTCGCAGGTTGCTGGGTGAGGCACCTAATGACAAGCCACATGCAGAATTGCTTAGCTGAGTCTCCTGGAAGTTACAGGGATGAGATTTAAACGGACTCAGGATGCAAAAAAAATCACAAAAAACCACCATTTCTTCCCCTATTTCTGCTTAGTGCAGTACCAGGTGTTTTCCTGCTGTTCAACACCCTCAGGAGGCTCTAATACACCTGATCAATGTTAGATATTTCCTATTCTGATCCCACGGCTTCCTCTAAATGCTGGGGTTGGGATTTATCACCTCACCAGCCGAGTTTAGCCATTTGGACCCCGTTTCATAGCAAACGGAGAGAAAGAGGCACTGCTAGGACACAATCTGTCTGACCTATTTTAGACACCTGCCTCAGACTGGGATGAATTGCACCCTAAAAAGGCCCATTGCTCCCCAGCCACTGCAAAGGGGGCTGGACAAACACGCTCAGACACAGCCATCCATCAGCTCGGACACCTGCGGTTACAGGAGCGGGTACCCCAGATCGCTCCTGCTTTTCTGGGCTCCTATGGAAATGCTCATGGATCAAGAGGCACCCAGCTTTTGACAGAAGTTTTGCCAGTTCCTGTGCTTCTTCTCTCTTCCCCCTCAGCCCATGTCCTCCTGCAGTCAACGAGAGACAGAACTCTGGGAGATGGGCTGGTCCCCCTCTCTTCCCAAGACCTGCTTAGATCGGACACCTGATTTCTGGATGCCAAAATTTCCAGATGGATCTAGCTGGGAACACAGAATCACGACACCCATGACAGAATCAAAGCATCCTGGTTTAAGACACGCTCCTGGATGAAGCAGTCTCCGACGGGAGCACATTGCTCTCCCAAAGTTTATGTCTTACTCAGGCTGAGAGAGCTCTCCCAGCCCTTGATGGAGGAGCTCTTCAGCAAACAGCTGCCTGAAAATACAGCTGCAGCATCCTGGGGTAAGGATCAGTGCCTTGGAAAAGCATGGACGGGGCTCATTTTGGACAGGAAGCCAAGCGTTACCAGAAATAAAGCACCGCACCCCACCCAAGGCAAAGCCCATCTCCACCGAGGAGCTTTCTACAGTACCAAAAAATACACTCGAATCTCATATCTCTTGTGCTGGGGGAAGGTTGGATATGGATCCCATTTTCCAAGCCGCCTTCTCTCCAAATAACATACCCTGATACATTTTTAGCCTTGAGTCCTACTGGGATGAGCTTATTCAATCGTGCTTTTCACCTGCACACCTCTGTCTAGCAATCTTCCCCAATAATTCGTGAAGCCTTTGGCCAATTTTAACTAAATTTGACAGAGGAACAGATGGCTCAAAGACATTAAGTACCTGCAAGTCTAGTGCAGATAGGCAGCCAGGTACAGGAGAGGGACGCTGCGAGTGCTCCACGGAGGAAAAGGCCACAGGAAAATGAGATTCATCCTCATCTGAACCTCGGAGAATCCACTCAGCGCAAAGCCTTTCCAAACGTCCTCACCGCAGGCAGCAAATCATTGACTCCTACTTGGACTAAAATGAAGTAAACTTATAAGAACCCCGGCTTTATCGGCCTCCGTGCCAGTCAGAGGATGGATTTTGCATATGAAATCAGAGCCTGTGTGACAACTCAGACAAAGGAGGAAAACCAACAGGGAAGGAAAGTCAAGTTGCTGCTGGCACCAAGGAACTGCAGGAAATCTTGCATCGAACCTTCCCACATCTATCCAGGGGCCTTGGATGCTGCGTGAGGGGTGAGGGGATGCCTGACCCAGCAAATTTTGGGTGGTTCCTGCACCAATTTTTGCTTGGCTCCATTCAAGACATTTCGTGCATCAAGGGAGGGCACAAAACACACGATCTCAGCGGCCCCGGGCTCGCCTGGCACGCCAGACGCCAGTAATAGAGCCGCTCATCTATTTCCCATCAATGTATCTTCTTAATGAAGGAAGATGGCTTTTTAATAAATAAAAGCTTTCACCAAAAATAGCTGCACGGTCATCTATAATCCCCTGAAAACTTATAAAGGTCTAAAGTTGAGACACGAAGCACAGAGCAAGAGTTAGTGGGGGGTAGTGAGGAAATAGGGCGGCCACTCCCAAGCCTTTACAGCCAGAAAGAAATGCAGCACACCTTTTCTGCGCACACCTGCACACACCTCACCCTCCCAGCACCAGAGCAGCGCCAACAGCATTTTGCAAACTAATATTCCCAAACTCCCAGAGCTTAGGCAAGTACTTTTGTTTCTATTTCAGTGCAGGGGGGGAAAGCGGCAAAGAGCAGCAGAATGACTTCTTCGGGAAGGGCGAGCTGGTGGCACAGCGACAGAAGAGGAGGCAGCAGCCCCCCTCCCCCACCCCCCGAGCCAAAACCAGGGAGGGATTAGGCACCGAGCCACGTGGCCACCTCCCCTTTCGTGTCTATCAGCACCATCTCCCCTCTCCTCCAAGTAAAGCAGATTTGTCCACAAAATCAGCTCCGGGTGGCGCAGCCTCGCCCAGCAGGTACAGATGGACTCGCTGATCAAGATGAATCATTTGGCACGTTCCGGTGACCCGGGCGCAACCGCAGAACGGGCTCTTTGCTCAGGGCCCTCTCCAGGGCCGGGGCGTCGGGGACAGAAACGAGAGGAGCCTCCAAAACAGGCAGGGCCCCCACATCTGGCCTTTCCAGCTCATCTCCCCCCTCCCCACCAAAGTCTGGCTTGTTTGCCTCACCGAAGCCCCCTCCCCGCTCTCAGACAAGGTTAATAGGGTAGAGAGAGAGCATCTGTTTATGAGAAGGTTATCAAGTGAAAGGCAGTAACGCAGCCTCCAAACCAGCTTTTCATAGCCTCTTACTTATTATTTAATTTGGCTCCAGTACGTGAAATTAGGCTAATGGCTGTTAAGTGGTTAAGGCACGCACATTGTCCATCTGCCGAGAAGGCTCCAGGCCGTTGTTCTGTTTCAAAGGCTAAGGAGGAAAAATAATATGAGAGTTGCATGCTGTTAGTTTGAGAGCTCATAAATGCATTTTTTCTCCTCTTTCCCTCGCTTTTATATTTCTTTTATCTCCAGTGCTTTGCCTGTTGCAGCATTATGAACTTCTGGAAAGCGAGTTACTGGCTTTATAATTTTTTTTTGTCAGTGCTCTCGTGCCTTTTTTTGCCTTTATTTTTTTTTTCCTAAGCGAAGGGAAGGGTGAGCCAGCCCGTTCCAGCAATGCCACAGCCACCAGCTGTTGCAGCCTTCCCATTCAGCCGAGCTCAGTGCAGCATCCCCCATTTGAGAGAGGAGAATTAAGCACAAAGCCCTGAGCTTTTGTCTCTTCTCCTTGACACCAGGACTGGCAGCTTCTCTCCCACCAACACAACATCAGCTCTGCAGTTTTCCATACGCACGATCCGGAGTGCTCAGCCCCTCCCCACCTGTGCTCCTTGCTGCATTTAATGAGCAGTTCCACACACAGCACGGAAGACGTGCGGTGTCCTACACATTTTAAACCTTAAATGATGCAAGCTCAGGCTGGAGCCCCCTCTTCTCTTGAGTTTTGCACGTAACCAGCGCCCACGCAGATTCTCGGGTGTCTCGTACAAGAGTTGGGCTCGTTCTGTCATTACTTCAGAGGAATAATGAGGTCTCTCGAGCTCTACTGTTTTCATGGGAGTTGGAGGGATGTAACCTGGCTATAAAACCTGACCAAAACCAGGCAGTTAATTCACAAAAGCCAGCAGGAATGGTGAAGGGGAAAAGGGATACCTGAACCTCCTTCCATGAATCCACAAAGAAGGCGTGAATGACTTCTGGGCAGATGAGCTGCAGACATAGTGAGGCTAAACCACATGGAAAACCTGGCCAAAAATCCTTGGGATCACAGAATGGCTTGGGTTGGAAGTTTAAAGGTCATCCAGTCCAACCCCCTGCCATGGGCAGAGACACCTCCCACTATCCCAGGTTATTCCAAGCCCCATCCAACCTGGCCTGGAACACATCCAGGGATGAGGCAGCCACAGCCTCTCTGGGCAGCCTGTGCCAGGGCCTCACCGCCCTCACAGGAAAGAATTCCTTCCCAATATCCCATCTAACCCTGCCCTCTGGCAGTGGGAAGCCATTTCCCTTTGTTCCATCAGGCAAGGGAAACCGCTTTACCTGACAGCAGCCCTGGGAAGGAGCGGGCTCCGAGGAGGGGAACTGCAGGCAGGAAAGGAGAGGGAAGGGAAGGGAAGGAACCCTCCAGCCACTGCAAAAAAAATAAGAGCCCAAAGCCGTCTCTGTCCCCTGCGCAGGAGCTGAGCCGTCTCTGAGCGAGGAGGGTTATTTATGGGGACACAAGGAAGGAGAAGGCAGCTGATGAGCAGATCTCATTTCCCTCCATTACTGCAACAAACCCACTTGAAATCCAACTTTATTTCTTCCTTTCCAAGCCAGGAGAAAAACCAAATAACTGAATGCCACAAACAAAGTCAGCCTTCCATCCTTGTTATCCCCTGATTTTGCCAGAGGTTAGCAGGGTGGTTTCAGACTCGCAGCAGGAGAAAAAAGCAGCAGTTGGCTGCACCAGGAGAAAAGATTGGAGCATTTACCAACAGGCTTGTCCCCTCACCTCTCCCAAAAGGAGCCCCCAGTGCTGCTTTTCCAAGGAAACACTTTTCCAGAGTAGAGCCGTGGCATCCAGGCTTGCCATCTGCTCCATCTCCCCTGGCTTTATCCCTGTGTCCTGCCTCTCTCACCAGGTATCTGCACGAATTACTCCTCCTCACTTGTACCTTTGTTCATGAGGTATATAAATATATAGTTATATATTTTGAAAAATCTTTATATGTTTTAATTTTTTTGCATATAAATACATGTATTTATTTATATATATAGATTATCTTTAAGGCCCCTTCCAGCCTGAGCATTTCAGTGATTCCATGATGAACACACACGAATTTGGTCTCTGCGTGTGCCGATGGTTGACACGTGCAGAACCAATTGTGCTCAGGGGGTGCTTTGTTATGACACTCAACCCCTAAATTCCCAGCCCTATACTCATTTTGACACTGCTCTCCTGCTGAACCTGACCCAAAACGCACCATCCAGACTGTGTTTTTTGGGGAAAGATACGAGGAAAACAGGAAATTAAGCTGCTGGTGCTGCCTGACGGGAGGATGAAGCGGCTGTGCTGGAATAACCACCAAAGCGAGATGCTCAGCCCATGTCCTGCAGCTCTGCACCTGCTTGTGCTGACAAATGACTGCCCGGCCTGCAAAGCTGTCTGGGATTATGGAAGGGAACGGGATTCACAGAAACCTGCCCAGATTTGGTCGACCAGTGCGGGAAAGTCGCGCTGGTGCAGCAATTTCCATGGGGGGGGGGAGCGAGCTCGTGCAATATTTTTATTTGACACTGGCAGAAGCCCTGCTCCGACACATTTCTCCCTGCTCTGCTGCCAACGCTGCTTAATTCCCGTGGCAGGCTGGCGGGAGCGGTGAAGCGATCCTAGCAGAAGTCTGACACCATGAGAGTTCTGTGTGAATAGCATATCCTGCAAATCTGCAGGATAGAGAACATCTGAAAACCAGGTTAAGGGATAAATACTGACAAGCCCTGACTGGAGAGAAGAGTGTTCATTCAAACACCTGCATGAACTGGAGGATTGTTACGGTTTTCCCTCTAAACGCTGCTGAACCAGGTGATGGAGCCACATGGAAAACCAGGAGGAGGAGGAGGCAATTCAGACCCTCCAACCTGCCCCCACATGGAGCGTGGGGGGCTCCCATCTGAAACGGGGGGAAGCTGTCAGGGCAGGGTTTGCAGGAAGCATCCTTCAAGGAGTCCTTCCTGTTACCACGCTGCCAGGGAGCTTATGCAAGGAAGGGAAGGATTACAGCACTTTGCTTCTGATCATCCCCGTTTTGAAGGGGTTTTTTGGCCCTAGTCGCCAGCAATTTTGGCAAGAGGTTTCCCAAGCACTGAGCTGGCAGTCGTCGGGAAGAGGGTGGCTTTATCCAAGACATAAAAATCCAGGGAGATGGCTTTGAACTAAAGCTGATGCAGGAGAAAGACAAAAAGGAAATATCCTTGTGGGCACAGCAGCTGCTTCAGAGACAGCAGGGAAAATTTGTGGAGAGGAGGATGAGCTCAGAGAAGAGTTTTTCCCAGACTGTAGGATCGCAGTGTGGAAGGAGGAGACCTGAGGAGCACAGACTCCATCTTTTTCCTCTGACTCCTTTAAGAAAGGGAAGCTTTGACCCCCTCCTCCCGTCTCAGGGGAACAGGGAAGGAGGACACGCTGCTCACAGCCTGCAGCCTCGCTGGTGGGACGGGAAATTGCTCTGCTCCTGCTGGGATCTGCAGCCCTGGCCGCTATAGGGAGTGATGGATGAAAGGGAGGGAGAGGAGGAGGAAGCTGTGTCTTAAGGCTCTGCAGCAGCAAATGGCCTCAGCGATTAGAACTGAGTGGGCAGCTGTGTATCACTCTGGATTTTCTGCCTGTTTCATCACTAGCAGTGACTCAGGAATATTCTTCATCGCCCTCAAGCGAGGATATGATCATTTTCTGCCACTTGAGATGAAGCTAATTTTACAGCAGCTTAGAGGGAGAGAGATGTCATGTGCTGATTTCTGTGCTGTCTGCATCACCCAGCACTGCAGCACGGCCAGGCCATAGGTGCTGACTGCTGGAAGTTAAACCACCCAGCACCAGGACAGAAAATCCAGGGAAAGGGTGTTTGGAGCTGCAGGTCCCAGAAAGATGAGAGGAGAAAAGCAGCAAAGAATCAAGAGTTCCCAGCAAGGAGAAGCATAACAGCATCCCTGCTCCAGGCAGGTTCATGGAATCCCAGCGTGGTTGGGGATGGAAGGGACCCTAAAGATCACCTTGTTCCACCCCCTGCCATGGGCAGGGACACCTTCCACTAGCCCAGGTTGCTCCAAGTCCCGTCCAGCCTGGCCTGGAACACACCCAGGGATGAGGCAGCCACAGCCTCTCTGGGCACCCTGTGCCAGTCCTGTTCATTAGGAGGAGAAGCATCCAGACTGCCTGAAGGTATGGAATCTGCTCCTGATCGGACAAGTGTGCTGAGCAAGACCGAAGGGCAGAGGGCAGATCTCGAAGGGCTGATCTCACCACTCAAATCCAACCAGTCCCAGGGACTCCAAATTTACCAAAACCAAATCCCGACGAGCGAGGAGCCCGCTTTTCATAGAAGCACAGAATGGTTTGGGTTGGAAGCACCCTTAAAGCTCGTCTCATTCCACCTCCCTGCCATGGGCAGGGACACCTTCCACTAGACCAGGTTGCTCAGAGTGAAAAGCGCTCGCGATGCCTGTGCCAAATCGCTCCCTTGGCACATCGAACCCTGGGTCTGGCTGAGCTCCCCCTCTCATCCTATCTGTGCTTCCCACGGAGCCAGGATGAGATGGCAGCGGAACCAGTGCCACCACCAGCACTGCAGCTGGACCGCCTGGGCTCCTGGCTGGGAACCAGCCCTACGGCCACGTTCAGATAGGTTTCCTTGCTCATTGCTCAGGCTATTTATTTATTTTTGAGATGCAAAAGCTGCCTTCGCACCAGGCCCTGGCAGTGCCTCGCCAGGCTCCCTGTGCGAAGCCGCGGTCTCCCAGCCACCGCCCGGCATGTGATTCCTTGACAACCCTGGCTTTGGGAGCTAACTGGCAGTGGTGGCTGCATTTGCAGGGGAAACGGAGCAGTACTGCCAGCTTTTAGTGACAAAGGGAGTGTTTATAACAGGCGAGGTGACAGCTGTCCGAATGCCACATTTATTTACAAAACGTTAGTTAAATTACTGACAGTTGGCGCTGCAAAGAGAAGCTGAGAGGAAGAGCTGACACGTCCCCGGCGTGCTCATTCGGCAGCCCCACAGTGCCTCTCGACAGCCTCCCTTTCCAGCGTGGGTGGCACAGCCCTTTGCTCAGGGCATCACCTGCACCTTCTCTCCTTCCCTTCCCACCAAACCTTCAAAGGGATCATCCTGCAACTCCCACCGGCCCCGGAGGGTCGGTCCCATCAAGGCGGGTGAAGTTCCTCCAAACAATGCACGGCCACCAAGCCTTCAGTCTTTTCTAGAAGGACCACGAGGATGCTGATCACCCTGTGATCCCTTCAGTAGTTCAGATTACTTCAAGCAGCGCCACTTGAATGGAGGGAGGTCACCAAGAGCACCTCTGGATGGCCAAAAATGTCTGTGTTGTTTTCAGACTCGCAGAGGTGAGTGAGGTGAAGGCCCCACGTCTGCTGAGCAATGTCAACAGTCTGCAAGCTGCTGGCTTGGAACCAGCAAGGAAATTGCAGCTGCCATCCTCCAGGAGACAAGGACAACCAGAGAAATTTAGGAGGCCAGCTGACACGCACCAGTGAAAGCGTCTCCCCAGACCAACCGCCTCCATGACGAAGCAATAACAACCCAAGACGGGATTTTGACTTTCCGACCGCAGGATTGTTCAGGCTGGAAACGACCTCTAAAACCATCGACTCCAACCACTCCCCCAGGCCACCACCCACCCGTGTCCCAAGTGCCACATGCACGTGTGGGGCTTTTAAATCCCTCTGGGGATGAGGACTCCACCGCTGCCCCGGGCAGCCCGTTCCAGTGCTTGACTGCCCTTTTGGTGTAGAAATGTTCCCTAACATCCAACCTAAGCTTCTCCCGGTGCTATTTGAGGTCACTTCCTCTTGTCCTATCACTCGTTACTCATGAGAAGAGACCGACCCCCACGTCCTACCCTGCCACAGAGTGCAAAAGAAGGAAGAGACTCTTTAATTCCACACGTCAAGGCCAACAGATACCTTTGGCTCCTCGTGTTTGTAGAGGACTAAATCACATCACTTGCACACACACCACGAGGAACCTCCAAACTGCTCCCTCCCAACGCCGCCACATTTGGCCCTGACTCCCACACTGTGCAAGTTTGCAGAGCAAACAGGGTCCCGACGTGCCTCGGCCAGCTGGAAATTTGGCCTTGGGAAACATCATTTAATATAAACTTTGTCCGATTCAAAACAGAGCAGCTCTTCCAAATAGTAGAAAGTAATAGCAGAGATGAAGTTTGATGGAAAAATTTACCCAAGATGTAAAGCAGGTTAGAGGTGAGTAGGGAAAGGTTTATTTTCAGCTAAAGGGAAGCTCTGTGTGTCCAGAAATCCTTCCCTTCTGAGACTGAATGAAATCAGAATCTCACTGTTTCCTATAAAACACTTTTAAACTCCAAATCTTGCTTTAGCTTCATCAGAGAACTTCCTGTAACATTTGGCAAGATGCTTCACTGAACTCACAAACTCAGACAAAAGGCAAGAAATACTGTTTTTCCAAGCAAACCCAAACCTGCCCTCTTGTCCGCAAGGGAATTCTATGTCAAATCCTTTCCAGTCAAGGTACACAAGAAAGAAATGGATTGTTTAACAAAAATATCTGGGTTTGAATTTTTTTAAAAAAATGCCTTTTCTTATTTAACAAACTATACAAAAGTCTGGAATTTTTGAATGAAAGTAGAAGCAGGTGCTCTCCCAGCTCCTGCTGAATAGTAATGGAAGAAAAAGGACTTGGAAAACACTCCCTTGAATTTTCACCTCAGTCACCCTGCCTTTGAGCTCATCAAGAGCTTTCTACTGGACTGTAAGAGAGGAAAAGGGATGAAAGATAATTAAGGTTATCTCTCTGGTTTTTAAGGTTATTTAAGGAATAAAGCCCTACACATATAATTGACTGAAATTGGAGGACTGAAGGGTAAGAACCCAATATGCCTTCAAATATTAGTGCTGTGCCTATCTGTCGGTCCAAAGTACCCTGAGATTTGGAAGTGTCTCCGAGCCTGGAGCTGCCCTGCTCTCCTTTCATACCTTTGAGAATTTGCTTTTCTCAACAGCTTCCTCTCATGCTTCTTATTAGAGATGTGTAAAAACCATGAGGCTGAAAAGCACGCTGGTTTCGCTGAACCGAGGATGTGAAGCTGCGAAAATAATGATCCTACCATGAAAAAAAAAAAGGGAAAAAGAGACTCAAAAATCCCAAGTAATGAATGTTTGGATCATGGCCGGGGCTCTGCATGTGTCTGATAAAACAGACACAGGTGTCAGAGCCATTTATGGTTGCAGGCACAGAGCCGGTCAAAATCTCCCATCTCTGGGAAAAAAATCCTGTGATATTTCACCAGCTGCTCATGTTGGAAGGTGGTTTTATCCCTTATTTACTCTGTCCTCATTGACATGCAGAGCTGGACTTGCTCGTCTCCTGTTTGACCCTTGGTGTCCTTTCCTATTCAGCACTGTCCCCAAAGGTGTCCCCACCTTCGGACCAGGCTCAGCTCTCCAGACCTCGTCTCAATCCTCTCCCTGGTTTTTCCAGGGGAGAATCCAGCTGCAAAGTCAAGTTTGCCTGCACAAGTTCCATATCCGCCCGTCTGCCTCCTCACTTCGAACATAAACGAAGGATGCTTCCCAGCGTGACTGTGGTGGTGACAGCCAACACCACTCCCCGGCAGCTGAAGAATCCTTATTTAAACCAGGATTTTTAATATCCTCATGATGGAGGATGCTGTTGGCGGTTCAGCAGACGCTGCAGCATCCAGACAGCCAAGCCTGAGCCTCAGACTTGGCTCCTTCACAGCCTTGCGCCTCGGAAAACTAAACCCAAGGAGAGCAGAAGGTATTTCCCACTTGCTTTGCAAAGGTGCCACATGCAACAACGAGCAAACCCCGAGGAGAAGGAATTCCACATTGCTATTCCACACACAACCCGTTAGCAGCCTGCATATTGTAGCAAGACTGAAATGCTGTCTTCCAACCTGATCCCCAGTCCATTACAGTTGGGATAAAGACTCGTGGTGACATTAATGAGCACTGGATCAGCCCCTTCGCTGGCATAAATCTCTCTGTCGCATCGGTGGGATTGTATTTTCCCCATTTGCCTGTTTGTTTGGCTCCGGATTCTCATTACAATTTCTATTAGCCCAGGCTCCCACTGATGTGGTCGTAGATTAGTTCCTTCCTGATTTTTTCCTCTTTCCTCCTGAAGGAAAATAAGGGTGTCTGAGTTCAAAGTGGCAGGTTTTGGCAGGTCTGGGGGGAAGAAAACAACTCTGTCTCATCGAGAGGAGGACTTTTCCAACGGCATAAATTGGAGTAACTCCCGTGAAGCCAACAGAAGTGACAAAGACTTGGGCAAGCTGAAGATGACCCACATCCCCACCCACCTCTGTTAACACGCAGGGGGAGCTGCCAGTTCAGGACTGCAGTGCCAGCAGCGGCGTGGCCCAAAGGGCTCTGCCAGGGTGGCATTGGGACAGCACATCAGGACAGCCAAGGGCTAGAGAGGAGGCCAGGTGCCATCCCTTGGATTGGCACCCACAAGTGCTCGGGTCCAAGGCTTACATGAGCTCATGGTTATGGTGAGGCAGCTCCAGAGCAGAGTCTGGGGCTGTGAGCAGCCCCACGGAGGCATTGCTTTCCCGGGTCCCAATAGCCCCGATTTTACTTCAGCTCCCACCTAATCATCCACCCTCCCAGCAGCTCTGCGGTACCCCAGCCGTACACCGGGTCCCCCCGAAATGACAATTCCCTGGCATATCCAGCCAAAAAATGCTCCCACTCGCCTCTTCAAACCCCAAGCAAAGGCAGGACATGGGTGGACACCTCTGATGCCCTCCAGTAGGACACGTTTGGCATTTTCCTTCCAGAGGGATGAATCCTGCCACAAAGAGACTGCAACGCAAGCAGATGACTCATGGAGCAGAGAAAGGAAGCGTTGCAATCGCTGTGCACGAATCGAGACATTTATAGGACCTGGGAGGGCACCTAACGTCACACGAGGAGCCGAGGGCAGGGCTGACAACTGAAAATCCATTTCCTAAGCCTGCCTTAACCATTAGAAACACCACCCCAGCACCCCTCCACTGGCCACCTGTGGGGCTGCTCTGGCCTCCCTTCCCCATCCCAAGGTAAAGTCTGTTTGACTTCAGCCTTTCCAGATGTGAGGTGCTTAACCCAGGATGGAGATGACAGCTCCACAAAAGCACACTTGTCCCCTAGGAGACCCCAGCTCCAGTGAACCAGAGGCAGCAGCTCTACCAGGAAAGCTATAAAGGGAAACCCTCCTCTGGCACAGCAATCAGGAGCTTGTCTCATCTCAGATGGAAATTGCACTCAGGGAAAAAAAAAAAAAAGAAAGAATAATCCATGCATATGACAATTTTTTTTCACCACTTTAAGCTGATTCCATCTCTGAGATGGGAGAGAGGTGGCAGAGATTTGCTGACATGTCACTTTAGTAATAAACTCCTCTTTCAAAAACGTGCCATCGCCAGCAAAGCAATCGGCTCGTGAGCTACAAACCACAGCGAACGCTGCACGTGGGGCTCCTGCAGCCTCTTCCACAGGGCATCCCCAGGAATGTGGGGACAAAACCCTGGCCAGAAAGGAGGACCCAGCAACAATGGGAAGAGGAGAGAGGCAGGGGTGAAGTGGCACCATAAGGGATGCAGGAGAACACGCTCTGCTCCTTCTGCACCTTAACGCAGGAGGGGTCACGATAGCCCTGAATTTATTCCCTAAACCACAGGATGAAAAGGAGAGAGGTTTGAAGGAGAAGGGCAAAGGTGCTGGATACTGGAGAGTCGGGGGAATAAACTTGGGTTGTTAAGACATGAGTGGGCAGCTTAGCTCCATCCTCACCCCATCCCCTCAGGACTGCTGGAAGCTGCTCCCAGCCCATCCCAGGTGCTCAGAATTCCTTTACTGCTCAGGAACCGAGAAAAGCAAAGGTGTTACACCTCGGCCTCTGCAGCCTGCAAGCCCCAGCTATACCCCCCAGTCTGGGCTTGGGAAGTAGGCAGGCAAGCAACCAGGAGTCTCCGAAACAAATAACTGCAGCAGGATGAAAACTGCCAGGCACTGGGCTTGGAGACCATCGGAATGGGATGGCTTTTCCACAGGTCTGAGCCCTGGAGAGGCAGATGAGCACTGATCTGGAAATAAGGAATGTGGTGGTTGTGCAGGGAAGGGGGGAGTTGGCTGGGCAGGGCAGGAGATGGGAACACCTGACTTGGGATGGTCTCAGCTGGTGGGACAGGGTGGACAAACAACACTCCCTCAGTGGGGTTATTGCGGATCAGAGTGGGAGTGGGAGCCTGGAGCAAAACGGACACAGAGCTGGGCAGCCACCAAAGGGGGTTTAGCAATCAGGGCTGGCCCCTTTCATCATCCTCCTCTGCCCCGTCTGGCTTTTGTTACTCACACCAGGAGCCCAGCCCCGTGCTGGGCACTGCTCCCTGAGCCCCCCGTGACTCAGCCGAGGTTTCAGGCACGGCTCTCCCAGGCACAGACAGCCTGGAATGGGTTCCCCTGCCCTCCTCCCCCCGCAGGATTTCTGCACTCATTGACTGCAAACCACAAAGGCAGCTGCCCAAAACCTCAGCGAGAATCACCCTCGCTCAAACTCTGGCAGGAGCAGCACTGGGGGAGGCACAGAGGCTCCCCCAGGACCTGGGCCCTGGAACACACCACATTTACCCATTGGAGACCATTCCTATTTTTCTATTGCACAATAAAAACACAGCAAGGCAAATTCCCGTGAATAAAGGGGGAAAGATGGGGCAGCAAAGAGTCACAGAAAAAAGACCCATCTCTGAAAAATAGTCTTTTCTGCTTAGCAAACAAGCACTTTCTGTTTGCACCCATCAAACAAACATGCTTGATTTTGTTTTGTTTCACAGCCAAGTTATCATTTCTCCAAAATTATTTCAAGAGCACAACAGGGGCCAAATAAATTTGCAAAACAGGCTTAGGTAAAGCACGGCAAAGCTCAGTGGCGAAGCTCAGAGCCCTTGTTTCAAAGCCTGAGTGGAAACCACGGGAAACATCAGGGTTAAAAAAAGCTTTGCCTCCTGCTTAACTCGGATTTGACTTTTAGCGTTGGAATCAAAGAGGGGAACAAATGAAGGCATTGCATCACCCTGCCAAGAAAACCAGAGGAGATGGAGAGAGGAGCACAGGCGGGTTCAGGGGGACACCATGCAGGCGCCTGAGCTGCTGATGGGAACGTCAGAGCCTCGCCGTGGAAAGCGCTGACTGATGCCAATTAAAGTGAAATCATAATCAAGCCATTTGTGTTGGTGCCGAGAGAGCTGCTCCAAAGGTCTCAGCGATGCCTGGACTCGGTTCAAGCACTGCATGGGAGTTCGGGATGGGTCCTCTCCAGCATGAACCACTCGCTACTGGTGAGGGCAGAGCTGTCTGGACACGGTGGGAAGGGATGAAGATCTGCCTCATCCTCACAATCTGGGCTTGGGGACACAAGGAAGGACGGAAAGCTCCTGCAAACAAGGACCTTCACCTGCACACAACTCCTCGGTGTAACCCCAAAGGCAGGACCAACACATCCATCAGTGAAAACACTGAACTGCTGGACACAACACCCTCAAACCCTTTCCCTATTCCCGCATCCAGGAGTAAATCCTACCCCTCCTATCCCAGGCAGCAGCTCTAACCTGACATCTAAAGCTTGATTTAAATTTAATACAGTGATCAAAAGTGCTGGTACCCAAGACATGTCTGTACCCTCCAGCAGAAACATCACGAGACAGAAGGAAACATCTGAACATCTCCCATGTCTCTGGTCCTAAACTAATTCCCTACAGTGGATTGTACAGAGCAAAGCCTTTACAACAGAGAAGTCTCCTTGCAGCCTTCAATCCAGCTTTTTTCCCAGCACTGAATTTGCCCTGCTTGGAGGGACAGAGCTGAAAAGAGCCTCTTGGCAGGGCACCACTGCTCGGGCTCCTCAGCACCCGCCACCCCGATAAAATAACCTATTTCTAACAGCCAAAGCCTCTCCCTTGGGAAGAGGAGGGGACAGGACTTTCCAAGCACTCCAGAGAAACAGCAACTTCTGCTGCTGAGTTTTCAGCTTGCTCTTCCCTTTTGGCATCTGTGAAACACCATGAAGGGACCTCTAGAAACATCTCTCCTTCCAAATCCTTGGCTGCAGCTCCCTGTCCCTCCCACCTTGCATGGAAATGAGTGGGATTGGATTAGACCTGATTTTTTTTTTTCCCTTCCCCGACTGCCACCCATGCAGGGCTGGGCAGGAGGTGGCCGGGAGCATCGCTGGGGTCTGCCAGAGCCTTTGTAGCAGCATTGCTATTCTGCACAAGTGAACTCCTCCACAACAGATCGATGGGCACGCCGGGCTGGGAGGGGAGCAGGCAGGAAGATTCATGCTTCCTTGATTTCCTCTGGTTTTCACATGCTCTGCGCCTCCCGGCTCCTGCCACAGTGCAGCACGACTGGGACCGACCGGGGGATGCAGCAATGTCCCACTGCCTGCTGGGCCAACTGCTCCCACCTCAAACCAGCAGGAAAACGCCTCCAAATGCCCAGGCAAAACACACTCCTGCACCTCTCTGTCACCAAAGCAGAGCACTGAGCCGGCGGTGGCAGCAAGCCATTCATTTCCAAGAGCAATCCCTGCTCCAGGGGCAGGACAGCAGGAATGTCACCGGCACAGTGGGAACGGCATCCGCACAGGCTGCACATCCCAAAGGCCACGTGCCCCTCTCCTGAGGCACGCCTGTACTGACGAGGCACCTGCCAAGGGACACGGACGTCCCCGGCCACCAGACGGGCTCCCAGCTCTACTGGGATATGCCTGTGGCAGCTCTGGGATGATGACACACCGTTGTCCTCCCTCCCTCCCCGGAGCCACCTCCCAGGGGCAGGATTTGTCCCCCTTCCCATGAAGCCTGCCCGACAGAAGGAAAGAATCCCTCCTGCTGACTCACCCAAGCTTCCCTTTGTTCTCCTCCAACACGGGGTGACCACCCAGTGCCAGGGCAGAGCGTCTCGATCCGTGGTGTGGATCAAGATCCTCGATCTGTGCCCGAAACCCTGTGCAGGCCCTCACCAGAGCCTCTTCCCATAAGTTTGCAGAGCACCCACCCAGCTGCTGCCACCCACCGTGTGTTTCACTGCCCAGACCCCCAGTAACCCAAACCCCTCCCTCTTTGACAGCGGGATCTGTAGGATTTTTGGCACTTGGGAGAAGACAGTGATTCAGGAAAGAAAAGGAGCTACTACTTTTTTAAGCCAAGCTCAGCGAGGCAAATTCCTAAGCAAGACACTCTGTCCTCCACCCTCTGCCACCCGCTTTCCAGCCTCTTTGCCCAGCTGTGCCATGACGCAAGACAAATCCAGAGGAATGGCCACAACACAGCTCCCACCCTCCCAGAAACACTCAAGGGCTGTAGGGGGACACAAGATTTGGCTGCAAACAACTGAGTTACAGGAAAATTACTGCTTAAATTCCTCCCGGGGCTTTTTTTCCCTGCCCTGCCTCAGGCCCCTCTCCGCTGGCTGGCGTAAAGCAGGAGTGCGGTGTCACCGCACACACCCAGCTGGCCCCGCAGATGTTGGTGTCACCTATGCAATGCTCCGGAGGAGGAAAGTCGCTCCCGAGCACGCCGGAGTTGCAAGCGCCGCTTCCCAGCGCTGCAATTAAAACCTGGCTTTTGATTTTTAATGTTCCTATCAAACATCCTCTGGGATGACTGCGCCCATCTGCTGTGAGGACAGGGACGAGTGTCTGGGCATAAGATGTCCCAGAAGTTATGCTGAGCAAAATTACGGAGTCCTTGGCAGCCCCTGAACCCCTCGGATCGCTGCTGCAGGAGACAGGACCCTGGTGCAACGCCCAGCCCCCATCTCCCCCCTCCCCAGGGAGCGACTGCTGCCACGGAGCAGCAGCCCCGTGCCTCTGGAGCAAGGGGATTTTTAAGGAGCGGAGCATCCACCTGCCCGGAGCCAGCCCCGTCCTGCGCTTCCCTATTCCAGCAGGTCTGGACCTGAGAGAAAGACACAAAGCCACGCCAGGGGGTCAACAACTCCCCCTTTCCCCAGGCTAGGGCGGTCTGACACGGATGAAGACACCCCGGGTGCTGCACTCCAGGAGCAGAGCAGGATTTGTCTGCACCGAACGCAGCCGAAGTGCCCGAGCCGTGGTACCGACAGCAGGAATTGAGCCCCTGCCTCACACTGCTGTGGGGCAGGGCGCCAAAAGGGAATCACATTCCCTCGTTTTTCATCCCCCAGTAACTTTCCCGGAGACAAATGGGGGGGCTGAGCCCAAGCCCAGTCCCCTGGCACTCCGATCTCTCAGCTCGCTGCCCGCTGCCATCATCCTGTACCGCCAACCGACACGGCGCATCCCCGCGGGGAAACTGAGTCACGTCCCCAGAGTCACCATGCAAGCAGGACCCTCCCCAGCCCCCCGAGGCCCCCGTCCAGCTGCTCCTACCTGAGCGTGGCGCTCTCCCCTTGCCGCACTGTCACGTTGTCCATGGCTTTGGGGAAGGTGGCATCTCCGCTGCGCACGGGCACTCCTGCGGGCACAAGGAAGAGCAGCCTGAGACAGAGGACGACCAGGCACCTCCAGGGCAGGGCCAAGCACCCACCGACCCCCATCCTGGGCAGCGGGGACTTTTCCAACAGGCAAAAAACACACCCGACAAGGCGAAAAGGGGGAAGGGGTGGGTGCAGAGGAGGGATGGGGGGGAGCAAAACCACCGGGGCGAGCGCTGCGGAGCTCCACGGAGATCAGGAGAGCCCCCGGCAAGGCTGGCTGCGAGCGCTGAGCCTGCCGAGCGGCATCGGAGGGAGTCCCGCTGTCCTCGGGCGAGGGAGGAGGACGGGAGGGCCGGGGGGAGGAGGAGGAAGAGGAGGAGGAGAAGTGGCAAAGGTGCTGGGCGAGCCGGTTCTTCGGGCAGCAGTCCGAGGCTCACTTGGGCGAGGAGGCGCCGGGGGGGCCCGGCTGTACCCCACTCCCGCACGCTTGTCCCGAGGCGGGGGCAGTCCAAAAACCAGTAAAAACCCCAAAAAACAGCCCCGAGGCGAGCTAGCAAAGGTGTCCA